>JBAMJV010001637.1:0-65000 GCA_037951105.1 Echinarachnius parma | reverse complement strand
GAGAATAGGGAAAGGAAGAAAGACAGAAGGAGAGAAAAGGAAGAAAGAACGTAGAACGGAAAAGGTGAAAGACAATAGGAGAGAGGGGTATACATTTATTTCCATTGATTTCATTACATGTATTTGTCTTTGTAAAGGGTAGTATCAGTTAAAAACAAAACTGTTTACGCTTGCAAATTTGCATTGAATCATATTTTATATGTTAATTTTGTATTCGTAAATATTATTAAATAAACCTTTATGATAAACCTTTATAATGTCTCACAACTTTGGATTCTTACATATTAACTATATACAGTACATTTTAGAGAAATATTTATATAACTTTATAGTTTCTTTGTTTTTATAGCCAATGACGATATTGGTAATATAATATGACATTGTATACTTTTATAATTATCATTTTGATCACACTGAAACATGATTTTATTGAATTGCTACAATTGAATAGTGAAATAGTTTATTAGATTTGCATTACAACTTATTATACCACTCCATCCTTTTGTAATGTTTGTATATATTCAATATGTATAAGGTTTTTAAGTGTCAATTGTGCTTTGATGCCTATACAGGGTGGCCCAGAAATAACGGAACGGGGTGCTTGCTATAATGAAGACACATGATGCCCGTCATAGCAACTAGTAACGTTCAAAGCGTGCGCCATTGTTAGTACCCTTTCTTCTCTATACACAGCTGAACGCACACTCACAATGGCGTACGGTTGATCGTTACTCGATGCGGTATGGCGGGCATCATGAGTCTTTAGTATGGCAAGTACCCCGTTCCGTTATTTGTGGGCCACCCTGTATATTTACATTTCAGTTGTACGCTTTTGTACACATACCGTAACAGTTTTAATCTACGGATTTTTGTTATGATTCTTTTTCGTTTTTTGCAATAAAATCGAACTTTAATGAATTGAATTGAATGAACTTGTCAAGTCATTTATATACAGACACGATGTCAATCGATTACATGTGTATAATTTCACGCATTATTATTTGTTAGTAATTGCCATATACGGTAAAAAATCTGTCGCATTCCAGTTTATTGTACAATTCACAAATGAAGTCCAATTATCACGCCGTTCCCCTCCCCCGCAAAGCGACCAATAAAGGGATCATTTGGAACTATATAGCGGTTCTCACAGACATGCGTCAATTGTATTCGTATTACCAATAGTAGCAGCATATGGAACAGCTTTCGGTTTTTCACATTTCTCCTCCGATATAAAGATATATGCATGATTGAAGTGGTCAGATTTGTAATCATCCACTGGATAATAATAACTGTGCACAAAGTCAGTACAATGAGTTATCACTTTGCATTTTCCCTTATTACTCGGTCATAATAATATTATGACATTTATTTACCATGGAATTTTCACACAACACTCAGTCGACATATACATGTATATATCAGATCACTGAAATACAAATGTTTCAACTATTGCCAGTTTTTTGCACATGTCAATTAAGTTACTAAATCCCTTTGAAGTCAGAGCAGTTCATATAAACAGTCGATATAGCTAAATAGGTTGGAAAGGTCATATTTTTTTTTACATTATAATGATTTCGGAAAATATGCATAAAGCCAAGGAATAATGCTCCGAGCGCTTTGAGACATAGAGCGCTATATCAAAATGCACAATTATTATTATTATTTATATCCATCTACTAGTACTATTCATAAAAATATTAACATCTGGAATGACGTGGTGCTAGTGTGTTCTATAAATACTATTCAACGCCTATACGAACGTGTTCTGCAATATTGAGCGAAGAAATGCTATGTCAATGTGTAGAGATCGATAGTCGATTCAAATGATAATATATATAACAGGGAAGAATTGAGGCTAACTTCAAGAACGAATATTGATGAAAACCATAAAAGATACTTTATAGCTAGTAATATAAAAATTCTTCTATATATCATCTGGAATGATGTCGTATTATGTAGTGTGTTCTACATTAGATTCAAAGCTAATGGAGTTCCTACAATCTCGAGCGAAGAAATGCTATGTCCATTTGTAGAGATCGATAGTCGATTCAAATGATATAGCAGGGAAGAATTGAAGCTAACTTCAAGAAGAGATATTGAAACGTTAAAGCAACAACGTATGAACAACAACATAAAAGATACTAGTAATATAACATGCAATTCCTTATAAAAGATACTAGTTATATACAAATGCAATTCCTCATAAAAGATACTTGTAATATCAAATGCAATTCCTCATAAAAGATACTAAACATGTATAGTAAAATAAATTCCTCGTACCTTCAAATTATGTTTTTTGTTAAGAGGTAAAAAGCATGCATTAACAATGTCAGACATTCAGAGTAGGCTAAAGCAGATCGCTAGACTTTGTACCGGCAGGCAACTTTCAATTGAATCTAAATTTTTCCTGAAAAGGGTTATTAACAATAGAGGGAAATGTATGTACTCCTCTGAAAAGCCAATCTGTGCGTGGAAGAGCGTCCTCATATTTCCCTTTGTTCCAAATGTTCGTCGTGAAGGCTCACTTTTATTGATCGATCTGTGGTATCATAGCTGCTGTATTTACTCTGGAACCCCACGCTTTACCACTTAAAGGGATCTGACTAGTAACATTGTAAAATCCACAATACTTACCTAGAACTCCAATGATTCTCTTAGACCTTGTTGTATTTTGCATTAACAAAAGAAGCATGGAACAGGTTTCGGTTTTTGGAATTTCTCTTTCGTTAAACTTAAAGGGATATTCACGATTGAGATTGTTTAACTATCCACTGGAAAGTTATATACTGTGTACAGAGTCAGTGCAATGAGTAAGCGAATAATATCATTTTGCATTTCCCTCATTACTTTCTTGGCCATAATGATATCCATTTTATCCATGACATTTTCACACATTACTCAGTGGACATATCAGATCACACCACTACACATTTTTATCAAACATTAATCACTGACATTGTTCGCACATTAATTTTCAACAAAGTTACTAGAGTAGATCCCTTTAATATGGCAGCGATATGGAACCCCCGTATAATAATGTGTCTCGCCCACGACTACCAGACAATAATGTTTGTGGAAAATTAAAGCAAAGCCATTTACTCTACGAGTACTACGTACTCAGTATCAGGAAACAACTAAAAATTGATATAGTGGGTCTCTAGTTACCATGATATCGATCGAAATTATTGTGATATTTAAATAGAGAGTGTTTGAGAAAAAGAAAAGAAAATGCAAAGAGACTGAGTTTCAGTGAATGACCATCCATTGTCATAATATGATTGCCATGATCAACATTGTTCAATAGTTATAGTTCCCACTCTCGCAAAGCAAAGCCATTTTATATACGTACTCAATATCAGGAAATAACCAAATAGTATTATAGTGGGTCTCTAGTTATATGATATCGATCGAAACTATTGTGATAATAATATACAGAGAGTGCTTGAGAACAAGAAAAGGAAATAAATATATAGAAAGTTTCAATGAATGGCCATCGCTTGTCATAATGATTGTCAAGAATGATCAGCACTGATCAATAGTTTCCACTCACGAGCGCAAAGCAATCTTGATATTTTCATTGCCGATTTAAAATGATTGTAAATTAGTTTGATGAAATTTAGTTTCATATGAAATACGAATATATTATATATAACCTTTATAATGATTTATTATGAAAAATATAGTTCTATTTTTTTTTTATATTGCCGCGGAAAGTTGGGCGCCGTCTTTAATAAACAATATAATACTTGTAGATAATTGTGATTTATACCAGTCCTAGAATAATAATAAAGATATAAACGTCATACAGTCATTTGCGAACTGAATGTAACATTGTCCAAATCCACCAACCTTACTTAGAACGCAAATGGTTTTCTCATACCTTGTTGTATTTGGATTATCAATATAATAAGCATGGAACAGGTTTCGGTTTTCTTAATTTCCCTTTCGTTAGAAAGATTTTTACGATTGAAGTGTCCGGATCTTAACTTATCCACTGTAAAGTTATAATTGTGTACGAAGTCAGTGCAGTGAGTCTGCGAATATAAATTTGCATTTTCGCTCATTACTCGGCGATTACCATCCATTCAACGTGACATTACTTATACATATTATGTCACAACAAATACAAATTGTTTCAACCGTTCATCACTTTTTGCACATGTCAACAAAGTTACTATAGAACCCTATAACATTTCATTGCCTATTTGAAATGCTTGTAAATTATAGTTTGATGATCGCTATATTGCTCAATCATTACCAATTTAGTTTCATATGAAATAAGAATATATTACCTTTATATCATTTTTTATTATGATGAATATAATTGTATTTATTTTTGTTAAATATTGCTGCGGAAAGTTGGGCGCCGTTTTTAAGAATCACTATAAATATGTTATGTAGTAGATGATTGTGATTATTTCATACCTATACAAAGACATAATATGGACACGTCATACAATAATTTGCCAACTGAAGGTTCTTCAAGGGATCTATTATTATTATTAACATTGACAGTTTGACAGTTCAAATCTACCAAACTTACTTAGAACTCTAGTGGTTCTC
The DNA here is from genome assembly GCA_037951105.1 of Echinarachnius parma. Lineage (NCBI taxonomy): Eukaryota > Metazoa > Echinodermata > Echinoidea > Clypeasteroida > Echinarachniidae > Echinarachnius > Echinarachnius parma. The sequence goes on along the minus strand of JBAMJV010001637.1, from coordinate 60,437 downwards.
TCATACCTTGTTGTATTTGTATTACCAATAGAAGCATGGAACTGGTTTCGGCTTTTGAATTTCCCTTTCGTTAGAAAAGATATTTACGATTGAATTAGTGCCCGGATCTTTAATTATCCACTGGAAAGTTATAACTGTGTGTACAAAGTCAGTGCGATGAGTAAGCGAATATCACTTTGCATTTTAGCGCACAACTTGGTCATAATGACATTCATTTACCTTGAAATGTTTACACATCACTCAGTGGACATATCAGATCACAGAAATACACATTATTTTAACCATTCGCCAGTTTGTACACAAGTCAACAAAGTTACTAGATCCATTTGAATAAAATTGCTCTATAAATGCACCGTGTTCTGTTATGACACGTACAATGAATTGTATTGGCACTAATATGAAAATCAATGAATAAAAGCTGAAATATATCTTTGACCCCCTGTTTTGTTATCACGTCATGTACAATTGTATTGACAATGTGAAAATCGATGGATACAAGCTAAAGTACATAATTATCTGACCCCCTATTTTGTTATCACACGTACAATTGTATTGACATTAATATGAAAATCGATGGATAAAAACTGAAGCATACATATGACCCCCTGTTTTGTTATCACGTGTACAATTGTTTATTGACATTAATATGAAAATCGATGGATAAAACCTTCAGTATACAATTTGACCCCCTGTTTCGTTATCACACGTACAATTATAAGACATTAATATGAACATCAATGTATAAAAGCTGAAATATATATTAACCCCTGTTTTGTTATCATGTGTACAATTGTATTGACATTGATATGAAAATCGACGGATAAAAGCTTCAGTATATATTTGACCCCCTGCTTCGTTATCACATGTACAATGTATTGACATTAATATGAAAATCGATGGATAAAACCTTCAGTATACAATTTGACCCCCTGTTTCGTTATCACACCTACAATTATATGACATTAATATGAAAAATCGATCGACAAAATATCTACAGTTGACCCCCTTCTTTTTTGTTTTCGTTAACGATAATATGCTCGGCCTTGATGTAGATTCAAATGAAACTGATATTTTGTTTTAATCCTTTGAGATCCATAGATCGAATCGTCATGAGGGTGTACACGTGGTGAAGTGCACGGTGTAGAAATAATTCTCACTCATAATTGCTTTTTACATAATACCCCACTATACAAATATCAACCGTATATGAATGGATCATTTCATTATAATGTCTGTGACGTGGCATTTATTGTGATTTAATGTATGTGTGTGTGTGGTATATTGTAATATGATTAAAATGGTTAGGTAAAATAGTAGACAATTCGAAAGGATATTGGAAAGAGATGTCAAATGTTTACTTTCAGTCTCTTGGAGGGCTGAAACTGCTTTTAAATTGTGCTATTGATATAAACATGCTTAATTTATACTTTGTGGGAAAAATACCCGAATTTTATGTAGAAATTCTGAAAGCATGGGTTATGTTAAATACAAAAAATGAACATTATAATAATATTGATTTAGATAAACAAGTTTTATGGTATAATAAATATGTAGTTTTCAAAAATCAGCCCTTCTTTTTTAAGAAATGGTTCTCAAGTGGTATTACGTTTTTGAAAAATATTTGTATTAATAGACATTTTATGGCAACGACAACATTAATAGATAATATTTGTGATAAAACTTCAAAAGTAGTTGTAATGTTTGAATATTTTAAATTACAGAAAGCAATACCAAAACAATGGATGAATAACTTAAAAGAACATATATGTTTAGAGAGACCCAAAGTTATTATTAATGGAAAAGAAAGAACCATTGAGAGTTTATCGAGTAAATTATTTTATGTTGCATTGTTGAAAAGGAGAATTGTAAATGAAGGTCCATCATACTGGACAGATACATTAAATATTTATGTTAATTGGAAGCAGGTTTATAAACGGAATATTATTGATATTAAGGAAAACAAATTGAAACAGTTTAACTTTAAGATGATTTATAATTTGATAGTTGTGAAAAGACAATTATTTGTAATGAAAATCTGTAACACAGATACATGTGAAGCATGTCAATGTAAAGAAGATATAGAACACGCTTTTATAAAATGCACCATGAATGACATGTTCTTTAGAAAGTTACGCAGATGGTGCAAAATGTTTATAACATCAACGTAGAAATTAATATATTTACCTTATTGAAAATAAATACAGACCAAAAAATTAATGACATTTTAACGTTAGCTTTTTGGAGTATTTATAAATTGATAGTCATTCGAAACAACCTTGGAAAAGATGAAAGGAAAATTATGGTTTATGTTCTTAAAAGAAATTTACTCACGTATGCAGATAAATGATTATCTTTCTAACGAAGGAAAACAGACTCTGTATAATTTACCAAATGCTTTAAAAATGTACTTCTAATTTGTAATTAATCGTAAAAAGTATATGACTTGTAAACTTGTATGAAATATGAATAAATGCCGAGAAGGCGAAAGAGAAAAAAAAAATATTGTAATATGATTAGAGAGTATTTAATATATTAAAGGGGTAGTTTAGTTTTGGTAGAGAGGGCGCTGCACATCGCAATTTGTTTGTGAGGTAATTAAAAACTGAGTGTCAAATTTGAGAGAACATGCAATTTTAATGGCAGAATAAACTTTATTTGGTCGAAATCGGCCCACAAACGGCTGAAATATCAATAAATGTATCTGATCTTATAATTATTTGGGGCCCAAATAATTAACGCTTTTTTCAAAAAATTCAAAAAATGCTTCCACTTTATCAAAAAATTTCAAAAGTGTTATTTAAGTAGTTGTTGATGTTCTCTCTATAAAATCAGTCTGGTAATAAAACATCACATGCATTATTGTCTATGGAAAATGGTTGAAACTGACGCCTTTAAAAAAGCGCCCTCTCGTGATCAAAATGGCTCTTTTTGAATGATAACATGCTTTTTACTTAGTCATTTTGCAAGTTTGTATACTTTTCGAGCATAGTGGAGTTATTACTATTAGTTTTGAAGGTTATTGTCCAGGTTTGGTTACTAAAGTTCAGCCTTACCAAAACTAAACTACCCCTTTAAGCGATATAAGAGCACCGTTTTATCATTATTCAATTCATTGACAAAATTAATAAGCGGGAAATACAGTGAGTGTAGGTGTGTCCGGCCCAATAAGATGATAAGGTATGGCCCCCCCTTCGATCCCCACATTCAGTTCCACCACGCACGCTTCGCCACCGCATTGCATAATTATAATGTTCATCATTAATTTTGGTATACAGAATACCACTTAGCTGACTGTAATTATTTTCAAAATGGATGCGCGTCATGGTCATGGCTCGGTGTTCAAATACAAAGAGCATGCATTGCGGCGACTATAATATTGTACGAACAACAAGGCATTTTATTTTGTTTTGTCAATTGCATTTTGACCTCAGACTATTCAAATGTCAAATGAGAGTTTCAATGCGTGTCGATTATATCAATGTGTGTACTAAGTTGGTACTAATGTACATGTAATACCAAATTACAATGCAGTCAGTATATCTGTTTAATACCATTATCAGTCTGTATAAATCCAATGCAATCAGATTTTACGGTTTACAGTTCGGCTAACGCTGCTATAATTATAATATATATGTTTGCCTTTTCGGGTTATATACGCCTCTCCTCACCGCTTTTATAATATGGAACCATTTAAATTCCCCCCGCAGTTACATATTTCGGTATGTATAATTGAAAAGGCTGTTGAGTACTATTGTCATACAATTTTATGACTAAAAGGTTTGAAAATAGATGTCTACAATCGGGGTATGATTAAGCTACCAATTACGCACGTCATTGGTATACTATACAGTATATGCACAATATTATACTATTTCATTGGAATCGCAAGCTCACGATAGAGCTGAGTATCATATACTAGTCAGATTGTTCAATACAAGGCAATTTATAAAAAAATAAATGAAATGGGGCAAATAGAATCGATGTTGTGGCTTAATCATATTTATATTATAATGACTTCACAAAGTGCATTTTGTATGGACGATTGAATCCCGTAGGCCGTAGCCTATCGGTCAAACACAACGTGGCCTTTGCAATGGACCTTGTATACCATTTGCATATAGAATGATCATGAAAAGAATCTTATCAAATTGATGTAGTATATTTGTTTATGCTAGAAAAGAAATCATAAAGACAGGTGAATTTCAAAATGGAACATTTGTTAAAGTCGTCATTAATTGTACACGGTTAACAACAATACTCAAAATACAAATACAAATATATAAATGAAATTGATAACAATGTAGTACTTACAAGTTACACGTTATTCGTGTTCAAATATTACACTCCTCGATATAGATTGTGGCATCCTTATGTGGTTATAAAGTCCTGTTGAGTAAGAGAGAAATTTCCAATAATGATAATTCCGTGATGACATTCAAGCCTTGTCGTATGTATGTATCGTTTCAACCTGTAATATTATATCTTCACTGCAGCGTAATTATAAAATTGTGCGATATAAGCACTCACGTTCATTATCATCGGCCGAAATGCAAACGCCGCGGCGCAGCTCACCAAGCATGCAATAATTATAACGCACAACACCTTTCAGTATACCAACACCAACTGCAGCTGCTGCCGACCTTGCGCATGGCGCGAATATATATTATATGATATCGTACATAATTATAAGTTCGTCTCTCTATAACTTATTCAGTTTGTAATGATATTCAAAATCGCGGGTTTTAAGGTTTTCAAGTCAGAGAGCTGGTATCTAGACTGGTATACCATACCTCAATGGTTTGCTGGTAGGTTAATCTAGTTTACTGTTTATTCTGTTAAAACTATAGTTTCTTGTTTGCCATGGACAATAATGATACATCTGCAATGATATCTCAATAAAATTATATTTCGTTATTATCATTTCTGCGTATCATATTCACGTAAACACCACCAGAAAGGCCAGTCTGCCAAAGTTGTGATTACGCTGTGAGCACACTTTTTTCTTAAATGCTATATTGGAATTTGTATTTTTATCATTTTTTAAAATTATTTTGTATTGTTTATTGACAATATAAAAACAGCCAAAGGAAAAGAAAAAAAAAGGCAGAAGCCCAAAGAAATGTCTGGTTCCCGAGTTCACATTTAAAATCAATAAATACAACAAGTATATAAAACAGTATTATGAATGCTTATTGCATGATAACATTTACAACTTTACAATTAAAAATTTAAAACACATTTAAGAATTATAGACACTCAATTAACCAGTATAAGAGCTTTATAATATGTAAATGTAACTTCAGTGCCCTTTTAAAAGATATAATGGAAGGGCTATCCAATCACGAGCTGTATTAACATAAAATGAGTTCATATAATAATCTGTTCTGTTCACATTGTGATTACAGTGTATTCACATTGTGATCACAGTGTATTCACATTGTGATCGCAGTGTATTCACATTGTGATCGCAGTGTCACAGTGTGTTCACATTGTGATTACAGTGTATTCACATTGTGATCACAGTGTGTTCAGATTGTGATCGCAGTGTGTTCAGATTGTGATCGCAGTGTATTCACATTGTGATCGCAGTGTCACGGTGTGTTCACATTGTGATTACAGTGTATTCACATTGTGATCACAGTGTGTTCACATTGTGACGACGGGTTGACACTTTTAGAACGCTCGAATTGAACATCATTATAGTCCACGGTGTGTGTACACTGTTACACACCGTGACACACTGGGGTTTTCCCCCGGTTTTCCCTGTACAAAAGTCAGAAGATGAAACGATGAATAAAAGTAGCACGAATTAAACGTACATCGTACTTTGAACCACTCTTTCATTCACTCATTTTACATGAATAAAATGCATCGTACAAAAAAAATCGCAGATTTACTGATAGTACTAGTCGTCTACCAGCATAATATTAACTGTGCTTGTCTGTCAAGGTATAAGATACGAATAAAAACCCAATCAATGTATTATTCTTTATATCATTGGCACACCGGCATTACTACTTATGATGGCTGTCACGTGTAATATGCACATACAATACCAGCAACTCGTGCAGGCATGTTAAAAAGAGGTCAAACGCTGTACAATATATTTCTAGACGCTTCGGCGAGAACATCGAACAATAAGTTTTAGGATAACAAACAATATTATATACATGTAATGTATGAATATTTGTCATGATAATGGCATGCTGTAGCAGTATACCACGCATTGTGGTTCACTCCTCGATCGGTCGATATGCACGACGCTCTTTTTTGTTACCAAATAATACTGCGTGTTGGTTTATACTCCGAAGGCTAAACAAGCACCACTTTTAATCATACACGTAATTAGACCCGAAAGGGGACCCGACGGACATTCATAAACAATAATGCACAATATGTTTTTTTGCGGTAAGAGTTGTAGTTGTAGTTTTGTTTAGTTTTTTTTATGCAGGTGCACTGGTACTATACATTATCGACATTGTGATACATAATTTCGCTCAATGTTCAAATATCTTCAGTGGATCTCTCCATTTCCAAATATATTATTTACTGTATAATTATAATTCTAGTTTTCATTGTACTTGGCTAGTTTAATTTTACACAATCATGTAAACTTTATTTTGTTTTGTACAATGTTATGTATTTGATTTTCTGTTGGAAATGAAAAAATAAACTGAAACTGAAACTGAAACTGAAACTGAACTGAATAATTGTTTTCTAAAGTAATAATAATCTCCGTATATATATTATGTTGTTAGATTCACTGTTAGTGTTATTTACATGACTTGTAAACACGATTAAAAGGGTGATGCGCAATTTATACCAAAATGGCGCGCTGCATAGTGTATAATTATATTAAAACTTACAATTCATGGCGTAGATCAATCTGTTGTTATCAATAATATATTAAAGGGATAGTTGAGTTTTGGTAGAGAGGGCGCTAGACTACTTATTTTTTTGTGAGGTAATGAAAAACTGAGTGTAAAATTTGAAAGAGCATAATATTTAAATAATAAAATTATCTTTGTTTGATCAAAATCGGTTCAGAGACGGCTGAAATATCCATAAATATAACAATTTGTAATAAAGCTGGGGCCCCAGGTTTATTAGAGAATTTTGAACCAGCCGTTAAAAATTCAAAAAAATGCTTCCTCTTTTAAAAAAGTTACAAAATAGGTATTTAAATAGTTGTTGGTTATTTCTCTATCTAATCACTATTTCAACAAAGCATCACATGCACAATATTTTATTCAAAATGGTTGAAACCGATGAGTGTTTAGAGCAGCGTTTCTCAACCGGTGGGCCGCGGCCCACTGGTGGGCCGCGAAGCTCTCTCAGGTGGGCCGCGAGGTCGGCCAAAATGAAAATTTAGAAATTCTGTGGTAGCTAGTCCACGTCCTGGCTGATTTTATTCGATGTGCAATAAGATTTTGCTTCATGTAAAGTCAAATTTCCTTCCCAAGTATGCACCAGATAGCATGATTTCAAGTTAAATATTGCAAAATCCCCCTTACCGTGCACGGGCGGACACCAACCTACGATCACACCTTCCCATCACCCTTCGGTCTTGTCTACGTCTAGAATACAATGTTCATGTTGTGTATCATAAATAGTGTGGCTTTTGATGCACTGTTTGAACTGTATAATGTCACTTTGCGAATATTTTTGGGGGTGCATATTTGACGCGTTTACCTACATTATAGTACATGTTGCCAAGTCAGAATTTCCTATCTAGGTATGCACCAGATTGCACAGTTTCAAGTCCAAAAATGCAAAAGCTCCCTACCGTGGGAGGCCTGGGGGACACCCCCTCCCACTCCCCCCGCTCAGTCGCTTTGCTCCTTCGCAATATGCGGTGGTGATGCGGATTTGGTTTAGCACCCCCCACCCCCCCAAAAAAAAAAAAAAAAAGTTTTTGCTCATTACGCCACCGACTCTGAATGCCACTTTGCGTGTGAACCTGTCCCCCATCAAACCACGACTTGAGTTTCTTATTTCCCATAAGCAACCTCAAGTGTCCCAGGGATGTAAGTTTTCCGGATTTTGACGGAAATCCGGATTTTTTAAATAAAATTCCGTTTTTTAATTTTATTATTTTTTTTTTATATATTTTTTAAAATTTATTTATTATTATTTTTTTGATCGACAAACGTGTCCGTAATTACAAATTACAATCAAAACCTATCCATCATGTTACTAAAAACTGCAAAGTTCAAAGGCAAATTTGCCAAATTTTCCTGCAGGGGCGCTGCCCCTGCAACCCCGCCAGGGGGCTACCTCCCCCTGGACCCCCAGTTTCTGGATTTTTTTTAAAGCTCCACTTACATCCTCACTGTCCCATTGAAGGTATGTAGAAAGTTTGTTTGCATTGCAACTGACGTAGATACCACACAGTTTTCTTATTTTTTTTTATTGTCATTTTTTCATTTTTCCAAATATGTTCTTGTATGGTGGGCCTCCAAAAATTTGTAGGAGCCAAAGTGGGCCTCGGGTTAAAAAAGGTTGAGAAACGCTGGTTTAGAGAGCGCTCTCTTACGTTTTAACGGCTCTTTTTGAATGATAACATGATCTTTACTACGTCATTTGTAATTTTGTGGTCCTTTCTAGTTAGCATAGGCGCCGGAAGTGGGGGGGCAGGGGGGCGGCCGCCCCCCCCCCCCCCCCCAATCCAAAAAGTGGGGGGGGGGGGGGGGCAAAACGCAATTTTGCACCCCCCCCCCCAAAAAAAAAAGCCCCCCCCCACCCTCCCAAAAAAAATTTTTTAAAGAGTGGGAAAGACACAATCAAATGTATGAGCTAACGTTCAAAAACTAGTATACATCCATTTTCAATTTTCGCTGCGCGCTTCGCGCGCGAACAGATTATCTCAGTTTGTTGTAAACATCTGATGAGAGCATAGACATTTTATTCTTTTTTTGTTTAACTCGGATTCTAAATTTCCTTCACAGGTATGGCATGAAGTGCACCAAATTGCACCATTTAAAGTATATAAATGCAAAATCTTCCCCCGTGGGAGGGGGATACCCCCTCCCAAACCCTCCCCCTCTGGCTCTGCCCAAGCCCTCGGTCGCTTCGCTCCCTCGGGATTCATTATTGGCTGTAGGCCATGTTGTTGGATCATACATGCGCCATATGGTTTATGTTGGAACTGTGTATGACACTAAATACAATATTTATGTGTGAGTTTGGGTGCATATTTATTAGTGCGTCAATTATTTGTTTTCTTCGTCAAAAATATATCAAAATCATAACACGCTTTCCCAGATACAGTTAATCTTAAGCCCGAATTTCCTACCTAGGTATGCACCAGATTGCACAATTTCAAGTCCATAAATGCAAAATTTTTCTTACCGTGGGAGGGGGATACCCCCTCCCAAACCCTCCCCCTCCTTCCCTGCCCCAGCCCTCAGGCGCTTCGCTCCCTCGGGACTCATTATTGGCTGTGTGCATTGTTGGATCATACATAATGTTGCATAATTATGGTTTATGTTGTTGTGTGTGTGTTTTGGGGTACATATTTATTAGTGTGTCAATTATTTGTTTTCTACGTGAAAAATATATTAAAACTTTCTGGTCGATCAAATCATATCACGCTTTCCCAAATACAGCCGAATTTCTTATCTAGGTATGCACCAGATTGCACAATTTCAAGTCCAAACATGCAACAGCTCCCTACCGTGGGAGGGGGGACACCCCCTCCCACACCCTCCTCCCGCTCAGTCGCCTCGCTCCCTCGCAATGTCTCACTCTCACATCTGGCTCAAAGTTGGCAACCCAGAGTGTGGTTGGGCATGAGCCCCTACACACACAAATTGTGAGCCCCCTTGGGGTTTTGCCCCCCCCCCCCCCCCCCAATCCAAAACTGCTTCCGGCGCGCCTGCTAGTTATAACTATTAGTTTGTAATGTAATGATGCAGGTTTCGGTTACTAAAATTCAGTTTCACCAAAACTGTACTCTCCTTACCAGAACTCAACTATCCCTTTAATGTTCTTAGTCATCATACCGTTTTAGTGCTCACATCATTGTGCTCCAGTTTCATTTCATTATTTACATGGCGCCTTGATGTTATGCCAGTGTTATTTTTTTCTTGTATAAACTTCCCAATTAAAAAGAAATTTTGAAAGCGGCTACATTCGGGCAAAAAAAAACACCTCAAATACGGGCAAAACATGTCATATTCGGACAAAACCATGTCATTTTCGGGCAAAATAATGTCATATTCGTCAACCTCATGTTACATTCGGGCAAAGTCATCTATCTTGAGGGCCATATAACGTCATTTTCGGGCAAAACGTCTCACATCTGGGCCAATAACGCCTCATATATTCGGGTAAAATCGTGTTATTTTCAGACAAATACCATCAAAAACAATCATTTTCGGGCATGGAAGATGCAAGGATTTGTTTTTGTCACGTGAAAAACGGATAATTATTCGGGCAAAACACCTCAGCCTCCCCCCCCCCCCCCCCCCCCCCAAGAGGAAAATATGCTCCTATTTATCAGCAGATCAGAAGCCAGGGGAATAATGGAAAAAAAGAAAACTCAAGTGCTTAGGGCACATCGTTAGGAGAACTGAGGGAGTTGAGAAACAAATATTACAAGAGGCAATTAAAGGACAACTTGCATGGGGAAACGTGGTAGAGGTCGTCCGCCGACATCTTGGACTGACGATATTAACCTATTCAGGACTGGTCCCGAAAATACTTTGGATGGAATCTGTGGAGAATGCATATTACATTTTATAACAAAATATTCGGTCTTGAATGGGTTAAGAGAGTATCTGGAGATGGAATGAAGGGTGCCGTGCACTTGGCAGAAGAGAGAGTTATATAATTATGGTGTGCTCTCGAGAAGACCCCATGCAACAGCGCTCTCGTAAAGCGCCACCTCAACTTGATAATGACCATTCCCAAACAATTCCCTTATTCCCTTCCATCTTTCCCTCCCTCCCATCCCCAGCTTTCACTCTCCACTCACTCCCCTCTACCTATCTTTACACACTCTCTGTAAATCCTGGTTACACCCCTGCATGGTTATCACTGCATCGCTCATCTTTATCGAAATGAAGAATTTTTCGCGAAACATCATCTGATTCACAATTCATAAAGTTTATCTAACAAGCAAAATGTAGAGCTGACCCCAACTCCCCACCCCCTCCTTTTGTCATGTTTGTATGTGTGTGGAGCGGGGAGGGGGGGGGGGGGTGGTGGGAGGGGGGAATCGAAACAAATTACCGACTATAACTTCATGTTAGTGCCGGTGTATTTTGTATCAATACTATACGAAGAGTATAAAGCAGATGCGCCCGAAACGTCGCACAATTTTGTAAGTTTTCTTCTGAGACAAACGTTTAATGTGATATCTGTATTTTGAATCCTTTGTACGTGTACGCACGTACGCACCCCCCCCCCCCCCCCCCCACAGACACACACTCATTTTCATTTATTGGATACGCAACCCAAATGAAAATGTCATATATTACCTCCTTCAGAACTAAACTATCATGAAAATGACATCGAGTTAATGATACAACGTTCGTCGTGTCAAAATTATTACCGAGAATTTGTAATAGTATGGATTTGTATTTGTTTTTTTGTTTGCACTTAGCCTGCAAGCGGTAGCAGCGAATTAATGGCATCACACTTGAGTTAAAGGTGGACTTTAGTATTGGTACTTCCCGAAATGCCCCTTGACACCTAATTGGTTGGTTTTAATTCCATTTAAAAGTTCATTGAATAAAACATGTGAAATGACAATCATTCCCTTTCGAATGCTCTAATAGTTGTACAATTTTATTTCAAAATATTGTATTAATAAGTTTTCCCTGCCGGGGGACATCATTACTTTAAAAAAAAAAAAAAAACAATGCTTATTCACTCCTTTCAACAAATTTCTGAAGAGGTTTTTAAATAGTTGTTGATGATATATCTATATTTAATAATTATTTTATAAAAACATCACATGAACAATTTTGTATGAAAATTGTTGAAACCAATGAGCGCGCCCATTTGAGTTGTAACGGCTCTTTTTTAATGTTGTTTGTAATTGTGCACACCTTTCGAGCATGGTGGAGATATACCTATTATTCTGTACTGTAATGGTGCAGGTTTCGGTTGCTAAAAATTCAGTTTGACCAAAATCTCAACTATCCCTTTAACCATAAGATATTTCCCGGGGAATTGTTTTAATTCATTTACTGTACATGCATGACATGTGTGTCTATAATTTCACTCACGAATGAAACATCACGTTCAACTATTGGAAACAACATCTTCGTATATAATTATAATACAAAATAAATGTAGATATTTTATCATAATTATTTGTAGTGTTATATTATAATGTGAGATAATAGGTAGGCCTATATACGTCCTTCATTTGTTAAACCATTTTATTTTGGGCTGCCTGCCTATAATAATAATATGAAATGTCTATAATTTATGTACAAAAGACCATTATCCAAATAACATTGACCATTTAATGTTGCATGATACAGTGGCGTAGGGTGGTCGGACTATACTGGGGTCATATACCTTGTGTATATAAATGTAGTTCATTATAATATTCATACACACTTCCCTCTCATGTTTAAAAAGAATTATTTTGGGGGCAAATTATTGGGGTGTAGATGGGTCTATTATAGTGGCCTATATCCTTCCTTTACAAAATAATGTTACCAATGACTTCCAAAATCTCTTCCCGAATTTTGGTCCAATAAAGCAAACCATTATGTTTTTACATAATGTTGCTAGCATAATAATATATAGCAACACTAAATGTTATACACATGATTGTTTGCTTGCATGTTGTAAGAGCATGTGCAATAAAATGATTTGCCTCAAATCATTTATGAGGCATCCAGATTAATCTTTCATAGACATTATCATGTTACAAAAAACAAACAACATAATTATTTCAGACAATTGAAAGCACAACATAATCGAACATGACATACATGGTATATAATAATATATCGCACTTATATAGCGCCTAATGCAGAACAGCCTCTAAGCACATTATTACCCCTGGGGGTGTTTAAAAAAAGATCCTAAGTTGAACTTAACTCTAAGTTGGACTTAAAAAGTATGGAAAGCCATTCATTTCTTTAAAAATTGTTTTAAAAGTCCCTTTTCAAAGGCATAAAATATTGATTCAAATCATTAATAATTTTATTTTCTATTATCAAGGAGATTTCATGTTCTTGATGCAACATTTATGAAAATTCTAAAATGCTTGCTTTTTCGCTTTTGAATATATTGTATTCTATGGCTACACATGGCTTTCCATAATAGTTAGGTCCAACTGAGAGTTAAGTTCAACTTAGGATCTTTGTAAAACACCCCCTGGTCATACTGGTACAGTTCATAGAATATTTGGAATCCAGCTAAGCATTTTACAAAAGGTGCTTTGTTTATAACATTTACTAAGATAGATAATGGGTCGTATATTAAAGTATACATTTGAATGAATCCGGTCTATTACATCTACGGTTTCCATGGCAACATACTACCCCCATACTACCCATTATATAGTACATGATGATGAAGAATCATAGCGAATGAACCTCATCTTTACTCATGTCGCCAGCTCACACTTGCGTTTATAATAATTCAACCGATTGTCAGTGATGTTCAATATGGATTTTGAGGATTTGGACAATGTTACTTTAAGTCCCTTTAATGTTATCACAAGCATGTATCTATCATACCTTCACCCGTTTAGAAATGATTGATTTTCCTTTTATATGTATTTTCCATGGAAACAAAAATATTGTATTGTGTCAGTATTTATTCTAAAATACAGGTATTTAGTGTACCGGTATTTAGCACAAAATCTTACTTTTTCGTATCGATATAATTGTGATTACATTTTTAAGCCTCTTTATTCAGCAAACAGTATTTAAATAAATAATAACAATTTTATAAGATTGTTATAATGTTATATTGCATTATGTAAATATATGTTTTTTTTAATAATAATAGTAATTATTATTATTATTATTATTATTATTATAATTATTGTTATCATTGTTATTGTTATTATCATTATAATTATTACTACAAGTATCAGTACTACTATTACAATTATTATTTGTTTTTGTTTTCTTAGTAATTGTTGATATTATATTATAACTAGTATTACAGGTAGTATATCTATCATTATAATGCAGTTCTCCACTATTTTGTCATGCATTATGTACGTGAACCATCACAACCGAGAAAAATTATTCGTGCATATTAAAGTAGGTTTACACAGTTACATGATACGATGTGTGTACAGTATAATTAGATAAACAAACCAATGAATAAATATAAGGCCAAATAAAAAAATATATATGTTTCGCGTCCCCACCGCTTCCTTTTTTGAGGCCGCCTGGATTTGTTGTTTTCCCTTCTTTTTTGAAGTGTATAAAACACGGTCCTAACACTATACAAAAAAACAATGTAAATATGCATGTGATCAGTTCTTGTAAAACAAGGTGCTAACACTTTATCAAACAATGTTAATATGTTCAGTTCTTGTGTGGCTAACAATTGTCTCTTTTATTTGAGCGCTGAAAATATAATCTAAACTGTACAATAGCTAACATCAACATAGCAAATCAACGAGACCCGTTCCCTAACATATCATTACCTGTTGTTAAATGAATGTGCACCCCTATAGCTTGATGATCTGCGCAGAAAAGCTATTCAATATAAAATTAATTGCTCATAAATTCAGTTCAATACTTGTCACCTACCTTTCATACTAAATTAGATGGTGATATATCAAGTCAACATTGGATAAGTTTTGTTGATATTATATTCTTGCTGTATAATATAATGCTTTTACATCATTTGGAATTTTTAAGATGATTGTAACAGTGTTTAATATGCATCAGTTTTTGTGCATAATATGTTTACGATGTATGTGTATTTTTAATGTATCTACACTCTAAAAAATAACTAGTCAAAATGACCAGAAACCTATTCAGCCGGGCACCTGCACTATTCTAGTCAAAATGATCCGGAAAATCTAGTCAAATACATTGATGTTTTAATTAAATATTGCCTTTTTATACAGAAAAATGATCTAAAATTATACTCAATAGCGTTTTCACGTTATTGAGTATAATTTCAATATATTTTTCTGTATACAAAGGCAATATAAAATTAGAACATCAATGTATTTGACTAGATTTTCCGGATCATTTTGACTCGAAATAGTGCAGGTGCCCGGCTGAATAGGTTTCTGGTCATTTTGACTAGTTATTTTTTAGAATGTATGATAGTATTGTTATTGTACCAATGTACCATGATCGTTGTTAGTCTCCGGACCTTTATATCATGTTATTCATACCGGAAATTAATAAACAAATAAATAAATAAATAGGCATAACATGTGAATCATTAAAGATTCTTTAGGAATATCAATAGTTATTTTTTATTTTTATTGTTTGATCCCATTTTCAGTGTGCTCTATTCATTTCTCAAAATTTATATTTTATGACAGTTTTGTTTTTATTCTCCTTCTATCTTTATTGTTTTTACTTTTTTATAATTGAAATATTCAATAAAACGACAATGCAATAAAATAATGTTCTGTTTACTCACACCTCTCCCGAGTCCATTGCTTTCCCCTCTATGAGTGAGTCTTGACACTTGATGTGTGGTTGTGTATTCCTGACGTCCTCTCACTGAATCTCTCCCTACGTTTACATTTTGATGTAATTATATTGAGCCTTATCCCCCTTTTCATATTGATTTATATCTTATCAGGGATAGTTCAGTTCTGGTAAACATGGTAAAGAGAGTACAGTTTTGGTCAAACGAAAACTTAGTAACCAAAACCTGCACCATACATTACAAACTAATAGTTATGACTCCACCATGCTCGAAAGTAAAAAGCCTGTAATCATTCCAAAAGAGCCGTCAAACTCAAGAGGGCGCGCTCTAAACACTCATCGGTTTCAACCATTATAAATAAAATATTGTGCATGTGATGTTTTGTTAATATAGTGATTAGATAGAGAGATAATCAACAACTATTTAAAAACCTCTTTTCTAAATTTTTGAAAAGTGGAAGCATTTTTAAATTTTTGTTAACGGCTGGTTCAAATTTATCGAATAATTGTGGGGCCCCACAATAATTACAAATGGTTATGTTTCTGGATATTTCAGCCATCTCTGAACCGATTTTGATCAAATAAAGTTTATTTTGTCATTAAAATTGTATCCTCTTTTGGATTTGACACTCAGTTTGTCATTATCTCACAAAAAAATTATTTTGTGTAGCACCCTCTATACCAAAACTCAACTATCCCTTTATTGTTATGGTATATATGCAACGTATATTGCTAGCAGTTTTATTTTCAAATGTAAAATATTGTCAAGGCAAATCCTTGATCTTGCCAAGCTTCTTGTAGGTCACCTTATAAGTGTCATCATGGGCGTCGATCACGGGGGGGGGGGGGGGGGGGATGGGGGGGGGGGATATATCCCCCCAATATTTCAGTTGGGGGGGGGGGGGGGTGGCCTGTATTATTATCCCTCCCAATATTTGGGGTTCAAAAATATATAATAACATTGAAATAAAGGAGCATTGCCCCCTCTCATTCATAATGTGAAAGTTGTTACTATATTACCACATTTGATAGTGCTAAACTGCCCAATTCCAAAATCTTCCGGGGGCTGCGCTCCCTGGAACCCCCATTAAGGTTATTTCACCCAGTCCCGGCCCTGTAGGCCTACTCATTGAATAGTTTTATTCAGAACTTCTCTCTTGGCACACTTTCAGGCGATTCTGGCCCACTGTGCGTCGGCGCTTCGCTCACTAAAATTGGGCTAACTTTATTTCTGGATATTACAAATCCCAAAGCTTCCGGGGGCTCCGCCCCATGGACCCAAAGCTTCCCAATGTGGGTATCCCTTGACTTATTCTATTCAGAGTTCCATCAGGATGATTGCAATCTATATGTATCTATCAGGCTAAAGTTCATCCATACTTGGACAAAGCCCTCCTCATAACATGTGGCTTGCAATATGCACTTAATAATCTTCCAATTTCTAAACAGCTAAATCAAAAGCTAACTAACTGAGAAATAGTTAACTGTATATTTACATAATTTTTAGACAACATCTTTATATCTGGATATTACAAATCCCAAAGCTTCCGGGGGCTCCGCCCTCTGGACCCCCAATAAGCTTACCAATGTGGGTATCCCTTGACTGATGCTATTCAGGGTTCCATCAGAATGCTTGCAATCTATGTATCTATCAGGCTAAAGTTCATCTTGGTCAAAGCCCACCTCATAACATGATGCTTGCAATGTGCACTTAATAATCTTCCAATTTTTAAACAGCTAAATGAGCTCTTGGGGCCCCTATCCCCCCACCCCCCGCCCCCTCAGTCATAAAAACCCGGGCACGCTGCTGGGTTGTCGCTTCGCTCCCTCGCCAAACATGCCAGAGATGGTCAAAATGACGGTTAAAGGGATAGTTGAGTTTTAGTAGAGAGGGCGCTACACATAATAATTTTGTTTGTGAGATAATGAAAAACTGATTGTAAAATTTGAAAGAGCATAATATTTTAGTCACGGAATAAACTTTATTTGATCAAAATCGGTTCAGAAACGGCTGAAATATCCACAAACGTAACCATTTGTAATAAATGTGGGGCCCACAAATATTAGCTAATTTTGAACCAACCGTTACAATTTTTTTTTAAATGCTTCCTCTTTTCAAAAATTTTCAAAAGAAGTTTTGTTGATTATCTCTCTATCTAATCACTATTTTTACGAACCTTCACAATATGCACAATATTTTATTTAAAAATAATGATTTAAACCAATGTGTTTTTAGAGAGCGCCATCTTGAGTTTGAACGCCTCTGTTTGAATGATAAAAGGCTTTTTTACTCAGTCGTTTGTGATTTTGAATTCCTTTCAAGCATGGTAGAGTTATAAATATTAGTTTGTAATGTAATGGTGCAGGTTTTGGTTACTAAAATTCAGTTTGACCAAAACTGTACTCTCTTTACCAGAACTCAACTATCCCTTTAATCCCCCCCCAATGGCGAGAAGAAATCGACGCCCTTGAGTGTCATGCATCATTGTCACAGCCAAGGTGTCAAGGAAGCTGATGATATGTTTCTTATTACATTTATATTATTAGTACACTTACTTCTATTTTGTGATAATGCAATAAAATGAACTTGGATCTAGAACTACATTTTATATGAACTTCAACTTGAACAATAATACAAAAAGATTGGCGATTATCTCGATCAAAAGCAATGTTGCCCTCTTTGGCCGAGAACCAGCACAAGCATTGTAATTTGTTGTATTTACATTTTCGAGGCGAACCGACGGAGCTCATCTACCGGCATTTCTCCCAACTTGCAGTCACAACAAGATTTAATTTCGTTATTTCCTTATCGTGACAAGACACATTCATCACATTGGCTGCTTGTACAACGTTTTCAGCGTTTCTCAGCATTTGATTTCTATGGTAAGTATCTTATTGATGAGTTAATTTTATGTTAATAAACTTCCATTTCAGAGCTAGCAGAACCCCATCGAACCGTTACCCGCACCAACCGCCGGGCCCCGGGGGTACGATAGTCGCGCGTCGCTGTGGCTCAGCTCTGCTGCTCTTCTTCGCCGCGCTGCACTGCTCCAGCTGAAGCTTATATACTTCGGTACTTCGGTTGGATAGGTTGAAAAGACTCCTACAGGAGCATCACTCAACTTGATGAGATTAGATAGAGGTCGGTGAGGGTGGGGTGATCTAGTCGCACTGTTTGACTTGTTGGCTGCTTAGTTTCAGTTTAAAAGTTTGTGAGTTCATTATTGACGTTAGTGAGAAAGGTATGTCGTTCCAATCACGTGCCGTATTAGGAAAAAAGGACTTTTGGAAGCAGTTCGTCCTGACAAAAGGCACCTCCAGCGATAGCGAGTTAGATTTCCTAGTAGTGGCTGCATTTGAGTCGCGTTTACTGAAGTTAAGGTGACCATCCAGCGGTAGGTTTACGTTGTGATGGATTATTTTGTGCATCATCGTCAGCCTATTGTTTTGTCTTCGATGTTGAAGAGATGGCAAGTCTAGGGTTTTAAGCATAGCTGTTACTGAGCTTTCCCACTTGTAGTCATTCATAATGAATCTGGCTGCACGTCTCTGGACGGCTTCAATTTTCTTGATGTTAACCTTGGTGTGAGGATCCCACACAGAGCTGCAGTACTCTAGGTGGGGGCGCACAAGGCTCTTGAATGCTTGAATCTTCACTTTACGGGGGGCAGATCCTAGATTACGGCGTAAGAATCCTATCATGCTGTTGGCTTTAGAGACAATCTTGTCTACATGAGTGTTCCATTTCATGTCTGAGGACAGGGTTACTCCCAAGTATTTGTGCTGGTTGGTTGATTGAAGTGTGTGGCCGGAGAGCCGATAGGTGAATTCAGTCTTTGACCTACTTCTGGAGAAACGGATGGCGTTACATTTATCCGTTTTAAAAGTCATGAGCCATTGCGAAGACCAATTCTCCAATAGCTTCAAGTCCTTTTGAAGTGATTCACAATCAGCAGAGGATGTGATAGGCCGGTATATCACACAATCATCGGCGAAGAGGCTAACCTTGGAGTTCAGCCCGACAGGTAGGTCGTTGATGTATATGAGGAAAAGTAGAGGGCCCAACACTGTGCCCTGGGGGACTCCAGACAGGACTTCTGCTGGTCTAGAAGGGGAACCTTGGATTACTACAGATTGGTGTCTCCCTTTCAGGAATGAGGATATCCAGTTATGGAGTGGACCGTTAATCCCGTAGTGATGGAGCTTATGTAGGAGGCGACTGTGAGGTACGGTGTCGAATGCCTTTGCAAAATCCAGTACTATTGCATCAACTTGTTTGACATGTTCATTGGCTTCCCAGATCTGGTGAACTGTTGTTAGTAGTTGGGTTTCACAGGATCGTTTGGCTCTGAAACCATGCTGGGCATCATGAAGGGCATGAATCTTGTCGAGGTGGTTGATGACGTGGCTGTAGACTACATGCTCCAGAACCTTGCAGCATACTGATGTTAATGAGACTGGCCTGTAGTTTGCGGGGTCCGTGCGACTTCCCTTTTTAAATATGGCAGTAACGTTGGCCTTCGTCCAAGCTGAGGGGAGACTTCCCAAAGAGATGCTCTGATTGAAGATTTTAGTTAGCATGGGTGCTATCTCCAGTGCACATTTCTGGAGGATGAACGGGTGGATTCCGTCAGGTCCGGGGGCCTTGTGTGGAGATAAACCTGCGAGTATCTTATAAACTCCATTAGCATGCACGACTAATGGTGGTGTGTCCGGGATTTTCTTACCCGGGACCTTGGGTAGTTTGGAAGTATGAAGTTTCGGTTCCTTAGTAAAGACTGACTTATACTGGGTACTTAAGGCCTCTGCCTTATCTATCGCTGAGCTGACAAGCTTATTCCCATTCCACAGAGCTGCTATTCCACTTGCCTCACGCCGTCGGTTTTTGATGAAGGCCCAAAAGCGTTTGGGGTCGCTTTGGAGTGAGTCGAATACAGTAGTTGAAAGGTACTCATGTTCAGCTGCCCTGAGTTGTTTTTGAAGCTGTTTTCTGAGCGAACGGTAGCGTGCCCAGTATTTTTGACTATTGACAGTTTTTGCTTTATAGAACGCCCTCTGTTTTCTTCTGGAGATTTTTTTTAGCGATCTTGACATCCATGGTAGATTAAATCTGGAGCTCTTGAAGGATGATGGGATACACTCTTCCATGATCCTTGTAACTGTAGTTTGGAATTTATTCCAGTTTGCCTCTAGGGGGTTGGAGTCGGCTTCATTCAGGAAAACCTCAGCAAAGGCTACCAGCTTGGATTTCATGCTGTCGATATCAGCTTTACTAAATTTGTAGACTTTGCGACGTGGCGATTTCTGGGTAGATGGTTTGAGGTTAGCATCGGACGTCAGGATGAAGTGGTCCGAAATCCCCGGATGGGTGTTCACTGGCGAAAACGCGTCAGGATTTGACACTAACAATAGTTGTAGAATGTTCCTAACACAATGCACCTTGGTTTGGTGGGCGTGGTTAGCTTCTTTCGCGAGTTGGCTCAAGGAAAAATCACCGATCAGCTCTAGTAAAGCAGAAGTAACCTCTTCTGAGTAGTTGCATTCACTAGGGTGTTTGCGTGTCGGGATACTCCAATCGATGTCAGGCACATTGAAGTCCCCGCCTACCCAGATATGGGGGTTTTTAATTGAATTTAACTTTCTAAGGGATTCATGGAGCTTCTTGATAGGGGCTGCTCCTAGTTTGGGTTGCCTATAGAAGGCTCCTATGAACACTGGTTTAGTGTTGACGATTTGCAGTTTAATCCATATCAATTCAGTATCCACATCTAGTTCGGGGGCATGTGAGGCTACGATGTCGTTGCGTACTGCAATGAAGACTCCGCCTCCTCTTGATTGTCTGTCCTTTCTAAATACTGTGTAGTTACATGATGAAGGAAGAAATTCACTATCACCCACCTCAGGAGACAGCCATGTCTCAGTGGCGAGCACAATATGAGGGTTGTGCTTATATCATCATCATCATCATCATCATCTAGACAGGAGTGTAGGGTAGCCCTGTAGATCTCCCGGTCATAAACACGTTGATAGCATTCCTTTTACTGACTGTGCACAGCATGCGCGCATGGAAGTCAAACGATATCAAATCTTTTATTTAACCAAACAATATCCAGGCCATGTTTGAAATATAATATTCCAATTCCTATTTTAGTGTTGACAACTTGTAGAATTTCTATTTTTTTAATCTTACAATTAAAACAGTGTCCGTGTCTGTACATGTGCATTCCATAATTGCCATTTATGTGTAATTTTACCCTAAATACAGTGACAGTATTCTGATTTGCCATTGCCATTTGGGTGGATTTGGAGTGCCATACATAATGTTACATGCCATTTAATTTAAATACGTAAACTGATGACTTTGAATGTGATGTCCATGAGCGTTTGTGGAGTATGAAGAGTGAGATTGACCACCGGCTGTCCCTGCCAATACTGTTTGTTCATATCGACACTGGACAGTATCACACATAGGTTCATTACAATAGGGTTGTGCGGAGATCAACCTCTTCCGCCCGCTGCACTATCCAACGGAAACAATTTTTTTTGTCGGCTGATTTCTCCCTCAATTTACCAGCAAATGCAAAAAAACTTTCGTTAATGTGATCCACAATTCATATACTTTGATAATAATTACAGACTTTGTTGTTTTGAAGACCGCAAAATGTGCCTCGCCTTTTCTCAAGCCGTTTGCGGGCCGAATATAAAACTGGCGTGAACTATTACAGACTCGATATTGGGCTCATACGTTTACAGTATATAATAGCGCCATCTACCATACTGTATTTAACAAATACGAAACTACTGGCAAAAAGAATATTGAAACTGTGTCAGCGTCACGTATCTAATAAGCGCTAGTAACAACAATCTCCAGATACTTGTCGGTGATGGCGCACTACATTTAGTAAATTTATTGCTATTGCGCAATGCTCAATAGCAGGTTAATACTTGACCTGCGCTGTTTTTGGAAGATCGGAGAAAGAAAACGGGAGCGGAAATCATTGTTTTTCAACCTATTATGGTCTTCAAAACATCAGAGTTGGTAAGTATTATCAAATAGTATGATTCATAGCATGCACTAATGAATAATTTGTTTGATTTGCAGGTAAAGGGAGGCAGGAATCAGCGAGCAAAAATATAATATTGGACGGGGCAGCTAGTACAGTGCAAATGTACGAAATTCGTAATCTCCGGACAGCACTATACTATTGGAGCTATGTGTGACACGGTCCAACATTTTAAACTAACATGACACATTTTTTTTCGTTATATGTGGGATGTCTTTTGTATACTTCTTCTTCTTCTTCTTGATACTGTCCAACGCCCCAATGAAGGAGCCAACCGGACAGGTGCACTGGTTATTATGCACTGATTATTATATTGATTTGGTTGTGATGTGCAGGATTTTGATACTAGTCAACCGGGTTAACACCCTACTCTTTTCGAGAAGTAGACTAGGTTATTGGCGTATATGAGGTGTGACCGTCCTACCCGAGGGACGGAGTGTTTTGCGTGAATCCTTTCCTGCATAGGAAACACGGGGGAGCCCGATAACACACAACGAGAGTTAGCTCGAATGTATTGCGTGTTAAAAGACGCATTGTCCGATGGTGGGGATCGAACCGGGGATCTCTCGTGTCTCGTGTCAGACGCGCTCCCAACTGAGCTAACTCACCTTCCCCAGACGTGATCCTTACATACTATGTGTCATGTTCCTATAATATGAAGTGAAGAAAAGGGGGTTTTCCTACCTTTTTTGGTGATTCTTGTAGACAATTTTGTCTCTCCTGCAGCTTTCCTGCCTGCCACTCACGAAATGCATATGTTTTTGCGCGGCACGGCCAGCGCCATGTACTGCATGCATGCAGTGTACATTAATTGCATGAGGGGTGTTGGCGAATTCACTTCGACCCATTCGTTACGGTTATGGCTACCAGTATAAAATAAAGTGATAGTACCACATACTTTGTCATACTGTGTATTACATATGAAGTTTTTTACACATGAGAGTACAGGTATGGAATGACCATGCCTACATTTGAACGTGTAATTAACCGCAAAGAGTAATATCACTATCACTTTATCAGGCAGAAAAGTAATGATTTTGCTGTCCCGATCCCTCGCAGCTTTGAATGTTGAAATGTAGGTTGACATGCGTGCTGTCACAGGTGCACAGCAAAATGTGCAAAATTTAACTTCTAAAGGACGCTATTTATATGATATTCTAATTCAGTAGTTCTGTACTTTTTAGGGTGAAAAACATATTAAAATTATTGACAAATTTACTTTAAAACAGTTATTGATTATGAGGTTAAAGATCTACAAAGGCTGTGGTCCCACGGTGCTTGCGATGGGTTGCGATGAGCTGCAATGGGTCGATTGTGCATATGAAAGGCGGATATTGTCAATCTAATGCATAACCCTGTTGTACATAACATTTTCACTGCAGCTCCGTACTGCAGAGCTATACAAAATAAACCCTTCACAGCTTGACCGCACAGGCTTAGATAATAAGTGCAAAGGTTATTTCACCGAATCAAATGTGTCTTTTTCGCTCGCATTCCATTGTGACGTTTGATTATTTTGGACATGATCTGCCCTTCATAACGTTCTATTGTCTTGTTGAAGGCTGTTGCAGGTGATCGCAAGCATCGTGTGACCACAGCCTTAAGGGAAAATTAAATCAAACTCTTGCATAGAAAACAATACATTACTTGAAGAAATAACTGAAGGAGGTCATGATGTTTGAAATATTAATTTAATTATAAATTTAATTGATTCTTAATCTTGTTTTGTACCCCTCTCTCTTATAGGGATCTAGTAACATTGTCCAAATCCACAAAACTTACTTTGAATTAGAAATTTAGCGGTTCTTTCATACCTATCCACTGGATAGTCATAACTGTGTAAAAGTCAATGCAATGAGTTACAAATATGACTAGACTGCATTTTCGCTCATTACTCGACCATTTAACATCCATTAAACGTGAAATTATCACACATTGAATAAGGACTTAAATCAGATTTAAAAAAAATAAACACCCCCCCCCCCCCCCTCCCATGGAGACTTTCAAATCCAAACACTTAAATAGTAAATATCTTTATGAGGAGAGAGAAAATTGTCAAACTTAAACCTGTTCCATACTTATATTTTACGAGGTACTGTACATGTATGTAAGTTAGTTAGTTTTGTGGATTTTGACAATTGTGTAAACCCGTTGCCTTTGAGATTCTGAAATCCCCATAGACTTTGTACATAGCGCACTTGGTTCCCTGTAGGCAAGGGGTTAATAGATCCCTTTTTAACAGGCATAGCCCAAATTCATGTAGGTTGAAGACCAGGAATTAAGAAAATCATTCTCCTTCATTTTAAATATTAAATCTTAATAACTGTCCATCAAGTGACAAGAACTTTGATTGTCATTATACAAATTATGTTTTGACAAAATTGTGCATTTCATTAGTGGTCTAATGTCCTTTTCGGATCTTGAAAGAAAGTACGTCACATCAAGTGTCAATCTGCTAACAAAAGACAAACAGGGTTATTTATAATTGCTTGTTAAATACTGAATATTCAATCTAAACTCCTGATGATGACCTTCTTGTTCTAAATTTAATCGTGCCAATCACCTTTTTCTCAAGGAGACAAAATTAATTAGTGAGGTAAAAGGGATTTTTTTTTTTTCTACAAAAAAAATGTGATTAAGCTTCTGGGGCTTTTATAGAGGAATTTAGATAATTTGGCAGAAGAATGCTTAGATCGTGAATCCTGATTGTCATCCATAAGCCGGAGGGAGTGAGTCTGTATCCTGAGTGAGAGTGAGTCTTGACACTTGATGTGTGCGGTTGTGTATTCCAGGGGGCAGGGGCCCGATTACGGACCAGCGACATTTACCATGGTAATTAGCATCATTGGCTGTATTAAACTCATCGATGTCAATATGCTAGAATTACATACACATCAACAAAATGTAGCAGAGCACACATACCACCCTTACGCATTCAACCGTAAAGCATATCTAGAGATCAGTGGAACTAGGGCTGGTCCTGGGTCATGATCGTGCTCTCGGCCACTGACGTCCTTTGAGTAGTTCCAAGGAGTATCTCAAGTTCTAACCTAGAATTCTACTTCTTGTACCTCATAATTTCTACATCATATTTCCTGTGTTAAGCCCTCTGCAGACAGAGCCGACTCGACCCGATCCGACTGGTTTCAATCAGGCTAGAGTTGGGCCCGGTCGGACCGGTCGGATCCGATTCATCGTGTTGAATCGGCCCCAACTGGCATCCGACTGTCTCTCGACTGGCAAAATGTGCGTCGCGAGGCACTGAAAACTGAGCCGATCCGAATGAAAATCAGTCAAATTGGGTCGAGTCGGCTCTGTCTGCAGAGGGCTTTAGGGTGCGCAAGATGAAATGTGTACACGTGCATGTACATACATTTGTTTTGTCATGGTTGATGGCAACCAATCAAATCAATCAAACTTTTTTAAAAGTTTAAAATAACTTTCAACCTCTTCTTGTCGGGAATAGTATTAGGATTTCCAAGATAAAACTTACACATATACAATTGTTTTTGTTTTGAAGCATTATTATAAAAAGCCTTTAGGAGTATTTAATAGTCCTGAAAGTTTTAATCAAACCCTCTACAAATTAGGTTTTCCTAAGTATACGGAAGACAATTATTCATTGCGGAATACAGTGAAGAAGTAAACCGGTTGTCTTTCCTGTGAATCCTGTCATCATGATGTCAATGATAGCTCGTTTTGCCCTTGAACTTGTGAACATATTAAAGGGATCTAGTAACTTTGTTGACATGTGCAAAAAGCGATGAGTGGTTGATACAATGTATATTGTTGTTATCTGATATGTCCACTGGGTGTTGTGTGAAAATTTCAAGTTAAATGGACTTAATAATATGGTCGAGTAATGAGCAAAAGTGCAAAGAGACATTCACTAACTCATTGCACTCACTTTGTACACGGTTCTGACGATCCATTGGATAATTTGACATCTGAACACTTCAATCGTAAATATCTTTTTAACGAAAGGTAAATTTGAAAAACCGAAACCTGTCCCATGCTTTTTTTGATAATAAGAATACAACAAGGTATGAGGGAACCGCTATAATTTCAATTGGATTTAGATGATTTGGGCAATGTTACTAAGTCCCTTTAACATCATATTCAGCACACTACAAAACTATTTAAAATGGTACGTGATCAGGTAGCAGCAAGGAGTTTCTATGGCTGGACTTTTAACTCCTTTGTAACAGATGATGAAAATGTGAACAGTCAATTGCTAGAAATTCTCCTCTTAGTAAGGAATTTGTTTTTTGATACCATTTTATCCTCCCAATCATTGAGTGACTTATTTGTGATCAATATACTGATTTTCCTCTGATTAAATGTGTAGTTGAAGGTTAGTTCATAAAGAAATTTTGAAACAAATTTCATTGATATCAGCTGCTGCTAGCTTCCATCAAGATCTAAAAACTCTCAAAGAAGGGCAATTCATCCGGAAAAGAATTAAAGGGACTTAGTAACATTGTCCATATTCTATTCTCAAAATCCAATTGGAATTCTACCGGTTCCATCATACCTTGTTGTATTTGTATTAACAATAAAAGCATGGGACAGGTTTCGGATTTTCAAATTTCCCTTTCGTTAAAAAGATATTTACGATTGAAGTGTTCAGATGTTAAATTATCCACTGGACCGCGAAAACCGTGTACAAAGTGCGTGCAATGAGTTAGTGAATATCACTTTGCATTTTTGCTAATTTCTCGGCCATATAAAGTCCATTTAACTTGAAATTTTCACACAACACCCAGTGGACATATTAGATAACAACAATATACATTGTATCAACCACTCATTACTTTTTGCACTTGTCAACAAAGTTACAAGATGCCTTTAAAATCTCAAAGAAATCGTGCATGTGCCAGCCGGTTCTGTGCACTACACACAAATTGAGTTTGTCCCTTTGCTGAATCATGTACAAATAGAATCTTGTATTGAAGGGAATTTAACAATTCATAAATTGCCAGGATGATTCATGAATGTGATTTAGTAATTATCATAAATGGCTTTAGGGGAGGGTCACAGGGAGGTGGAGAGAGGGGAATGAGAACCCTGAGGCTGAGAGGAAAACGTGTCTTTAATCAATAATTTTTATTTCAAAAGAAAACCAGAAGAGTGAGTGTTTGTATGTATTTGTGGGTGGGTTTGAGAGGTTGGTTACATGTGCTTGTGTGTGTGTTCGTCTGTGCGTTTGTATGTGGGTAACTATGTGTGTGTGTGTGTGTATGTTTGTGTGTGTGCATGTGTGTGTGTGTATGTTTGTGTGTGTGCGTGTGTATGTTTGTGTATGTGTATGCTTGTGTGCATGCATGTGTGTGAGTGTGTGTGTGTGTGTGTGCGCATATGTGCATGTGTGTTTTCTTATAATGTAGTTGTTAAAGCGAGGACAGATCATGATGAGAAATTCCCTGAACGATGGACCTAGCTCAAATCCCCAAATTATTTGAAAGTTTAAACAATTGATGTTCTTTATTTCGTCATGCATCCATGTGGGTGGGTAATAATAAGGGTACAATTATAGCTGTCATCTCAAGTATGGTTATGTAAAATGTATTTGTGCACGTGTGTCTGTGTGTATGTGTGTGTGTGTGTGTGTGTGTTGTGTATACATGTTTTAATCATGCTCTTCTGTGTTTGTACTTGGAGCTTTAGAGAATAGAAAGGGAAAGAAAGACAACCCGATTTGACAGAAAGTTGATTCATGCCATGATCAATGAATGATTGTAATAATTTGCAGTAAAAATAAATTACTGCGTGAGTCATCATGGCTGTGTATTAAATTTATCACCACATCAAAATCCCTTGACAACTCCAGAGTATCAGACAGTGACCAGTAAGACAACTGTTCAGACTGCAGTACTACTGTCAGAGCTGAGAGCATGTGGCTACAGTTAACAGAATGATATATACTTTAGCTTTGACAAGTAAATTGATACTCGCTTTAATGCAGTATCGCAAAATGAACTAAATTGCAGAACTTTCTTTATCAATATAAGCGCATAAATATACCAATTTTAATAAAAAGAAGATGATACAGTCAAATGTTACCACTGGTCATCCAATTGTAACTCAAAGGTGCAGAAATCTTACAAATTATTGCTATGACTCAGTCCCCTCTTTTGGATACACACATACACAACATTAAATCTTCCAGTCCATGTTCAAAGAGGACCGCTGTATTATCCCATTAATCATTTTCTGTCTTTTTCACCAAGTGTGTCAAAAAAAGGGGGTCACTATTTATAATCCTGTTATTAACTTTCAGGGCGTTCCCTCTGTCCCTTTGCTTTAACCAGTACAGGTGCCCAGATGACATTGATTTGCATCCATAATACACACTATTCATTACAGTCTGTGTTTTAAATTTAATAATAATAATAATAGCTTGCATTTATATAGTGCTTAATTCAGGGTTTCTATTAAAGCACTGTTTCATAAGAATGATAATGGCCTACACAATATAATGATTAAAAAAAAAATGTATAATGTGTACAATAATATAAAATTTAACAGATGCAGTTGGTACAATTCGTTACAAATTTAATAGTCTATGGATTAATAAAAAGATGATGTCATATCACACAATTTAACCCAGGGCTAATTGTAACCCACTGTAGAAAGAATCCTAGCCATAATGACCAAGATGGAGCTGGGATACCACTGGCAGGCCCATGTGACATTTTGGCCACCTGAAATAAAAAGCTCAAGGGAGAGCCCTGACTGGCTTGTCAAGGGTTAATGGTTGCTGAGTCACTGATGACTCTGACACTGAGGGTGAGAGAGACTGGTGAGAGAAAGAGGATATAGGACGGAGGGAGGAAGGCGTCACTACCAATAATTTACCAGTTGACTGATTATTTCATTAGCCCCCTCGTCCAGGAAACCGATGCTTTGATACCATTGAGGGTTGACGTCGCATGAGTAAACAATTGGGACGGGAGAAGGGTCCAGTGATGCGAGAGGTATCCACACTCGGGGTGACGTTGTGTTTATGGATGGGTGAAATATGTCCGCATTTCCACAGATGGTGGAGGTATCTAATTAACTTTTTGGATATCATTACTTAGACATCTCGGCTTTCTATCATTCTGATTTGATGAATCATACATGTACCGGATACCTGTATGGGATGCCCTCTTTTGCAAAGACGAAAGTACATGATGTTCGTTAGTTGTTGGAATTATTGGCATGCTGATGTCACTGTGTTTATGAATGAGTGAGATATATTATGTTTTTGGAGTGAAATATGTCGGCATATTTTTTTTTGGAAGATGGTGGAGGTACCTAATTAACTTTTTGGGTTGGCATGTATGTCGTTAGACATCTCAGCTTCCTTTTGATATCATTCTGATATCATGAATCATGCCTGATAGCTGTATGGGATGCCCTCTATTACAAAGTACATGATGTTCGTTAGTCGTTACAATTATTGGCATGCTGATGTCACCTAGTCTATGAAGGAGTGAGATATTTATGTTTGTTGAGTGAAATATGTCTACATACATCAGAGATGGTATATAGGTACAGTGTATCTAATTTTTTCCTGCATTTCCTTGGTCATTATAATCATTAATTTGTCATATATTTGTGAATCATATTCTCAGTACTTACCTTTTATAAATACTCAAATTAAATCTTATAGTGTAAATACTATTTTAAAAGCTTAACAAAATATGGCCCCTTTTGCAAGCTAGTTCACAGCTATCCATTTTTATCAAGCCAACAGTACCCTTCGTGACGATGTTAGTTTCATAATAGCTCAATCTAAGCCAAAATTTGACCATCGATCCTAGCATTGAAACTGAGAAGAATTGTTAATCCATATGACATTTGACTCCCAACCCGTCTTGTTATTATCAGTGACAATTTGACGTTGATTGGGTGGCTGTATTATATTTCAGCATTGATCTTTTAAACCTGGGTGGATTTGATATTGGGTTCCTTTTAGGTTCATATTGCGTGGTTAGTATTTTGTATCAAACATGACCAATTGAATCACCCATGGGTGGATTTCAAAACTAGTTAACAAAGTGTGAAAGGTTTCAATTTTAAAAGTCATCTATTAGTCAAGGAGCTTGAAAATTCCCGTGGGATTTTTGGTATGAAAGCAAGCCACCTATTCAAATGTCTCAAGGGCACCCCAAATAACAATAAAAAACATGATTGCACTCTGACATCTTGTGCAGATGGCCAGCAGAGGGCACCCTATAACCCTACAAAAATCCGGGCTATTTTAGGTCTTTTTTTGGTACGGGGTCATTATGGCTCCCTTAAGATCTCGGCCTTGAAATGCCCAATCGTCGCGAAAACTTGCATGCATTTAAAGTAAGATGTATACAATACTATGTTATTTTTGTTTTGTTCGAAAATTTCTCTAATTTGCATATTTATGGTAATTTATGCAAAAAAGGTAATAAAATTCACATTTTTGCCCATAAATCATATATTCTCCATAATTAAACATTGGTTTTCACTACATATATTCTTTAGAGGATCTTGAATAGTAATACAACAAAATAAATTGGAAAAGCCCGGTTATTCCTTTTGTTTTCTATTGTTTTGATAATTTCTTATGTATTTCTTTGTTTTTCAACTTATGTATTTCATTGTTTTTGTTGTTTTATTTAATTTCTAACTTTAATTGAACTATTTTTACACCAAAAACAAATATCTAAAAGGTAAACAAGACCAATTAGCCAATGATATATCTGTTTTTATGAAAACTGATATTTCCATATGTTTTGTACACAAATCACGAAAATTAGCGAATGTCGGGCTGACATGCAGTGACAAAAGGTCACGTGACTTCGTAACGAAAAGTCCGATTTCCAAAAACTTTGTTTTAAAAATTGCGCAAGACTCAAAAGAAGAAAGTCACCAAGCGGTGGGGCGTGATCGTTACGCGTAGTCCGAAGACTGTAGTCCGAAGACTAAAATGCCTTGCGTACATGAACATATGAACATACATGAATAAAAAAACTACAACACAATAAAAATATAATTTAACATCAAAATACAACAAAATTATACACACTCCTATACGGTTGGAATGGTAATTTGTGACTTCTGCCCTACAGTGAATGAAGGCCAATGGCCATTTCTACATACCCTCATATGTTGTAACTAGGAGAGACACATATATTTCGCAGTAGACAACATTGACTTCACAGAAGATATTGCAGATGGGCAGCGCTCCCTGCATGGGACAGCGATGGCAATTTTACCAAAGAAGCCAACATGACAATGAGGCACATAGATGTATAACCCCCAGTCAGCTTTGAGAGACACACCGAAGGATCTGATGACATACATGTGCGACTACCAAGCTGCTTGAGTGTCCAAAACCAAAGAAAAAAAAACAAACAGTATGTGCCTCCTTCGGACTAAGACGTATCAAGACCCTCCACAACCATCAAATGGCTCCATTCCAGATGTTACCTTACTAATGAGTCGAACCGTGGTTAGGTATCAGCAGCGATCATTCAGACCGCATTTTGGCAGTATCCCAATTGATGTAACTATGCAGCAACACCAACTTCGTTACTGGAGTTGGTACAAAGCGCTGCTTTCCCAACATTGAACGCCACTAGTGGAACTAATAGCACTGTCTTTGCTGAATGTCCGCAGAATACCTGCTGCTGAGACCTAGCCACAGTTCGACACATCAGTCAGGTAACATCTGGAAGGGAACAATTTGATGGTTATGGTTGGTCCTTACTTTGTCTGAATGAGACATAGACTGGGGATTGTGTTTTGCTATTTGTCTTTGGTCAGTCAAGCATCTATGGTAGTTTCACAGGTCATTATATAGGATGTCTCTCAAAGCTGGCTGGGGCCTCATTGTAATGTTGGCATCGTTGTCTCATTCAGGGAGCGCTTCCCATCTGCAATGCAGTGGCGTAGTTACGGGGGGGGGGGGGGGGGGGGGGGCACGTGCCCCCCAATAATTTTCGAAAAAACAATAGAAAACATAAGGGGACATTTTTTGAAAAAAACAAAGAAATACATAAGGTGTGCCCCCCCCCCCCCCTAATAATTTTCGTGACCCCCAATCAGTCCGACCACGCGGCTACGCCACTGCTGCAATGTCTTCTGCGAAGTCAACGTTGTCTTCTGCGAAATATATGTGTCTCTCCTTTACAACATACATGTATATGTATACACCTTCAGAAGTCTTCATGCACTGTAGGACAGAACAAATTTCCCTTCCAGCCGTATTATGAGTGTGTATCCAATAATCCAACTATTCACGATGTTGACGATTTTCTTGCTTCACATGGACTGGCGGTTCGCAACTCCAACTGCAAGCGTCCAACGTACAATCACAAACACGTACAGCTCCTTGTCAAAGGGATTTGATTGAGACCAGATGAAGTTCCTACCACCACTTGGTAACTGTCTACTATTCTACTGTTTGAGTGTTTGAGGTATTGGGACCACCGACACCCATGGCTGATCGTTGCTATCATAATAACCCTAACAAGGCCGGGAGGCCATCATGCCCCCCTCCTCCGGAATTGTTCTGATTACTCAGAAACGCGTAAGGATGACGCCCTGCCGCTTGGTGACTTTCTTCTTTTGAGTCTTGTGCATCTTTTAAATCAAAGTTTTTGGAAATCGGACTTTTCGTTACGAAGTCACGTGACCTTTTGTCACTGCATGTCAGCCCGACATTCGCTAATTTTCATGATTTGTGTACAAAACATATGGAAATATCAGTTTTCATAAAAACAGATATATCATTGGCTAATTGGTTTTGTTTACCTTTTAGGTATTTGTTTTTGGTGTAAAAATAGTTCAATTAAAGTTAGAAATAAAATAAAACAAGCAAAACAATGAAATACATAAGTTAAAAAACAAAGAAATACATAAGAAATTATCAAAACAATAGAAAACAAAAGGAAAAACCGGGCTCTTCCAATTTTTTGTATTGTATTACTATTCAAGATCCTCTAAAGAATATATGTAGTGAAAACCAATGTTTAATTATGGAGAATATATGATTTATGGGCAAAAATGTGAATTGTATTACCTTTTTTGCATAAATTACCATAAATATGCAAATTAGAGACATTTTCGAAGAAAACAAAAATAACATAGTATTGTATACATCTTAATTTAAATGCATGCAAGTTTTCGCGACGATTGGGCATTTCAAGGCCGAGATCTTAAGGGAGCGATAATGACCCCCTACTGAAAAAAAACCTAAAATAGCCCGGATTTTTGTAGGGTTAAAGCGTGCCCTCTGCTGGCCACCTGCACAAGATTTCAGAGTGCAATCATGTTTTTTATTGTTATTTGGGGTGCCCTTGAGACATTTGAATAGGTGGCTTGCTTTCATACCAAAAATCCCACGGGACTTTATTTCGGTGAACATGCTCCTTGACTATATTAAAAAAATATCAATCAGGGATTTTTGGGGGCCATCCCCCTTTCAACTAAGAATTTTAACTAAGATTTTGTTTTTAATAGACTATAGACCTGTGTTCTATATTTTTGCGTTGATTATATCACCACATCATGTGAACAGACAGTTTATTAGGACAATGCATTCGTTAGAGACCAACTTTCAAAGTTATCAAAGACCTTAATCAAAAACGATTTGACCACCCCCTTTTCCATCCATCAAAACTGCACCTTTTTTTGGCAAATGATAATCTTGTGTTCTATATATTTTGTTGAGATTATGTCATAGTTACAACTTACATGTTATCTCACAATTTATTTTGACAATGCATGGAGATTTGAAGAACATCCAAGTTTAGACATGTTAGTAACCATACAGGACTGGTTACTTTTATCTTACAACTTAGTGCTTAGTACTTATGACAATGCATTGAGACTTGAAGAATATATCCAAGTTTAGAAATGTTAGTAGCTTAACCAATTCAGGACTGGTCCCAACAGATATTTGGGTTGGGGTCTATGGAAAATGCAGGTAATATGAGAATCAAAATGTCTTGAACGGGTTAAATGTTAGAAAAAGGAAAGTAATGATCATGTTAAAAAATTCAAGTTTTTCCTGTGGCAATTTGGCGCAAACAGCAGCGCCTACATGTATCTCTGATTCGTTAACCCTAAGCCATACGTCTACTGCACAGTATGTATAATAGTGAAAGGGGGCTAGTCCTCTATGCATCTCTATGCGTTTAACTTTTCCTTCTCCATTCTATAAATGTTGAGCACCTGGCTAGAAGGCAGAAGGTTTTTAAAGTCTTTGGTATGTGCGGCCAGGGTTGGAACCCAGGACCTCTTGTGCATGAGGCGGATACTCGTTAACCGCTAAGCCACCATGCTCGGTTACAGTATTATAATCCAAGGTAATGATCATGATGTCACTTTAATTGATTAGGGGACAGAGTCAGATAAATTCTTGTATATTTCTAAAAAACAAATTCTCCCCAATGGCTTACATGTAAATTTTTGTATGAGATGTTGGCATTGTGTTTCTTTAGATCGTGTTGTGTCCACACAACCTTAATAATCATCAGCTTTTCCTGGCATTATGCTTGCCTGTCAGGTCTAATTATCAACAGCAGTCTGAACAGGCTTTGACCATTTTGAAGAAAAACCAGTCCTTTAGTAATCTGTGTTGTGTGATTTTGCTCTGGACAGCAGGGTGATATAATATGTTTAAAGACATTTGTAAGCATATTCTGCACCTTTAAGGGAATGATTTCAAATTTTAATATCTAGATTGGTTAGTGAACTAACTCATTGTGTACAGGAAAATGGTGTACAATTTATTTTTGGTTTCACAAATGGAAAGCCAGATGACATCAATAAAAAGAAACCTAGGGGTAGGGTTTGCCTGGTCGGTCCATACTATGTAATACACAAAAATGTGTATACAAATATTGATTATGATGTTTATTTTCTAAAATGCAGAAATAATTAATTCTGCAAAACAGGGTAAGTGTATCTATGTATATACTGTGTACATTCAAGTCTGAAAAAAAATCGCGAGTTTTCAAAAATTCTAACAATATTTATATAATATTGACTGGCCTTGAGTAGTATATCAGATATATTGCATTCGCTAGGATCATATTGTACGAGTCGAAGACGAGTGCAATATGATCCTAGCGAGTGCAATATTTCTGATATATCACGAAAGAACAAGCCAGTCAATATATCTAGAGGAAAACATATAAATAAACAAAAACATACATCTTAATCCGTCTTTTTTAATTGAAAAAGACCAATACGTTGAATCTCAAATTACTGATTAAACATTTTCAACCCATGAAGGGTCATTTGCGCGTATGAAAGCAGAGATGCGTAAACATATTTATGCGTCATATTAAATTGGACACGCACTAATCTATTCATACTTCATTCATAAACGCGTGTATGAATCTACGCACTTACGCTCTGATATTGACTCGCAAATACACATTTGTAGAGCTGCATAATACACGTTACGATACTAATATCATAACATTAATGACCGCTATGAAATAGAAACCCGAGACGGAAACAAAATACATGATTTATTGAATTGAAAAACTGGCCTGTATGTGTAATAATACCCGTTATTAGTTTCAAATGGCTTTGATTAGTTTCAGTTGCAAAAGCCTCAGTCAGTCATAGTCATTTTAAGAAGTTGCTTGTCAGGTGAGATGTTGAACAGATTGTCATTCTCCCCATAGATGGCATTTTGTCATTTAAAAAAAAAATTCCTTTTGTCATGGGTAATATTGATGTGTCACTCGCGTGTCCACATCATTTTCTTTCCTAATGACTGATGAAACGTTTCCTTTTGGTAGATTCTATTGGATTAAAGGCTAATACCCTGAGAGGAAGTTATGACTATGAATGGATTATAAGTTCTATTGACATTGATGAAGTGAGCTTGGATGGCTACTGATATCATTTTTAGCTGTGAAGGGTGGATGATGCTGATAAGTGTGGTAAATGATTGCTTATAATTAGAAACAATTTCTCATTGTTTTACCGATATATATATTTCATTCAATTTAGTCTGGAAATGTTTGCCAGGTAGCATAATTCTTTACCTATCACCATCATCATCGTCATCGCCGTGACGCCGTCATCGCCGTCATCGTCATGTCATCGTCGTCGTCGTCATCATCATCATTATCATCATCATCATCATCATCATCATCATCATCATCATCACCTGCGCATTGAGACTTCATTGTAAGACTGCGCTATAAGAAGATTATTATTATCATCATCCATCATCATCATCATCATCATCAACATCATCACCACCATCATCATCATCATCATCATCATCATCATCAACATCATCATCATCATCATCATCATCATCATCATCATCATCATCATCATCATCATCATCATCATCATCATCATCATCATCATCATCATCATCATCATCATCATCATCATCATCATCATCATCATCAACATCACCACCACCACCACCATCATCATCATCATCATCATCATCATCATCATCATCATCATCATCATCATCATCATCATCATCATCATCATCATCATCATCATCATCATCATCATCATCATCATCATCATCATCGCCATCACCATCACCATCATCAACTGTATCATGCATATATATATTCCTGAATGCTCTCATTGTTTTTATTAACTCTTCAAGTACCGATTTATAATAATACAGATGGGTCAAATACATGTACATAGTGTGAACAAGCAAAACAACTAATTGTATTTTCAGGGCCTACTTTCCATGCTTGATTGCATTACTACATCAGCACTAACATTTTCTTTTAATTGGACCATGTGAAGAAAAAAACTAGGGAAAATTTTTATGAATGAATAGTTCCAAGAGGATTCAAGAGAGTAGACCATCTCATCTCAGTAGTCTAGACTCTAGTCATATTCAATGCATACAACTAGGTTAATGTTCACCTTGCCTTCACATTTCGAAGAAATGTATAAAAAATCAGACCAAATTATAACAGCGTACTCCAGTTTTTCCCCGTAAATGGCGACTCAAAATATTTAAAGCTCCTCCGAGAGGCGCATCAAGAGAAGATTTGGAGGATTACCCAAGTAGATTAGCCGCTCTAGCACTCTTACTGCCACAGGGCCTATAGAGGAGGGATTATCATTCAGCGTGTAATAGGATTTTTGGTAAAGGTTGAACACTTTCGATCATTTTTATGGGGATTTTATGGAGCCACCTACATGTACATGTAGTCAGTAATTTACTGTATATTCTCACAAGTACAGAGAATACTCAAAAAGTGCATAATTTACCGTATTTTTAATATTTTATGGGAAAATTTTAGCATTCAACGTGTGATGGGATTTCGGATTAGCCTGCATGAACACATTCAGTGTGACATTTATAAGAATTTTACGGATCCACCCACCTCTCTGCTTGAATGAACTTTAAACAATCAGAAAGCATTGGATATTGCGCAATAGAATGTGTATGTATGAGCGTAAATCATAAAAGCTAACCACTCAGACTAACCTATTGGTGTTAACTACAATGTAGGGCTCTTGCTGTGACAGGGCTTTCAATGGAGACATTCTCATTTGTGGTGAAAAGGTTTTTTTTTGAATTTATCAAACACTTCGGATCATTTATGGGACATTTTTATGGAGCCATCTTCAATCAACCAGCATGCTGCAAATGAGAGAATATTTGTTTACAACTTTATTTGTCACAAGTTTCACAAGTTTGCATTCAACATGCATGGTACTTGTCAGTGGCGTAGCTAGGTCGGACTGATTGGGGGAGGGGGGCAGGCAAATTATTGGGGTGGTTCACACCTTATGTATTTCTTTATTTTGTATAAAATGGTACCCTTATGTTTTATACTGTTTTTTTCCGTCAAATTATTGGGGGGCATGCGCCCCCCCCCCCCCTCCCCCTTAACTAAGCCACTGGTACTTGTGTTGAACAAGCAAAAAGCAGCTCGAATCTTGCAGGATTATGAGCGTTCTGAGCTAACCACTCATACCAACCACTCAATTGGTCTTGGCTACAATGTAGCACTCAATCTTATTGCAACTATTGTTTATAGACGAGACACTCATTCAACGCACCTCAACCTGTTATAGGATTTTGGAGTACGTCAAAGCAACCATCAGAACACTTGCTATCATTTTATGTGAATTTTATGGAGCCATATATAGCTAGCGTGCTGCATTCTTAAATTTCTTTATATTTCATGACTTCATGACGTTGTTTGTCGCTACGTATTGGACTTAAATGTATGGTGGACGAGTACAATTCACAGAACTTTGGAGGATTACGAAAAAGAATTATTGTGACACTGCTTTTTTGGCAAGATTATCATACGCGTAGTAGAATTTAAGAATAGGTTGAACCCTTTTGATCATTTATGAGAAATGTGGAGCCGTCTGCATGTATATATAGACAGCTTGCTGCAGTCGTACTGGAAGAGAATTTGCAATGTACCTTTACAACTTTGTTTTCCCCGTACAATTAGAAAGCACAGAATATTTCAGGATTACGATAAGTCTCACTTTCAGTCTCTAGCACAGTAAGCACTCCTGCTGTGACTGGGCTTTTTATAGGTGAGATACCGTGAGATATTAAATAGGATTTTGATATTACTTCCAAGATCCAACACTTAAAGTTTAGGTCATTTAAATGGGAATGTTATGGAGCCATCTGACTTCTGATCTAGGCAGTGTACTGCATAATACTGAATGAGAATTTAAATTACCTTCACAACTTTGTTTTTTAATGTATACAATCAGAAAGTGCAGATTCTTTCAGTTTCAGGATTATGAGCCAGAGTATCCTCCTAGCCTGTAGCACTCATGCTGTGACCGGGCTTTTATCTGGCTAGATTCTCACTCATTGTTTGATAGGTGTGTTGAGCTACTGTACTTTGGTTGGAATCGGGACATCAGGAATTTTGATTTTTATTCCCCCCCCCCCCTTTTCTTTTAAAGATCAGAGAGACATTATTTCAACTAATTGTTTGTTCTGTTTGCTTTTTTTCCTTCTTTCTGCTGCAGGTTGTGAATGGTTGCGGTGAACTCTTGCAAATTGTACAGCCTCGAGAAGGATATATTGTAAGTATTGCACTAAAAGTATGCATGATACCAGCATTCATGTAGTAGAGGGGAATCATAAGTACTATAAGAGTTAATGAATTTATGTTTTGTAATATTATAACTTTTATTTTGCTCTTTGTAATGCATACCTGTATATGCATGGGCAATTCAATATTTTATACTGCCAGACTTGCAAATTAAAACCATTTTAATTCAAGTCAATTCAATTAAATGATTTATAGATATTAGGAGATTAAAGGGATAGTTAAGTTTTGGTAAAGAAGGCACTTCACAAAGTATTTTTTGTTGTTAGATAATGAAAAACTGACTGTCAAATTTGAAAGAACATACAATTTTAATGACAGAATAAACTTTATTTGATCAAAATCGGTTCAGAAACGGCTGAAATATCCAAAAACGTATTTTTATTCAAAAGTTTGCCAGGGGACATTTTGACTTTTTAGACATTTTTTTTAAAATGCTTATAAAAAAAATTATACTACTTTGAAAAAAATCTAAATAGGTTTTTAAAAAGTGATATCTCTATTGAATCATTATTTTAACAAAACATCAAATGCACAATTTTGTATGAAAAATGGCTAAAACCAATGAGTTTTTTAGAGAGCGCCCTCTTGAGTTGTAACGGCTCTTTTTTAATGATAACAGGGGTTTTACTTAGTCATTTGTAATTGTGTATACTTTCGAGCATGGTAGAGTTATAACTATAAGTTTGTACCGTAATGGTGCAGGTTTTGGTTACTAAAGTTAAGTTTGACCAATACTCAACTATCCCTTTAATACCACAAGAAATACAAATCTCTACACTATCATTTGTACACATACAAGTATAATTGATCTGTTTTACACTAGGATGACCAAATTGTTATCAGATGTTAATCGCTAGTACTAACATAATTACAATCACCTACTGAAGAGCTTTTGCAAATATAGAAATACCAATTTTTTTAAAATTCCAGTACATACGTCCCATCATTATACAATGAACGTGTCAATCATATCTGCATAGAGATCTATATTTGGTATTTCACATTCCAATGCGTTTGTTTCCTTTCTTTCCCCATGCGACAAATCAAAGTTATGGTTTCTTTCGGTGCGCACAGATCTTTTGTGAGATTAAGAGAGAAAATCCTGCCATTAAACATTTTTCGTTCCCATGCGGCTATTCGGAGGACATATTAAATGTTTTAATATGGTTTCCGGGAGTACACACAGTCTGTGGGATAATGTTTTAAATTCTGTAGAAAACATTTTATTCCCATGTAGCCTTTTAAAGTTGTATGGTTTCTTGCGGTAGACAGTCTTTGTAAGTTTTATTGTTAGAAATCTGTTGAACTATTTTCTTTTCCATAGATGCTTTTGTTTGATTCCATTGAAATCATGTTTTTTCCCATCAATTTGTTGGTTGAGGAAGAGAAGGGTGCAAAGTCACCTTTCGGACTTCTGAGATCTTTGATTTCTGATTTTGTTAGTTTGAATGCCATGTAGAAACTAACAAAGCTAGCTCTCTTTTATATGTTGAACATTCTCAAAATTATACGTATTGTGACTGGCTATAGCAAAACCCTGCACTTGTATGTACAAATTTTGTTAATTTTCATACCATTGGAAAGACCTCATCACAAGCTT
Source organism: Echinarachnius parma (assembly GCA_037951105.1). Lineage (NCBI taxonomy): Eukaryota > Metazoa > Echinodermata > Echinoidea > Clypeasteroida > Echinarachniidae > Echinarachnius > Echinarachnius parma. The sequence goes on along the minus strand of JBAMJV010001637.1, from coordinate 19,090 downwards.
TCATTTGATGTTTTCTGCTAACAAATTGTAGAGGCACGGATTTTCCGTTTCAAAAAAAGGCCTTTTCCGTTTCAGAAAATCGGGAATTCCGTTTTTACCTGCCTGAAAAACGGAAATTCCGTTTTGCCATAGACTTTGTACATGTGAAAAACTGCAAATTCCGTTTACCATCAAACTCTATACAAAATTCAATGAGTATGGTAAAATCATGATTTTCACCCACAAATCATCCAAATTTGGGGGAATGTGTCATGCCTGATATCAGAAATGACTTACGACAGGCCAGAGAGTAGTTAGGCTATTCAATAATATAGGTATTTATTGTGAAAACTTACCGATTTTCTCTCGCTTCAACTTCAAGCTTTCATACGTATCACTATCACTCAGCGTGTGGTGACGTCGTGTCGTAATCGAATTCCGTACCATTACCAAAGCCGTAGTATATACCCCGGAACGAACGCGGAAGTAATTGTTATACACGTGTGCGCTGATTATATCTCGAACATTTTCTAACTCCTCGAACTGGCCTGCATGTGTACTGAAGCTTACATCATTATCAGTACAACGACACGAATAAGTCAACACTAACCACTTCACTTGTATACTTTCCGTGCAGCTTATCGGGTCTTTTTTCTTACGCGAGATATCCATCCGCCGGGAATTGGGGAATTCCCCAATTCCCGGCGGATGGATATCTCGCGTAAGAAATGAGACCCATAACCTGCACGCAAAGTAAACGAGTGATATGGCGGGCTGTACCGATACTCGATAGAGGGCGGACTGGATGTCAACGTTTGAGAATCGTTTAATCCATGTGCAGTATTAATATTACGTACATGGGTGACATGGTACGGCGCAGCTAGCTCTGACTGATAGCAGCTAGCTGCCGGGGCGCGCCGGGGTAGCTAGTCTACGACGTCGATCGTATGCCGTACTAGCTCGCCGCACCGCGCTAGATCGGCTGTCATAATAAACGCAGCGGATTTCTTGTCGTTGTAAGTTGCATTCGACATCGTCTTTCTTGTACTTTTTTGTCATTTGTTTTCTTCTGATAGTTTTCTACTACAAAATATGAATTTTTGAGGAAAAAGAGGTTTTCCGCGATTTTCCGTTTGAGAACTCATTTTCCGTTTCAAATGGTCAATTCCGCGATTTTCCGCGATCGCGGAAAATCCATGCCTCTAAAATTGGTAAATAATTGGCGAGGATATTATTGTTTCAATTTTACAATCATTAGTCTTTTACACACATTATGTGAACGTAAAATGCCCATTTCTTCAAAACATGAATTACCGACAAGTGCAGGGTTTTGCTTTAGCTGGTCACAATAAATCGTCCACAATTTTTGCAACACATAGAGGAATCACCAACCGACAAGATGGTATGCGTAACTCAATTTAGCACAGGTCTACAAAAAACATTCGACTTAACACCCTTCTTACTCTCACCCGACGAATTGCATGTACCCCAGGCTAGTGAGATGGTGGTCTTTGAATACCAAGTACTTTTTCACAACTTTTGTGAGCTTAGATTGGAGGTAGAACTTGTTGAATGGAGTAGGGTCAGATGACACCGGGTAGCTTTGTTTGGTTTGCAAATCCATGGGCTAGGATGGCAGCCTCAGGTATGTTGAGGGCTACTTGATAGTATTGTTTAGACTTTTATTTGAAAAGGAGAAGCAGAAATGCAGTACTAACAGGTAAACATGCCACACTTTGGAAACTACCAGCCGGTACTTTTTCCCACACTAGATTAGAAATTGTTAAAGATTTGTACCCATTCCAGATATGTTTAAGCCAAAATAGTTGGGATGTGTTCAAAAGAGAATGCACTCTAGATACCAAATTTGAATGTTTGTCGAACAGGTGGACTGATAGTAATGTGTGGGGACTCTTTTATTGGACCTATTATGCATTTTAATTATTGTACATACATGTCATGATGTGCATGTAAGACCATATATGAAATGCTACTGTAGGGCTCTTTTATTAAATTAATATCTGTTAGTTATTTGAAAAGAAAAGGGAACAAAAAAAAGGGGGGAATTTCACACAAATTTGGGGAACTATATATGTACTTGTTCACTTATAAACCAACAAGAAAAGAGCAAATACACGAGGGCTAACCAACTTCATATAGGGATAATTATATATATATATTATTATATTGAATCCTTCAAGAAGACACGCTACCATAAGGCGCCTAAGCCATGTGGAAATGGGATACTTTTACCAGTGATTTTTTTTGTAAAGAAAGGCAAATTAGTATTCAGAGCGAGGAAAATGGCAATTTTTCATTTTGCGAGTGAACTAGGGTAATATATATTGTCATCAGCTGTCCCCAGATCCCATAATCATGTCTCCGCCATTCATGCTAATACCACAAGCTCCTCTCACACGATTGGCCTTAGACTTTAAAGGGGTAGTACAGTTTTGGTAAGACTGAGATTTAGTAACCAAAACCTGCACACTAACATTAAAAACTAATAACTAATAACTTGAAATAATGATTAAATAGAGAGATCATCAACAACCATTTAAAAAGCTCTTTTGAAAATTTCTGAAAAAGTGTAAGCATTTAAAAAAAATAATTTTAAATCATTTAATAAATCTGGGCCCCAGATTTATTCCGATCGAATATATCTATTGATATTTCGGGCGTTTCTGAACCGATTTTGATCAAATAAAGTTTATTCTGCCATTAAAAGTGTATGCTCTTTCAAATTTTACACTCAGTTTTTCATTATCTCACAAAAAATTATTTTGTGCAGTGCCCTCTATACCAAAACTGAACTACCCCTTTAATTAGCAAAAGTTGCTAGAGGCGGGAATTCGGGGCAACCCAACTTTGTGGACATAGTTTTAGGAACCCTTCAAGATGAAAGCTACGTGATAAGCTATGGGAGAAAGGGATTATAAGTAGTTTATTTCCTGTGAAGAAAGGCAAATAATTAGTATTCAGAGAGAAGAAAATGGAAATGTTTAATTTTTGCGAGTGAACTAGGGTAATATATCGTCATCACTGTCAACAGCCTTCCCCGAATCCCATAATCATGTCTCAGCATTCATGCTAATACCACAAGCTCATCTCACACTATTGGCATTACACTTTAGTTAGCAGAAGTTGCTAGAGGCAGAAATTTCAGGGCAAATCAACTCCATGGGCATTAAACAAGAAAAGCTACCATAAGCTATGTGAGAAGGGGATGATTTTGGTTATTCATGTAAAGAAAGGCAAATTAGTATTCAGAGCAAGAAAAATGGAAATTTTTCATTTTGCGAGTGAACTAAGTATAATATATTATCATCACAAGAGCTGTCCCCAGATCCCATAAGCTTCTCTCACACTATTGGTTTTAGGCATTAGTTAGCAAAGTTGTTGTTCATATTTAACTATTTGTTGATCAGCCCAGTTCATAGAGAGATTCAAACTGTAAAATCCTTTTGAGCTAATAATTTAGATAAAAATTAATATTTATCATTTTGAAGATGAATAAATTGTATATAAGTGTATTTTTCTTTGTTCAAGTGTCCATAATAGGCATAACCAATAATCACTCAATACCCTTCTACACTAAAGTGCGAGAGGGGTGTTATTCCATCAAGCTTTTTAAAGCAAAGTTTCATATTGAAAAGAAATTAGAAGTGTTTTCTTACAGTCGCTAGCTATCTAGAACATTTGATCATGAATAATGATTAACCCATTACATTGCCTATGGGAACCTGGTGTCCCTGTATTAACTCTATGGGAATTTCAAAATCTAGTAGGGAACAGGTTTAAATATAACTCCCAGTACATTTCATTTCCGATGGAATTCAGTTAAACTTTCCTGCTAATAAAAATGTAGCTTGGAATATGTGTGATAGTGTGAGAGCTGCTTTAAAATTCCACCAGTCTTCGATCCCCACAGTATATTAATACACAAATGTTGTTTTCCTTCATTCTGCCCCAGTGGTTCCACTTAAAAGCCGCTGGCACATCATAAGTTCTTCCATTATTAACTTGGTGCACGTACATATTATGTACAAGCTCCGGGTCATTTAATGATGCCAATATGTGTCACTGATGACATTCATAGACTTGCATGTATCTCTTATTTTCAACTCATTGGATATTAAATTTAGATTCTCTCTTTTTCAAGCAACTACAGATGTAATCGTAGATGAACACAAGTGCAGGTTCTGAGGTCATATTCTTGTCATGATAAGATTGAGGAAATATTTATTGTTTTGTATCAATATTTTCTTTCTCTAGCACTAATAATATAGATGAGCTGTGTACTTGACAGCCTCAGGATTGGTAATGTTGTCAATGTGTCATGCCATCCGATATGCTTGTCAGGGTCGGATCAAGTTTTTTTCCTAAAATACATGTACTACATTGTATGGAAGATCATGAACATAAGGTTGAAAGTCTTCATCCTTAATAAGCATCTACATGTAAGGCAGCCATTCTGCCAAGGCTTTGTACTTCACTGATTTTCTATAATTAATTTAGATTTCTAAGGGTTTTTTAGTAATTTATAGAATGTATACATGTGTCTACTAGCAAACAAAATATTTAATCATGCATAACTTTTATGAATGATTTTATTTATTCTACATTCCCTCAATTTATTGCTCACACACTAACACTATGGTGTTATCTTAAAGGGGACCACCAGGCAAAGAACAACACATTATTATATGTTTTGGTATCGTTTTGTGATATCAAATAGATACCCAACATTTTACAAAGGGTTGTGTAATTCATAAACAAAGCAATTAATTTCCACCACTTACGGAACCACTACTATTTCCTGGTTCCATACGGGCCAAACATTTGCGAGTGCGCCAATGCTATTCACGCGTACGTTTGTATATCCCGGATGATTCGTTCGATCTGCACAGGGCGCGTTGACTCTGCACACCGGTAGTCTTCTCATTCAGACCGCATGAACGCATGCTTTAGAATGGTGATGCGTTTTTCAATTATATATTTTTTCTGGAAACATATTTTTGTGAAATTGTTGATAGAATGGAATACTAAAGATGTTACCTTTCTTTAATAAGAATAATATTTTTGGGTGGTGGTACCTTTTAAGTAATGTTTTCAAGTCCTGACCCCCAGTAGTTACTCTCCCACCCTGGGAGGAGGAGGAGGAGGAAGGACACCCTTATCCTGTGCAGTTAAATTAACCCATTGAGGACTGCAAGAACTCCCAGGTTGAGTCGATCAACAGTATACATATTGCAGTTATCCCATTATCCACTGGAAAGTTTAACTGTGTACAAAGTCAGTGCAATGAGTAGGCGAATATCACTTTCCATTTCACTCATAACTTGGCCATATAATATTCCTTTAACATGAAATTATTCAACATTACTCTGTGGACATATTAGATCACAATGATACACATTTTATCAACCTTTCATCAGTTTTTTGCGCATGTCAACTAAGTTACTACATGAAGATCCCTTTAAAAGACTTATAAGATCAGGTGTTGTCATCTCTCTCTGGAGAGCTTAGAAATGAACCGTGACAAAATAATAACCCGGTCATCGGGTGAATTTTAGGTTCATCATTATTTGGCTAGCCTAGAAAGTGCGAGGGAGCTGTTATTTTTTCATAATCATCTTGGTCGCTTCTTGCGCAACGAAAAGACATCCTGTCTGCTTGCAAGTGTTTTGTAGAATTTAGAAGTGTGTTAGATCAGATACATTGAATTGACCTATATTTTGACTAAAACTCTGGTATCCCTTTGGAGATGGGTCAGTTATGTACAGGACTTTTCCCCATACAGTGAAGTATGTTTTTACTCAATATTCAAGCCTCAAGGAGGCTTATTGAAGAAGATAAAGCTCACGTATTGCTACAATTTTTCTATCAGTTATGTTAACATAGATTTGGAACAGCCTTGGAAATAATTCATGGAAATAAGATTTGTAAATAAGCTCCATTTCATCACATTTGTATTGTTTTACCACTGGCTACATTCTTTGTTTTGTGTTTAAAAAGGAGTTTTAAACGTACATGTTCTATCAGTCTACAGACACATTAGAACAGAAGAAGTGTGTATGTTCATGAAGCATTTTCAATCAATGGATTATCATACTAGATTATGGATTATCATTAAAGGGCCTTAGTAACATTGTCCAAATCCTCAAAATCCAATTGAAATTCTAGCGGTTCCCTCATACCTTATTAAAAAAAGAAAGAAACGTGTACAAAGTGAGTGCAATGAGTTAGTGAATGTCGCTTTGCATTTTTGCTCATTACTCGGCCATATAAAGTCCATTTAACTTGAAAATTTCACACAGCACCCAGTGGACATATTAGATAACACCAATATACATTGTATCAACCGCTTATCACTTTTTGCAAAGTTACTAGATCCCTTTAATTCAAGAGTTACTATTTTGTTCTTTATCTTAACCCGTTCCCTATGAGTTTATGAAATTGTACACAACCCACTCGGTACCCGTGGTCAAGGGGTTAATATTAACTTATCCCTGGGATATCGCAATCACCATCCCCAAACAAATATGTGACTGAATATAGAAAACCCTGCACTTGTCAGTAATTCATGTTTTGAAAAAATGGGCATTTTAAGTTCACATTTTGTACATAAAGGACTTATGATTGTAAAAGTGAAACAATCGTATCTTCGCCAAATATTGTCAGATTTTTTAGAAGAAGGCATAAAATGAAAGCTTGTGATGGGGCCTTTCTCATGGCTGGAACTTTCACATTTTGCTTTTTACCGGACAAGTGCAGGGTTTTGCTATATCCAGTCACATGTATATAAAAAAACAATTTTCACATGTTTATTCAGTGAGTCAGCCACTTGCATCTCATACCCCGTGTTCACACACAAAAATTCATCGTATAGCTATACCGAAACGGTATAGCTATACCGTTTCGGTATAGCTATACGATGAAATTGTGTGTATGAACGCTTACTAACGATATGTTGTATAAAGAAACGTCGTATAACGAAACGGGGGTTTGGGCATCGTTTCGAAATAGAACTCGATAAAGAATCACGGTCGTTTTGTGTGTGAACGTACGGTCGAACCAAGGTCGAACTAGAACGTTATAACTGGGCGGGGCTTAACATGACCGCGCGCGAAAGGAGACCTGAAAGCAGACAGAAAAAACGACAACACAAGCGCAGTAGCAAACTGCGCACCTACATGTATACAACGTTTTGTTATAGAATTTCGGGATACTTGTTCATGTGTGTGTGAACGCCTACGATGATTCTTTATACAACGTTTCTTTATAGAGTTTCGGGATACAAAATTTTGTGTGTGAACACGCTGATACTCAAGTTAAACATTTACTTTATCTCATCTCCTTTCAACTCCAGGCTCTCCAAGGAGTAGATTACGTTAGTGAAAGTATGAAGATGAGGTTATTATTTGCATTACTCTCTGGATCCAGAATTAATGACATTTTGACAGCCGCCGATCCTCGTAATGTTGGGGCAGGATGGGGGGTGCCTCATATTTACCACTCGTATTGATTTTGCGAGTTTGTATGATTTGATGAATAGTTGCAAGAATAATGAGTGAAATTATCATTTTTGCAGGAATGTGTCACATTTTGTGCAGTGTAGTTCGCACTGTATGAGAAGGAGCAGGATCTAGAATTAATGACATTTTGACAGCCGCCAATCCTCGTGATTTTGGGGCAGGATGGGGGGGTGCCTAATATTTACCACTCGTATTGATTTTGCGAGTTTGTATGATTTGATGAATAATTGCAAGAATAATGAGTGAAATTATCATTTTTGCAGGAATGTGTCACATTTTGTGCAGTGTAGTTTGCACTGTAAGAGAAGGAGTAGACTCCAGAATTAATGACATTTTGACAGCCACTGAGCTTCTTAACGTTGGGGGGGGGGGGGGTGCCTCTCATATTTATCACTTGTATTGATTTTGCAATTTTTGTATGATTTGATGAATAATTGCAGGAATAATGAGTTGAATTATCATTTTTTGCAGCAATGTGTAAAAAATATGTGCAGTATAGTTAGCTAGCATTGTAAAGAAAGTTGTATGATTTGTTAACAAAAAATATTTTGAACTGGATTTTTTTTATGCTTACATGTATTTATACCTTTCCCAATCTATTGTTCACTTACTTATTTTCTTTATTCTCATAGTACATTTTAATTACAAGCTACCAAATTAAAGTTGATTTGACAATTTTCATCTTATTTATGATGCATAACCTTGTCAAGGTGAATTTAATGGTGTAAAGCCAATCAGCAAAATTGCACATTAGTCTCAATCATCACCTACGTACAATGCATTATGTATGCATACAGTATATAATAATTGCTAATTTGCTAAGCCTATGACCTCAACATACAAGAATGACACATTTAATGAATATATTTTCGCCACCCAACCTCTTATTAGTGGTTGATGAGAAATTAATTACCGTATTTGTCGGTGTATTAACCGCTCCGTTGTATTAACCGCACCCCTAAAAAAAAAAAAAAAAAGTGCGGTTAATACGGTCGTGTATTAACCGCACCCCTTTTTTTTTTTTTTTTTTTTTTGAAAAAAGGTGCGGTTAATACACCAGCAAATAGGTAGACAAATAGAAGTACAAATACAATGGGTGGAATTCACAAAAGAGGTTTGTAGGAGGTTTGTACAAACCATGGTTTGACCAAGGTTTACATCTATGGAATGCCATTTGTAAACTGATGGAGAAGGAATGTAAACTCCATACTTGTTAACAATGTTGATTTACAATTTACGGTATGCGAGCAGCATTCCATATATGTAAACCATTGTCAAACCATGGTTTGTACAAACCTCCTACAAACCTCCTTTGTGAATTCCACCCAATGTGTTTCAGTGCCTTTTTTATTTTGGTAGTTTGCAGATAATTATTTATTGTTTCTAAGTCAAAATAACAAATAAAGAGGTCAATATGCTGTATACATGTTAACAACAAGCATCACCATTAGTATTTCAAGAAAAAACATGATTAAACTGTTAAGGACAATTTTATTTATAATTGATCTAATTTGATAGCAAACATGTTTTCAACTCATCGTCTCATGTCCATTTAGAGGATCTGACATACCTCTCTGCATGTCCCAGTCTTAGGATTATGAATAATAAACTCATTAAAAATCCCATCACCATGCAAGAGCATTCCCATAGATGGAGATTGCCTGTACTTAACCTTCTATATAGTTCTGTGAAAGCACATATTTTACGAGTATAGTACATTCAACCGTAAACATGCAATATTGCAGTAAAGACGTGTGTAAATGTGCATGCACATATGATGACATAAATGGTATTCTGAAAATCGTCTTTTCCCTAATATCGTATTATCTTAGGCTTATGACAAAACCGGTATTCTGAAAACTCTCATATCCTTTGTATTATCTCTGAAAGTTTGTTAACCTATATTAGCTGGCGCGCCTTGCCACGCATTATTGATAAGCGCGTTCGCGCAAGCAGAGGTGGAAAATGTGTATTCTGAAAACTCTCTTATCTTTCATCTCATCATGAAATTATCATAAATTCTACTCATATGCCGAGACAGCTATGGGGCAGTATTTTCCTTTTGTTATATCTTGTTTAAACATATTTAAAGACAATTATTTGAGATTTTAAAGAGCTCCCTATGTTTGTTGTGTGTATAGGTGTGTGTACGTGCGAAAAAGTTAGAAAATAAGAGTGAGGGGGAGAAAATTCCATTGAAAATCTAACCATATGAAAATCCCATTCTTACAAAAATACTCTTTGACCAAAATATATAAATTTCTTGAACTTTGATTGAAATTTCTACGTGTGCGCAAAGCTAGTTAGATGCGCGCATTTAAAGAAAATGCGACGCATACGCAATTTAACCCACTTTGATTGGCTGAGGGGGCATATAAACATTTTGTAAAAACAATTTTGATTGGTTAACTCAGCACTAATGGGCGTGGTCAGGGAAAGATATGATGCCCTTAAGACAATTTTCAGAATACCGATTTATGACAATTTTAGCGGTGTATTATCTTATGGACTTATGACAAAAGATAATACAAAAGATAAGACGATTTTCAGAATACACCCCCTGGTGTACAGTACCAAACGAATATCCGCCATTTTGTTCACTTATTTATTTATTTTTTAGGGCTGTACCGGGGTATAGCGTGCATACAAGCGCGCGCTGCACTGCATACACAACGCAATACGGTTGTGCTTCGAGTGGACACAAGATGGCGCTACACAACGCGGTACCCCGGGGTACAACGGTACCCCGGGGTACCGCGTGTGTCATCATATGCAGGGCTCTACATATGCACTTGCCCACTTGCCTAGGGAAGTAAAACCTCATAAATGTTTAAATTTGGTTGCACGATTGGTCAAATACATTATTTATTTATTTATTTTTTTTTTTTTTCCCTCCACAGGGCATTTATTGGTATAAGTAAAACAAAATTAAACATAGCATGACATTTACAAGCATATCATAACAATAACAATAAATGAACCATAAATGAACCGTCGTATAATTTCTTTGTATAAATATAACTAATTAAACAATATCAGAAAACATACTTCTCAAGGAAAACCATTTTTTATCAAAGTATTTACCATGACCTTTCAAACTAAATATATATTTTTCATTTTTATAATATGAAATTGAAGCTGATTTAAACTGAGAAAATACAGGTATTTTATTCACTAGTTTACTTCGAAATATTATTTGCTTACTAACGAACAATAAACAGTTTATTGCTCTATTATTTAAACCTCTTAATCCAAACAATATATTTTCATTTGTAAAATGTATGTTACAACCAGCACTTATGTTAATCCATCTTTCTAGTTTTGCCCATATAATTTTAACAAATTGACAATCACAAAATAAATGAGTAATTGTTTCAGTATGAGCATTACAAAAGGAACATAATTCAGTTTCAACCATGTTCAATTTAAACAATATGTCGTTTGTAAACAAAATTCTATGTAATATTGTAAATTGAAACCAACGTAAATTAACATCAATAGAACAATTAAATGCAAGAGCACAATACTTCTGCCATATGGATTCATCAATATTAAAAAACCTTTTCCATTTTGTATAGCTTTTACATTCTTCCCTTTTTTGTTGTAATAATAAAGCATATATATGCGAGCATCCTTTTCGAAATTGACAAATAAGGGAAATTAAATCTAATCTTAAAGGCTGTTCCATTTTCACAAAAATACCACAACGGTTATTGAAACCAGATTTAATAGCTTCACATAGGCCAAAGTATTGCAAAAAATTAACTGTAATTTGATATTTCAATTTAAATTCATTGAGTGACAAAAAAGTTCCATCTTCATCTAACAAATCGTTAATACATATTATACCCTTTTCGTACCAAGAACTATAAAATACACACACGTTATTCACCTGAATATGACTATTAAACCATAGAGGCTGACAAGATATATCGCGAAAACTTTTAGACTGTAAAATACTATAAGCCAAAAAAACATTTTTCCAAAAAGGGTTAGTTGCACCTATTGACAATCTTAAAAAGTGAACATCACCAAAAGTAGGGTTCAATTGACAATTTTTGGGCATAAATGTATGCATTAAATTATCAATAAAAGAATCTATATTACCAAAAAAGTATCTTCTCATCCATGATATTTTCAATGAATGAACATGTGAGTATATATCTATCATTTTGGCTCCTCCCAAATGATAGGGTTGTATCATTTGTTTCCTACTTATTTTGTCAGGTTTATGATTCCAAATAAATTCAAAAAATCACTTTTGTAATAATTTCATAATTTCATCAGAGGGGTTCGGTAATGATAAAAATAAATAATTTAACTTTGATACTAATAAGGATTTTACAACTATTATTCTACCAAACACTGTTAACGATCTTTTCAACCAGAGAGTCATTTGAGAGTTAATATGTAAAATTTGTGTATAAAAATTATGATCAACCATATCGTGCAAGTCACCCGAGAAATCGATGCCTAAATATTTAAAATAACCATCAAAAACCCAATCTAAATTTTCTTCCGTACACAAAGAATCTTTCCTTTCTTTATATCTCCCTATCCACATTACTTTAGTTTTGTGTTTATTTAAACTCAACCCTGATGCAGCTTCAAAAGTATTTAAAATTTCTATCGTTTTCTTCAAATCATCTTCTGTACCATCTAAAGTAATTAGAGTATCATCAGCATACTGAATTATTTTGTGCTGAACATTTGCTATTTTTATCCCATTTATACCATCACATTTTCTTACCATTATACTTAATATTTCTGCACATAAAAGAAAAATGTATGGAGACAGAGGGTCACCTTGACGACATCCTCTTTCTATATTAAATCTGTTTGTCATATGACCATTGACCATAGCGCATGACGATGCATTCTCATAAAAAAGTTTAATCCATGATTTTATTGAATCACCAAAATTAAAAAAGTCCAGAGCCTGAAAAATAAAGGCGTGTGATATTGAGTCGAAGGCTTTTTCAAAATCTATTATCAACAAAAGTCCAGGAATATCATTTAAATCCGTGTATAACATCAAATCAAACAAAAGACGTATATTTTCCCCAATAAATCGTCCAGACATGAAACCCTTTTGACTTTCATTAATCACAAAAGGTAATATTTGTTTAATCCGGTTTGCAATACAAGATGAAGCTATTTTATATATAACATTTAATAAAGAAATAGGTCTCCAGTTTGATAACAATTTTCTATCTTTATTTCCTTTTGGTATTAATGTAATCACTCCCATTTTATGCGCTTCAGTCATATGACCATTAAAATATGCATAATTCAATGATCGAAGTAAAAAATACTTTATACTGCCCCAAAAAAACTTTAAAAATTCAACTGTAAAACCATCCATTCCTGGAGATTTATTATTTTTCATATTTGTAATAACTTGAAAAACCTCGTCAATTACCAAAGGACCTTCTAAAGAATCTTTCATCTGCACATTCAATTTCGGGATGTTTCTTGATTGAAAAAGATCCCAATCAAAGTCGGATACAGGTTTATGCTTATATAATTTAGAGTAAAAACGATGTACTTCAAATGAAACATTTGGATTTTGAATTGTATTACCTTGATCATCAATCAGTGTTTTAATTTGTCTATTAATACGATTTTGTTTTTCTAAGTTCAAAAAGAACTTTGAGGGTTTTTCACCAAACTCCATCCATTGTAACTTTGAACGAAGAATTGCGTCATCGACTTTTTGTTTTCTTAAATCTTCCAAACTATTTTTTTTATCTTCCAATTCTTCAATAATATCTTTATTATCTAAAACATAAATAATCTTATTTTCTAAATCACTAATTTCTTTTTCTAATTTAGTTTCATTTTTCATACACCGTTTTCTTTTCATACTTGAATATGATATTGTCTCACCTCTTATCATCATTAATAATGTATTAAAAAATAACTGATCATCTATAGAAAATCTATAATTTTCATAGTTACATTTATCTAAGTCTAATTCATCATAGGACACTTCATCCACCGAATACATTACAATATTCTCTTTAATTACATGTTTAACTTTCTGTACATATTCTTCATCTTTCAACAACGAATTATTAAATTTCCAATAACCTTTACCTGTATGTATCTTTTCTAAATTCAAAGACAAGCATACTAATGAATGGTCTGTCCTATATCCTGGTAATATTTTCAATTTATCTATAACTGACATTAATTCTTTTGTAACAAGAAAAAAATCCAATCTTGCCATTTTTACCGGATTTGGCTGTCGCCAAGAAAAACTTTTTTTTAAAGGATACAATTCTCTCCAAGGATCAATCAAATTTAAATTCTGTTTTAAATGACTAACTCTATTTTTTGCCAATGGGTTATTAATGCGAATATAATTGTAAGTGTCTAAATCAAAATCCTGTACCAGATTCCAAATACATTATTCATTCAAATTGTATTGCTCTTTCAAATTTTACACTCAGTTTTTCTCATTATCTCACAATTTTTTTTTTTCATGCAGCGCCCTCTATACCAAAACTGAACTTAGTCCGTTTTGAGCCCCGTTCCAGTATTGATCCTCTTCATGGGATGCCCTCCCACAGTAATTGTTGTTTTATGAGCACATCAATACACATTAGATTGTGGGCACTGAAAGGTGGATACATCTCATTTGATTATAAATTCAGTCTGCATCTCACTGATTGACTTCTGATGATCAACAGACACGTCAAGAGAGTTTGGTCTTGCTACGTTCTCTCACATAATGTAGTTGTTTCCAATGGACTAAGGGGAGGCATCAAACTTATCACTATCGTCCTACCGCAGGATCCCGGTTTTGCGCGCAGGTAAATTGCGTCCCGCTCAGCTAGTGTGCGCTCACGCGCGATGACGCATCGTTCCCTTGCGGCCAGAACGCATTTCAGGAGAGCGCGTCGCGCACATCATTCACGAGCGGGCTACTGCGGGATCCCTCTGCCTCCCGCTATATATAATTTTGACGCCTTCCCTAAGATGGTTGAGTTACCATCTTGGTGTTTGTGAGTTACTTGTAGTTCCATTTTGATCCCCTCATTCCCAATTCCACTTTTGACCCCCTTCATGGGATGCCCTCCCATCGTAATTGTTGTTTTATGAGCACATTAACTTGTGGGCGCTGAAAGGTGGACTCTCATTTGATTATTCAGACTGCATTTTTACTGATAGACTTCTAATTATGATAAATTCAACACATATCCTTCCTTATGAGTTAGAGCCGGTGATTCTAACCTTGCACCAGTTTTTAGCCCTTCATCCCCGATTCCAATATTGATCCTCTTCATGGGTTGTCTTCCCATCCCTGCTCCAGTAATAATTGTTGTTTTATGAGCACATCAATATACATTAGCTTGTGGGCACTGGAAGGTGGACTCCATTTGATTATAAATTCAGTCTGCATTTCACATATTGACTTCTGATGGTCAACTCAGCTCAACAGGTCCCCTCTATATATAATGTACATCATGCAGAGAATGTACACTTACATTGTACTTCAAAGATCAATTTTTTTTTATGATCAAAAGCTACTACAGGTCCATCCTATAACTTGATGATACTTCGATTTGAATCACCTTGGTGATAATTAGGCTACGACAGTTACATGTATGAGCCCTTCACCCCTGATTCCATTACAGGGAATTAAAACATTCAAACAATGCAGGAATTAATTTTCAATTTTAGGGGGCTACTTTTTTAATGTGATGGATTTCACAAAATATTTAACATATTAAATACCCTATGGTCATTTTAGGGGGTTCCTACTGAATTTAGGGGGCTATTTTGAAAATTAGGGGGCAAAATCGCCCTCAGCCCCTGTATATTTCCTACCCTGCATTCAAATGTATTTATCAGGGGGGGGGGGGGGGGGGGGGGAGGGGCTTCTTTTCAAGCTTGCCTGCATACAAATATCACTCAAAATGTGTTTATCATTGAACTCTATGCAATTTTACGGGGGCTCTTAATATGACTTATAGGGGCTCTTATAGGGGCTCTATGTGGCATTTTGGGTCTAGATTGCCTCGACCCCCTGTGTATTTTTTCACTGTTTCATTATTGATCCTCTTCATGGGATGCCCTCCCACAGTAATTGTTGTTTTATGAGCACATCAATACACATTAGATTGTGGTGGGCACTGAAAGGTGGATACATGTACATCTCATTTGATTATTCAGCCTGCATCTCACAGATTGACTTCTGATGATCAACAGGCTACTGCAGGTTGCTCCCTATGTAGGAATACACATAAATTAGCCAGGGCTCGACACTCGCACTGGCCCGCTGGCCCGCTGGCCCGGGGCCAGTGAAATTGCACTTTGGGCCAGCAAAAATGTATAAAAGTCATATTTTGGTGGCCCGATCGGGCAAGCAGATTTTTAACCCGACATTGACAATATTAGACAAATATTGTTTTCTTCCATGTCATGCTTCATCTATAAATCGCAGGTTTGACCAGGAAAGAGTGATATTTTGAATAAGAACAAGTTTACTCATAAAAAATACAAATTTCGGGCCAGTAAATTTTTCTTTCGGACCACTAGAAAAGGGGAAGAAATTATTTCACTGGCCCGACTGGGCCGCTGACAAAGAAGGTAAGTGTGGAGCCCTGAATTAGCACTGAGATATGATATTATTGTATCACATTGATCAAAACCTATTAGTATGATACTTGAGGCATTTAAAGTATGAAGTACAGTTTTCACCATTTGTTTGAGTCTATAATTAGGTGTTATTTTAATACATGTATGTAGATATATTATCTTAACCTTTTAAACAAGTCCTTTAAATATTTACCATACATATTTGTTCAAGAACAAAAGCCACTAGAGTTTCTTTTGAGGAAAGAAACTTGGCTGAAAGCAGACTCATTTCCTAGTGAAATTTGAAGATTCTGTGTAGGTAAACAAAATAATTGTATTTAAATTTAATCTCTGTTTTGTACCTTACAACTCAAGCAAGAGACACTTCAATAGTATCCAATGAAGCTTTCCGAAATGAAGAATGTTCAGTACAATTTGTTACCATGGCATAAGAATGAAAATATGAAAACCCATGCTTTCTTCAGTTTCTTGTATCACGTACTGTAGTTGTATGTACACATATCAAGCAGTGTACCCCAAGCAAGGGCCCAGTCATTAAACTGACTCTATTTTGTCTGGAGTTACAAAGCACATTAGCCGCATTAATTTGTTCACTGATTTCTACCGTGCATTTTTACAAGACACTTCAATATCACCCAATGAAGAAGGTTCAAGACATTGTGTTACCATGGCAAAACAATGAAAATATAAAAAATCATACCTTCTTGGAGCAGTGTACAAGTGTCAAGTACTAGTTTACCCAAGCAAGGGCCCCCCATCATTAAATCAACTCTATTTTGTCTGGAGTTGGAGAGCACATTAGCCACATCATTTAGAAAATACATCATGATATTCTTCTTTGTTTCTCTGCAGCTTACCCAAATGAAGGCCCCCTGCTTTATTAGCTCTATTTTGTCTTGGATCATTGAAAATATCTGTGTGTTGATAGAATAGCCAATTTAGACATATTATTTAGAAAACACATCATAATTATGTTCTTTCTTTTTGAAGGTGTACACTGTAGCTCTAAGCTCTGTAGCCTACCCAAATGAAGGCCCCTACTGTTATTACTTCTATTTTTTGTCTGAGATGGATGGATTTTGTGTGATGATGCCGAAATTGAATTGTCTCCTGCGGAGTACGAGCACATTCAGTTACATCGTTGTCTTGCTCACATCTACTTAAGATGGTAACATCTTGGTTAGTGTTTTTTTTGAAGAGTAGATGTTGAGAGGAGCTGAACGCTTTCATTATAAGACAATATACAGATAACTGTGAATTTCACTTGTAAATCTTTCTCCTGTGGCACTTTACCACCCCCCCCCCCCCCCCAAGATAAATACAAAACATAACATAGAAGTTAGTGTTCCTTGAAGAGTACATGTAGATGTTGAGAGGAGCTGAACGCTTTCATTATAAGACAATATACGGATAACTGTATTTCACTTGTAAATCATTTATCCTGTGGCACTTTACCGCCCCCCCCCCCCAAAGATAAATACAAAACATAACATAGAAGTTAGTGTTCATTGAAGAGTAGATGTTGAGAGGAGCTGAACGTTTTCATTACAAGACAATATATACGGATAACTATGAATTTTGCTTGTAAATCATTTCTCCTGTGGCACTTTCCCCCCCCCCCCAAGATAAATCCAAAACATAACATAGAAGGTAGTGTTCCTTGAAGAGTAGATGTTGAGAAAAGCTGAACGCTTTAATTCTAAAACAATATACGGATAACTGTGTATTTCACTTGTTAATCTTTTCTCCCGTCGTCACCTTACCGCCCCCCCCCCCCCAAAAAAAAAAAAAAAATGTAAATAAATAAATAAATAAATAAATAAAATCACCCCCCTCAAGATAGATTCAAAATATAACAAAGAAATATTAGACTGTAATCAGCTTTTCTAACAAGGATCGTCTTTCTGATATCTATATTATAATAAGAGGACGGGGTTGGTGTCCGTGTGTTGCTGTCCATCACGGTAGTTTTCGCGTATATTTTTAGCTGGACGATGGATCTGACGTTTGTACGCCATTGGTTGCGAGATCCTTTTTAACTAAATTTCGCGATATATCAACAAATTTCGCTGGTCCATTAAATGGGATTGATACAATTTGTTTTGCCTAGCTATTACGGTAGCTGCGTACGGCAATGTTGCACCAAGGAGGATGTGCACACGCTTCACATGCAATTTGACAAGCCAGACATCATATGCGCATGCGCATATCGTCTCAGTTCAATACACACTCAAGATCAACTGCTGCTGAACTCGATGACACGATTCGTCAGGAGAGGAATTTGCATACACTATATACAAAGTAGCGGAGTATTGTAGTCCGGCATCTGTGCATTGTCAACGCACAACCTACTACACACATTCGTGTATAATAATTGTATACGTATGAAGAGAATGCGGTTTTTCTTTTCGATGCCAATTCGTACCTGTATGGTTTAATTTTCTGAATATATCTACTCGAGAACGATTTGATACTGTTTCGCCTATGAATTTGACGAGATTCATCACAGGGTTCTGGGATAGGGGCAATGATTATCTCTTTCATTGTACATGTATATTCAATAGGATTTTTGAGAATTTGCGTAGTGTAGATTGACTGACGTAAGGGGGGGGAGGGGTGGGGGAAGGGAATGGTACCCAGGATTTTTTTCAAGGGGGGGGTTATTTCTTAAGAATAATTTCTGTCAGCGGTGGGGGGGGGGGGGGGGGGGGGGGGGCAGTCGTGGAAAATGTTTGAATCCGAGACCGCAAATTATCGAAGACATTTTTTGTAGCTGAGACCGAGAATTTTCGACATTTTCGAGACCAAGACCAGGTCTGGTCCCAAATGTTCAAGACCGAGACCAAGACCCATTGGTTGAGAATCCCGGGTTGGGGGGGGGGGGGGGGGGGGGGGTTCGAGACCCCCCCCCCCCCCCCCTGGGTACGCCTATATGCCCTACAATACTACTACTACTACTACTACTA
>JBAMJV010001636.1:337500-400508 GCA_037951105.1 Echinarachnius parma | reverse complement strand
GACGACCGAGGCGCCGCGAGGGTGCCACGATGTGTCGTTCCTCTCTCTCAACTCCACTAATGCGACAGGACAGCACAAGTTCGCAAGTCAGATACCGTACAGACATCGTAAAGACCATTGAGAGCAAAGATGGATGGGGGTTGGAAAGATAGATAGAGATAGAGAGATGAAGTGGATGGAAAGGAGGAGGAAAGGAAATAACAGCAGGGAAACAAGAGACAATGAGAGAGAGATGGAGATAGAGCAATATTGTATTAGAGAGAACAGAGTGAGAGAGAGATAGAGGGAGTCAGGAAGAAGAAGAAATGCAGCAAAGAAGTTAAAAAGTAACAAAACACAAATCATACGTGCTAAAATCAAACAAGTTTGTGTCTTTCCGTCTGCATTTCCTGCGCGGCGTGTGAGAAACTTTTTGTCGAGGGGTCATTCAAAGCCGCCCGAAATTACTATACATGATTGGTGCGGGGAAATGACTAAAAGTGGCTGAAAGGGATCCGAGTCAAATAAGTCCACTATCGATGAGAATTGATGTTCACTTCACCACTCATTTCCTCGTCTCCACAATCATAACCGAATCATGTTTTCCGACCGAATCTGATCATCATTATTTGGCATTGCCTGACATTGCCAAACAGGGGGCAAACAGGTTGTGAAACGGGCGGAGGGCGCCATTTTGTACACACAGGATGCCAAGTGTATTATTATGCTCCAAAGGCGGTATATGTTAAAGAGATCTTGTTGACATGTGCAAAAAGTGATGTATGGTTGATACAAATTTGTATTATGTTGTTGTATATCTGATATGACTGTGTACTGAGTAATGTAAGAAAATTTCACTTTTAAGGGATAGTACAGTTTTTGGTCAAACTGAATGTTACAGTGACCAAAATGTCCACCGTATCATTAAAAACTATTAGTTATAATTCTATCATTATACCCGAAATGTAGAAAATCGTACAAACGGCTAATTTAAAATTATGAATGTTATCATTCAAAAAGCAGCCGTTAATAAAGAACAAGAGGGCGCTCTCTAAAAACATTGGTTTCAACCATTTATATATAACAAATTGTAAATGTACTTGGTACTCCTGAATACTCCTGGAGGTGGGTCAGAGAGAGTGGTTAGCCACTAAGAACAGAAGGGTGTCCTGGCGTCCTATTCCCCAATATAATTCAATTTATAATGAAAAAGAAGGAAACAATAGACCATTCCTAGTTAAATAATTCCGGGAAAAGTGTTTGATAATGGATGGTCACTAGCTGAATGAAGCCAATCATAAACTCTCTATAATAGTAGACTAAATGATGTAAAAATGTTAATCTATAGGTTGTCTAAAACTTGTCCTTATGTTAAACAAAGTTATTTTTAAAGACTAATTTTAATCACTGATAGAATAATCATTAAACAAAGTTTGTTGAAATTATTCGATATTATGCTTATCTTGCAATAACTTGGGCATATAAACTACATCCTTCTTTCACTCACCACTCCTTACATAAATAGGGCGGAGCGACCTCTTTATATCCACGACTGACTCTTTCAACTCGACCAAAACAGTTATCAGTATTTCTCGGTCGACATATTTGATATTGATGAAGGAACTAGAAGGGATTTTCATTTGTCTTCCTTTATTTTTGTGTACAGTAACCATTCGGTGTTGGCATGATATAAGTATGCAAGTGGGATACAAATAAATCCCACCCTCTTCGTACAAGAAATCCCCTCAATCGATTTAGCTTGAAAAATGATAATGATGATGCGAAATAAAAATGCTCTTTCTCCAGCCATCAAGCGGCTCATTGTCCGTTTCTGACTCCGCAAATCCCTCTCCGTGCGCCCAGTCATCCGATGGCGATCAGACGGTTTTCGGTGACATAAGCCTAATAAAATGTTTGTTATGTTTGTTTAGAAGCAAGAAAAGAATGTAATACTGTATATAAGTTATAACCGACGAAGAATACTGATTGCTGTAGCAGACGGAAATGAATAATAGCGAACAAAGTATATTATACTGTAGATGATTAGGAGAGTTGTAATAATATCCCATTGTAAATTGCTTCCTATCTTCCACGTACATCCCGATTGATGTCGCTATGGGTGTTGTCACATATCGCCGGATAGCGTAAACGGATGCCCGACGGATATAAAATTTGCAAATTCCAAATAATTATCCGATGGTGAAAGCTGTCTCCATTGCTATGTATGAACACAACTTTCCACCGGATAAAACAACGGACATTGCCTGGCAATTAAGGAACGAATTCGCTGAACAAGAAACGAACAAGAAACGCATACGAACGGAGAAGAACTGATTTAAAATATTGCTCTCCGTCGGGCGTCCGTTAACGCTATCCGGTGTTATGTGACAAGTGCTTTATATGATTGTCAACGGTTCCCCTTCTATAAGTATAAGCCCCACGGGGGCGGATACCTATCCCTCGTGTCATACTGGCGTAGCCAACAAAGCTTGACAAATTGATTCTTTCACTTGGCACGTGAAGATTCCGTATTACTATTAGACTATAGTCTGAGTAGCATGCACACAACTGAAACGACCTCTTTGTTCCCTCGTGCATTTTTCATCCCGAATCCAAAAAGCCAAAAGAATGTCAAGCAGCCAAAGAGACTCCTTGAAATGTACTTAACATGCTTAACATGTTTCGTGTATTTACGCAAGAGAGTCTTTGTTATACAACCAAACATAATAACCTGATGGTTAAAGAGAAAGATAATCTAACAATGCGATGATACTATCAATAATAAATTGTGATTAGGAGGTAAAATATAAAACACAAAGAAGAACAAAAGATAGCTTTTAATTGTTTGTACAAGAATTATAATCTATTTACCTTTTAAAAAAAATACTCAACCTTCGTGGTTTTCATCTATAAAAAATTAACCCTTTTTAGTCATTTTTGTTTTGTCTTTTTAAAAACTTGTTCATGATCAGCATTGATAAAATTATTTACTTGCTCTCGTTTTTAAACCGCGTTGCCTGTATATAATAATTTGTTGTTTGCTGTTCATAATTGTTTGTATTAGCATACATAATTGCAACTATGAATATTTTTACTACTAGTATAGGATTTCTCGGTCAATTTCGTAAGTTGGCCATACAAATTCATTTTGTGTGCATTCAATTTCGCCGATTTTGTCACCGCAGCTGCATTTTGCAGTTCAAATTCTTTTTTTAGCATTCGAATTCATATAACAATCATTCGAAAACATTTTGTTTGCATTCGATTTAGAACGTGTTTCTATTTTGTAAAATTGTCATTCAATTTAAAGCGAGAAAATGTGTGATTACGTAATACCACCTTCCGTGAAATCCGTTGGCGAAATTGAATGCAAATAGCGTGTTTTTTTTAAATTGAATGCTAAAAATGTAAATCACTTGACCGAAGAGCTAAATCGTATGAACAAAATGCAATTTTGAATGACAATTGCAAGCCTTCAGCTCAATTTCGCGAAATTGAATGAAACGCTTATCAAAACGAATGAGAAGCTTACGAAATTGGCTGAGAAAACCTATACTACATAATCACGATATGATTTTGGGTATAACAAATGAATATAGACCCCAGTCAAGCCCGCTCAGAAATAGATATTGGGCCTAATCATGACTCCCAAATTAGATAATTCGTCAACTCATGCATGTAGGGAAGACAATCGGGTTTGTTTGTTGTCAAATAGTGAATAAACTAAACTGAATAATAAACTACGATTACATTTTATTTGCCCCAACTCAACAAACCGACTAACTACATCAGAACAATTTGTATTATATACAGTATTGTATAAAAGTTCCTCATACAATCCGATAAGTAAGACTGGTAATATGATCGTTACTTTGTTTAAACATAACATTGCCTTTTCCTATTCAATATTGTAGTTGTTAATGAAGGTTTTGTATATACACTGTGTTCAATTGTATTATTTTTGCGTAATTTGATTATATTGTGTTTGTTTCTATTATAGGACTCCTATAAAACAAAAACAAAACGGCCAATGGCTGATAGAGTGTTCTGCCCAGAAGTCTGGAACTTAATAAAATAATGAATGAACAAATAAATCATGATCAACATAGCATCTGTCAGACAACATACGAATCCGTAATACGATTACAAATTCTATGTCAGTGGTTAATGTAAATTATCTGTTAAACATGAGGTTAATGTAACTGTTAATCCGCTTTGGGCTTATCCCCATATTAATCCAGATGACTTGATCACTTGTAATCTGACTTCGATCTTTCTCAACTATGACTGACTTGCTCCGCCTCATCAAACGGTTGTCCGTAGGTAATGGCTTCGATTGTGGATGAGATTAGGATTACAATGTTAGAAACATTTTCACTGCTTGATCTTTGACTGTATAAATCGACCTTGCATAACATTGTGTAAATGAGGGGAAGATTAATTTGCACTTTTGTAACAAAGCTGTCATGCTACATAATTATTGTTAGATCATTTCATTGTAAGAATGTTGTTGAAAGTTAAGAAAAAGAGGTACCTTTCATTTCCAAAGAAAAATTTATAACATACATTACATATAAATCACAGTGTGATACGTGTCGACACTGTTAAACCGCTCCGATTTAACAAGGTAGTAACACTGTGATGTGGACCACAGTGTGAACCACAGTGTGTCCACACTGGGTTATTTTTGGCTCATGATACGACGTCCACGATACGACGTTCACGATACGACGTTCACTATAAGAAGTTCACTTCACGACACGAAGTTCACTTCACGACGTTCGCTATACGACGTTCACTATACGACGTTCACTATATACGACGTTCACTATACGACGTTCACTGCACGACGTTCACTACGATGACGGTCACTTTACGATGTTCACGATGTGACGTTACAACGTTCACTATAATACGACGAATATGACTGTACGAGTTGGCGGATACATTTCATTGTCTGAATATCATAGGGTAACGTCTTTTCATGAACGTCATTTTGTGAACGTCGGGTAGTGAACGTCGTACAGTGAAACGTCATAATTATAATGAACTTTGTACAGTGAAACGTTGTTTAGTGAACGTTCGTAATGATACAAATTGGACGTCGTATATATAGCAGTGTATATAGTGAACGTCATTTACGTCTTTTCGTTATGCGACGTTTCCTGGCCAACACCATAGAGTCATATATACGTCCATCTTTAGATAATATTATGATGAGTTTTTTACGCATGTGTGAATGGGACATCGGGCCAAATACTTTCTAATCCCCCTGTTCCGATACCGATTTGTACGAAATCTAACTAAAGTAATCGTCGAAATTAAGTCAGCTGGTCGGATACGTCACACGACCCGTCCCTCGGTGCGACGAACACGACAAAAAGCATGACAGACGGACATTTCTGTTCAGTCGTCAGACACAAATAATTATTAGCTATTAGCGTTTGGAGAAAACTTGAGCAACGAGGGTATCGATGTGGATAGAATTATCGCTCCCGCGTGACAATTTGATCGCGAAGACCCGAGACATGATTATCAGCTGCAGTAGCTATAATATAGGCATGCTATATAGGGGAGCAATCAAGGGGGGTAATTCAGCCCCTCTACCCCCATCCCCATCTCCCCGCATGCATTCTTGCCCTCATTTTCTGATCCCCATTTGGGAGAAATTAATAAATGTATAAATGTAAGCAAAGAAATACATGCCGCCTTAAACAAATATATTGTTGTCACTTGCTGCTACTGTGCCTGCTCACATCGGATAGACCCTGCTCCTTGTTCTGGGTCCAGGTTTAATAGTCCAGGCTACGCCAAATCAAGATTTGATGTTTGGAGGCAGGAGTGACAGCGGAAAACGTTTTGATATATATTTTTGATATATATTTTTGATATAATTTTATGGCACGCACACAAAAAAGACGTGATCAGGAGTTATGAGACATGGTAATTATGCTCAGGATAACCTTTAAAGGGATATAGTAACTGTGTGGATATGTGAAACGGGTTGATAAAATTGTATTTCTGTATAATCTGGTATGTCTACTGAGTGATGTGTGAATACTACATTGTAAATGAGTATTATATGACCGAGTAAGGAGCGAAATGCAAAGTTGTATTTACACTGCGCTGATTTTGTACACAGTTGAAATTCTCCACTTGAGAATTTCAAATCCGAACACTTCAACCATACATAAACCAAAACCAGATCCATGATGATTATACTGGTAATACAAATACAATGTTGGTATGTGAGGACCGCTAGAGTTCTAAGTAAGTTTGGTAGATTTTGACAATGCTAATACTAGATTCTTTTAAGAAAATAATGCTATTTTTTTTGGGGTACATATCATACTTATGATAAGTCAGAATTACCAACTCTAAATGGGATTACCTTTGACAAATCTGTCTTCCTACTATACCACCCCAAACCGAAGGTTAAGTCAGGTGCAGTTTCAGGGGGAAAAACCGTCAGAACAGAGACTGATTTTTGGTATATGATTTGATCAAGATAAATCTCTTGAAAGGACAGTAACTATACAATGCGCTCACTCAAACATTCAAAAGCGTCAAATATAAATAAAACAAAACAATATAAACATACATGTTTACATTGGCTCTCATGTACCATCGATATGGTATGTACATTTGATATTCGCTTTGTCAACAAGAATATGATATTTTCATTAAGACTTTTTACTTCATATGATATTAATTGTCTTCAAAATATGATGTTAGGGTTTAATAAGTTGGTGGTCACTTCCACGGTTTGAAGCATTCTGCTGACCCATGTTTTCTACTTGTTTTGTGTTTATATGGAATATTAGTGCTAGTACATAACATGTGAATATCTTATTTTGGCATCATTAACAACCAAAGGAATAAAGAAGGCCCGTGATTAAAAAATAAAAAATAACAAAACAAGAACAAAACATGTCGGTCATTTATCATCGTAGACTTCCAATCTCCTCTCGGTTAGTCCCCATTATCGTTATAATGTCTCGTTCATAGTTGGATAAAAATTATGTTTTCGCTCAATTGACTGTTCTGCTTGGCTCCTCAAGACCGTTACTGTTACGACAGTTAGACTAGGCCCAGCGTCGCCAAACCGAGGCCACATTGGATGGACCGGTCCCACGTAGCCCATCATCAGGATCCCGCTCCGTAAAACTTCATATTAATAACAATAAACCAAAGTTTATACCAAGGAGCTATCATAATCCTCCATATTTATATACCAGTCTGCTCATATACCCATCTTACAATATTATGGCCTAGTAATTTCAGACCAGACCCAGCTTCTGTAGACAAGTTATTTAGAAAGTTTTGGCATGTTTAGAGGACAGCAAACCAAGAGCAAAACACATTGTTTTTCATGAACGGAACCTCCATTTTTCTTCCGGGTCATATTTTGTGTGTGGAGACATATCCCGCATAGGAAATACGGGAAGGGGGGGGGGGGGGGGGTAGCACGCTAACCCATATCGTTTGAAGGTAATGTTAGGAGTCTTGAATCAACTGGTCAATTGTCCTAATTGTGATAATACTAGACTTACAGTAGACGAACACGATTATCAGAATCAGACGAGTAATTGGGATGATAAAAGCAACAATGGCAACAACAGAGCATGTAAAAATAAGACGTTTACACAAACAAACAACCAACAATCATATAAACAACATACTAACTCAGCTGACAATTACTAATGTAACGAGATAACCATAGTCAATTATAGGGGAGAATAATTGTTGTAACGTCAGATAGAAAAGAAATATTGCTATGTTTGTTTGGACGGCGGTTAGTTTATGGGTATGTCAAAATGTATATCGCCCGTTTATAGAAAACCGTATACCAGTTAAGTTAATGTGTCTGTGTATAATGTTGATAAACATTTTATAAACAAGGATTTAAACAGACAGTCTTTTAAAGTAATAAGCATTAATTATGTTTGTTAAACAGTAAACAAGACCGAAGAGGAGCTTTAGAAAAGTGAACGAGTGTGTAATGGTTATGTTAATGGGTTTTGAACGAGTATGGTCAAAAGTGGTGTAAAGTTAGGTCAATCAAGAGCTAGGGGGAGGGGTGTGGGTGGTGGGGGGGGGGGGGGGGGGGGGGTAAAGTGGTGGTCGTATATGGAGGATTTCCATAGGTGCACAATTTGTGCCGAGTGGGCCTATATAGGCTTCCGATCCTTGCAGTTGCATTCTTCGTCAGAGGCTAAAATGAATTTAATGGGGACTTTTTTGCCACAGTGTGAGGGGTACGTGTGAGGGGTGCACGAAATCCTCTAGGGGAGTACTTGCCCCCCCCCCCCCATCCCTCTGTTTATCCATTATCCCGTAATTGGCTCCGCCATTGATGGCCATCCGAGCGATATACAGAGACAGTAATATGTCTTCATTAGCGGGCACCCGTGTCTCATGATGGGTGTGTTTAATGATGTTGTAACGAGCCTGGTAATCGGTCATGGAGCCGGACATTGGTCGAAAAGTGGCGTAGCCAAGGGAGAAGGGTATTATTGTCCCCATGTGGTATACTTAGCTCTCGCTAACTACATTAGTTGGCTTTTTGTGGTGGGTAAGAAATCAGAGATAATATATACGCAGCATAAGTAGGACATTTCATTTTGTCGGTTAGGATGCCCGCCCCCCCCCCCCCCCCCCGCCCCCTCGAATGGGAACCATAATCCCACAACTTCCTCATCACTGCTGACCACTGCTACTCTATACCATCAGACTACGATCGACATAAACTCCAGCAGCCAACGGTCGCCAGCCGAAAACGCCAGTAAAAATCCATCGACGTTGTTGGAAAATGGGTAAAAGGACGTTGTAAATTATATCGGCTTCATGTTTAGTTTAGTTTAATGTTGTATTAGGCTAAGTACACATGATTACTTGCATCATGATATCAATAAAACACATTTTTAAATGTTCTCGAAAAAAGAGGAATTTTTGATAATACAATGACAATTATTGACATTGTCGCCAGATCTTAATTTCGTATGGGGAGGAATATTGAGAAAGGTTCATAACATAATGTTTTTTCAGTGTTTTTTTTAAGGAAATGTAATTATAATAATGTAATTTACTGTATAATATGCCTATACCTTGTTACTATTCAAGGGATCTAGTAACATTGTTGACATGTGCAAACAGTGATGAGTGGTTGATACAATGTATATTGTTGTTATCTGATATGTCCGCTGGGTGTTGTGTGAAAATTTCAAGTTAAATGGACGTTATATGGCCGAGTAATGAGCAAAAATGCAAAGTGATATTCACTAACTCATTGCACTCACATTGTACACGGTTTTCGCGGTCCAGTGAATAATTTAACATCTGAACACTTCAATCGTAAATATCTTTTTAACGAAAGGGAAATTTGATAAAACGAAACCTGTCCCATGCTGAATACAACAAGGTACGAGGGAACCGCTAGAAGTAACTTTGTTGACATGTGCACACAAATGGAAAATGGTGATAAAATGTGTGTTTCTGTGATCCGATATGTCCACTATTGTGTGAAAACTCTACGGTAAATGAATGTCATATGACTATGACCGAGTAATGAGCAAAAATGCAACTTCGCTAACTCATTGCACTAACTTTGCACAGAGGTATATATATCCAGTAGATAATTATAAATATTAACATTTCAATCATACATATCTTGATAACGGAAGAAAAAAATTTGAAAACCGAGAGCTGTCGAATGCTTCTTTTGGTAATACGAATTCAATGAGGTACGTGAGAACCGCTATAATAGTTTCAAGAAAGTTTTGAGGATGTTGACAATGTTACTAGATCCCATTTAACACAGATTGGCTATCTTCACTTCTAGTTCTAAGTACGGTACACTCTGTTAAGAGTATGACAGCGGTAACAACAAACAGAACGCAGTGTCCTACATAGAAGGAATTGTGTATCAATCTTCAGTAGACCGAAGATGGTAATGGTGACGAAAAGGCGGCGACATTCGATTCTTAAAATTCTAAACATTGTTACGTGTTGATAAGGTCGAGTTAGAAACTAAATATTAATCTTCTAACAAGAAACAAAATGAATGACGTGTGCTAGCTAGGCAACAACGACTCCAACAATAAATTATGATTATACCGAACAAAACTGATCAAATATACGCCTGAAAATTATAATATGTTTGTGATCTACAGCTGTCATGCATGCACAAAAGGGAAACCTCTCCGTGCTCCGATGAAAGAGGGCCGAGCGGTGTTTGTTTAAACTTGGCCTTGGCGGTTCGGCGCCCTCCAAATGTCACGGCTAGCAGCCCTTAACCTTGGTGGGATCGCTTGGCAGCTAATTACCACGCCAGAGTGCCCCCCTTACAGCACCTCGAGGGGGTGATTGGTTACACAATCAGATCATGTGCATCCTGGCGTGGTCAGATTTGTGTGTGTATGCCGACGAGCCGTGTAAACTCAATAAATTGACGTGACAAAAAAAGACAAAAAAGTTGTCCCCCGCACGATTAATATTTTCTATAAAACTCCACCTCTACTTTAAACAAAGCTAATTGATCTCATCCGGAGGTGTATTATCTATGAATATTGTATGCTTCTCTAAGAATAATCTATTTGAAACTTTAACTATTTGGTTAACATGGTTAAGGCCTTCGCGCGATTCTATGAATTCAAGGACGTGGGATGTGTCTGAAAAATGACAGATCAATAAATGATTTCAATTTATAATTACTGGATAAATTAATCAGTTAATTAAAAATGTATAAATACATAATGATTGGTTCATGCATTAATATCCGTTTGGTCATTTGTTGGTTCATTAGTAAATAAATTAACTAATTTATATATCTATTTTTCATTCATTCATTCATTCATTCATTCATTCATTCATTCATTCATTCATTCATTCATTCATTAATTCATTCATTCATTCATTCATTCATTCATTCATTCATTTACTCATTCATTCATTCATTCACTCATTCATTCATTCATTCACTCATTCATTCATTCATTCATTCATTCATTCATTCATTCATTCATTCATTCATTCATTCACTCATTCATTCATTCATTCATTCATTCATTCATTCATTCATCCATTCATTCATTCATTCATTCGTTCATTCATTCAATAATCTATTAATGTATTAATTCATTCGTTTATTAATCCATTGTTCGCTTATCCGCCAGTCCGTCTGTCCGGCCGTCCGTCCGTCCGTCTGTTCGTTTGTTCTTCCATCGTTTCATCGTTCATTGTTTGATATCTTTGTATTTCCTCACTATTCGGAAAGCCTTTGAGGCATTAATGCCCTTCAAAATCGAGAGATAACATCTCCGCCCCGGATATATCGGTACGAAAACTTCCTTTCACACTAATG
Source organism: Echinarachnius parma (assembly GCA_037951105.1). Classification (NCBI taxonomy): domain Eukaryota; kingdom Metazoa; phylum Echinodermata; class Echinoidea; order Clypeasteroida; family Echinarachniidae; genus Echinarachnius; species Echinarachnius parma. The sequence continues at coordinate 389,167 of JBAMJV010001636.1, read as the reverse complement.
GAAAGGGGAAGGGTGCAAATGGCAACGACAAAAGTTACTTATAGCTCTAATAAATAAGTCAATCACATGTTTCGTAGCTTCGAATTTGAAATCATGACCTCGTGAAAGAAAAATATATATTAAAACAAGAATTACAGAATTTGAAATGCAAATATGAGTGAATAAAGTTGTTATTGTGATGTGTGTTTGATATATCATAATATGGTCTTTTCATTAAACTCATCGTTGCATGTGATTGCATTGACGAGGTCGAATCGTTTTGCTCTTTAGTAACTTCAATCATAGTTCAGCCTTGAGGGGGACGATGACAGTGGCCCACTTGTAATCAATTAATTAATCGCTCCAATAATTCCACTACTATATTATAACCTTTGACACGATAACATCATGTGTGAGAACATTATCAGTACCCACACAATATATTTGTTGATCGTTTACACCATCAACACTGTAATTCGAATAAATGGATGCGTTAGATTCAAGTCTATCACATTCTGCTCATGCTTTTTGTTAACGAAATTATGATTGAGTTTTACGCATAATTTTTTTATCACAACAAAATACATAGTTAACACACCTTTTATAATCTAGCTGTCCACAATCTTGGACGATTCGAAACGCTACTTTGGAGTTCTAAATAGGGATTAAAATTGACATATTTGAATTATGCTGTAGGCTTTAACATCATATACATTATACTGGTGATAATTCAGTAATATGACAGATTACAATCGCCATGTTTGTGCTTATTGCTCTACCTCATCACATTGTATGACAATAAACATGCTTTCTATCCACCATTCATCGACTCAACAACATACAAGTACAGTAGTTGATAAACATTAAAGGAAGGCCTGTAAAGTGTCTAACTCCACGAAAATTACTTGGAGCTTCCTCGTTTCTCTTCTACCGTGTTGTTTAGCTTATGGTAAGAGAAGAATAAAATAGGGTTAGATTTTTTTCAAATGCCCCTTTAGTATGACGGTATCTATCATTGGTAATCATTCAGCTCAAGAGCGTTAATGAACGGTCATAAACCTCATACACGTCATACAGTAATTCGTTGTAAAAGCTGACGCAAATTTTCGTTTTCTTAACCAGGAAAGCAGTGTTCCTTTTCAATGGAACTTTCACACATCATTCGGACATATCTTACAATGATTTTGGTATATAGGATTGAAGTCTCAAATGTCATTTTGGGCAATATCTGACACTTTACAGGTGCACCTTTAAGCGTTCACACACCACTCAGTGGATCACATAAATATACATTTGATCAATCCTTCTCCAGATTTTGCACATGTCAACAAACTAATATAGATCCCTTGAAATCACAAGAAGATGTGGAGACATTATGAAATGTTTTTTTTTTTTTTTTACCACGCCTCGAACATTCGAAGGGATACTTAGCTTTGATTCTTTTGGTTTAAAAAAAGTGAAAAGATAGTTAGTTTTGACAATTCGTTTCAACAACTACATAACATAACAATAATTACACAAACATTATACTAGATCCGGGAAAATAACAGCTTAGTATTTAAAACTTTGCATTTTTAAATTTTAGAATTCAAACTATAGACACGCAAGATAACCGTTCGAAGATTATCTCGCGACCATGTAAAGACGATAGATTTAGTCTAACATACATAATCAAGAACATGTTCAACCATATTTTAAAGGGATCTATAGTAACTGTGTTGATACGTGCAAAAAGTGATGAATGGTTGATAAAATGTGTTTTTGTTGTGATCTGATATGTCCACTGAGTAATGTGTGAACATTTCACCTTAAATGGATATCATATGGCCAAGTAATGAGCGAACATTGCACTGAGTTTGTACACAGCTATAACTTTCAAGTGGATAATTAAAACTCAGAGCACTTCAATCGCTTATATCTTTTCAACGAAAGGGAAATTTGACAAACCGAAACATGTTCCATGCTTCTATTAGTAATACGAATACAATGAGGTATGTGAGAACCGCTATAATTCCAAGTAGGTTTTGAGGATTTTGACAATGGTACTAGAGATCCCTTTAATCATAATGTATCTTGAAAGTAATGTTAGGCGTAATTTCTCGTAACATCCTTAAATAATAGATTACTTGAAGCTCGTTTACAGCGATGCAATGATAATTATGGTACAATAATGCAGAATGGGAAGTCTTTGCAGCGACTGCATTATTTATAGGACAAGACAAGACGAGGGAAAATAATTATGTTTTTGTGATTTAATTTCATACTTTTTATTTAATGACCACGTGTCAACAACCGCCAGCACCTCTGCAGCGGATTTACTCCTGGCGACAGATTAATCCCTCGTTTATCCCGCTGCAAACATTATCATGATCATTTATGATTATTGTCATTATCATCCTCCGTTCCGCCAGGCGGCGCTCCATTTTCCAGCGACCCGTCTCTCTGTTTTCATCCTTAATTTGGCTCTCCGTGCTTGATCAACCGTCTACGAACAACCATATAGTTTCTGGATCCCTCTTTTGTATTCCCCTTTTCCCATTATTGTATTCGTTTACTAAACAGCGAACCGTACAAATGCCGAATTTAGCTCACAAAAACAATCGTTTTGGTTTTGTCTTTTGGAGTGTGTTAACGACGGCTTTGGATTGAGTTTGATGGGGCGCGCTCGTACGTACCCAATGATTCGGATGGTGGAGATTCAAAGGGAGCCGATATTGTCTCTTGTATCTTGTGCATCCCAAGGTTATCTACCGTGAGAACGACGAAACTTTTTGAGGGGCGATTTTTTTTTATTTAGGGGAGGGGGGGGGGGGGGGGTCGCGGCGGTCGGATCAGAGGAGACAACTGGTATAGGTGCTGAATAGACTGTGATTTCAAAATGCATTAAAATAGCATATCGAACGATGATTTATATATAAATTACATAAAGGCAGGACCAGCGACCAGGACCCATATTCATAAAAGCATACCAGCTTAGTTCCTTGCTAAGTGTATTTTAAATGTGCATTTTATTGAGCAACAAACACTTTTCCTTGTTCCAAACTAATATAGGGTTGGCTGGGTTAGCCGTATAGATACCCACTATAAGTTAACCCTATAGTTAGCAACTAACAGATCTTGTTTATTTCTTGGCCACGACATCCAAACTAGACTTAGCAAGGAACTAAGCTAGCAGGCTTTTATGAATATGGGCCCAGGGCGCCATGACAGGGTAAACCTCCTTTGGTCTCACTCTATTCGGGCCACGTTCTGTACCCATGCAGCTCCTAACTCCAACCCTAAGCCTAATCCCTAATCCCTAATCCCAGGTCTCCAAAATTAATATTTCCTATTTTTCTGATAGACGAAATATAACTCCATACGGTCCATAATATTGTGTACCCCAATTACTAACTCTAACCCTATAATCTAAACCCAAATCTTAATCCTAATCCCTAATCCCATGTTTCACCAAATTACTATTTCATATTATTCTGATAGACGAAATCATGATATCAATTGGGTGTAGATGGAGTGACAGTTAAAGGGATCTAATAACATTGTCCAATCCAACCAAAGTTACTTAGAACTCTAATAGTTCTCTCATACCTTGTTCTGTTCGTGTTACCAATAATTATAAACATGGAACATTTTTTATTTTGTATTATTCACTGGAAAGTTATAACTGTGTACAATGTCAGTGCAATGAGTTAGCAAATATCGATTTGCATTTCCGCTCAATACTCTGCCATATAACATCGGTCCATTTAACTTGAAATTGTCACTCATTAGTGGACAAAAATACACATTTTATCAACCATTCATCTCTTTTTGCACATGTCAACAAAGTTAATAGATCCCTTTAATAAAACTGTCAAGATTTGTCCATTCACGCCGTGCATACTTTTCCTAAAAAGCGCCCTCTAAATAACACACATATACACGTAACAACTCAGCTGTCATTTACAAATATCTATCGTGGGTTTCAAATCAATCTGTTCTAGACGGTAGACTTTAAAGGGATAGTTGAGTTCTGGTAAGGAGAGTACAGTTTTGGTGAAACTGAATTTTAGTAACCAAAACCTGCATCATTACATTACAAACTAATAGTTATAACTAGAAAGGAACACAAAATTACAAATGACGTAGTAAAGATCATGTTATCATTAAAAAAAGAGCCGTTAAAACGTAAGAGGGCGCTCTCTAAACACTCATCGGTTTCAACCATTTTGAATAAAATATTGTGCATGTGATGTTTTGTTGAAATAGTGATTAGATAGAGAAATAACCAACAACTATTTAAATACCTATTTTGTAACTTTTTGAAAAGAGGAAGCATTTAAAAAAAAAAAATTTTAACGGCTGGTTCAAAATTCTCTAATAAACCTGGGGCCCCAGCTTTATTACAAATTGTTATATCTATGGATATTTCAGCCGTCTCTGAACCGATTTTGATCAAACAAAGATGAGTTTATTATTTAAATATTATGCTCTTTCAAATTTTACACTCAGTTTTTCATTACCTCACAAAAAAAGTAGTCTAGCGCCCTCTCTACCAAAACTCAATTATCCCTTTAATGCTGCGATGGGCGGAATCGCAGAATTTCACTGATAACAACCAAACTATCGAGTCCCGCCCGCCGAAATCGAAGCATTTAGCAAAATCATCCATTCCGATATACACCCTTTCCAGCCAATAATATGAAACTGTTGTTTTAACAAAAAATTACAGCGAATGAAGTCTAATTTCCATCTCGATATCACATCGTCGGGACTAATTGCGTTTTTAAATCGTGGACCGCGCAGGGTACCTCTACTTCCGGTTGCACAAATCTCCCTGGAGAATTTCCCCCTAAAAACATGACCAGGCCAGTTAGAAAAAATACTGATAATTTGCGAAATATTACATGAGTAGATAAGCAATATCTGACAGATACAGAATAACATGTCTATATTTACCCTCTCACATTTTGAATTCATTTATTAGTTTTGTTAGCCATAATTATGTTCTGGTATGTTCTCCTTTCCCTCTCTCTCTCTTCAAATTTATGAAATTCATTTTGGGTGCTTGTTGAAAGCTCATCACGCGTTCATGTCCGCCTGCGGAGGTCTGATTAAAGACTAACTTTGGATTAGCGAATTAGGTCATTATTAAAAATGATTAAGAAAAGTGTTGGAACATTCACCGAGCCCCCCGAGTCAAGTTCATCGATGAGACGAATTCCAGGCGGACGGCCCCCCGCAATCCACTTCTGAATTTCCCATTCCATACCCAGCTGTCGTACCAAAATAGTCACGAAACCAACAAAGCCTATCATTCTGCATATCTGACCTGTAATTCTGTATGTCTGAAGGCAACGAATAACTGTTTCATCTCAACATACAAATCACACATCAAAGGGAACACCACTTAACTCTTTACCGAATCACAGAAATATTGTTGTTAATAGTGTTTTTATTTCGAATTAATTTCTGTTTTGTTTGAGGATACAGCGATCGGGGGGTGTTCGGGTCATCGCTGTCCATTCCCGCTGAGTTCAGGTTTGAAACAGTTGCACAAGTTTCACGCTGGTTTGTTTTGCCGCGCGGCGCGAAACAGTTTCAGGTATTATTTAATTTCCCGAAATCGGCACGCTGGTATTGATAAAACAAACACAAAAGCTCTCGATTTGGGATTAAAATCTTTTGGTGTCTATGTCACTGATGAAAACTTCATAATGCAAGGATTTAAACATTTTAAACATTACGTCTGGATAGCCCGCCTTTAATACCAACCTCTCAGCTAACAATTGATGATGATGATGATGATGATGATGGTGATGATGACGACGACGACGACACAGATGATGCAAACAGTAGAACTCTTGATTGTCACATGGTGATGATGATGGTGATGAGGGTTATGATAACGATGATGACGATGATGATGATGATGATGATGATGATGATGATGATGATGATGAAAGCGATGAATATGATGTCGACAGTGGTACTGCTGATTGTAGTGATGATGATGATGATGATGATGATGATGATGATGATGATGATGATGATGATAGCGATGAATATGATGTCGACAGTGGTACCGTTGATTGTAGTGGTGATGATGATGATGATGGTGGTGATGAGGGTTATGATAACGACGATGACGATAATGACGATGATGACGATGATGACGATGATGACGATGATGATGATGATGATGATGATGATGATGATGATGATGATGATGATGATGATGATGATGATGATGATAGCGATGAATATGATGTCGACAGTGGTACCGTTGATTGTAGTCGTGATGATGATGATGATGATAATGATGATGGTTATGATAATGATGATGATGATGATGATGATGATGGTTATAATGGTGGTGATGATGATAATGATGATGATGGTGATGATTATGATGATGGTGAAGATGGTGATGATGGTGATGATGATGATGATGATGCTGATGATGCTGATGATGATGATGATGATGATGATGATGCTGATGATGGTGATGGTGTTGACGATGATGATGATGATGATGATAATGATAATGATGATGATGATGATGATGATGATGATGATGATGATGATGATGATGATGATGGTGATGATGATGATGATGATGATGATGATGATGATGATGATGATGATGATGATGGCAAAGAATATGATGTCGACAGTGGTACTGTTGATTGTAGTGGTGAAAATGATGATGATAATGATGATGAAGATGATGATGATGATGATGATGATGGTAATGATGGGTATAATGATGACGATGATAAGGTGATGGTTCTCATGTTGTTCATGGCAGTGAGTCATGGAACATAATGCACATTTTCATCGTTTACAATTTGAGTCTGCATTTTCAAGATTGGTTATTTACAATAACTTCATGCATTCTTTTGGAATAAGTTTTTTTGGCGCGTTTTTTTTTGTACTAGGCGTTGTCACCCCTTTCTCCCGAATACATTGTGTAATGAATGATAGAGTGTATTGCTTAATTTATAGTAATTTGTCATGCATTCATAATAAGTTAACATTTTCTCAAAAGTAGTCAGCTTAGTTTTTTTCGTAACTGCTTCATAAAGACCATCAATAATTGTCTTCTCTTTTTTTAAATTCAGTTCGAAAACAATTTTTGACCCGTATTGTCACACAATAATTACAAAGGCGATAACAATAACAAATAATTATTCATGCATATGCGTTACAAACTGATATAAATCAGTATTCATTTATACTGGTACAATCAATGATTGATCGTTTACACTGGATATTCAATACAGGAATTAAAAACAGACAAATTGTTCAGATTAAGCGCGAGGACACAATTTTAGAGCGCACAATCACCGGCCTTTAGTGACAAGGTGATAACTGGGATAGATTGCTCTTTAATGGAGTGGACAATAGGTATCAATTATCATTCAACAGCGAAAATCAATATTAATATGTCTGTCATTCACTCATTATCGTAGAAGACATAGAAATCCCTTCTATACCGTTTGTTCAGGCTTTTCAAACTTCTGAGCTCCTGTCAAGGTTGGCTAATTGATTTTGTTTGGCACAAAAAAAGGAGACGCTATTGATGAAATTTGTTATTGGTGAAGGAAATTGATTTGTTTTCGACAAAAAAATACTATAGTGACTGTTACCAATCGTAGCAAGAGTCGACCTTGTTTCTACATTTATTTAATTTTGCAGAGTTTTCACAATTTATAGATTGTAGGGGCCGTCTATACACGTATCAGTGAAAAGGCGCGATTTAAAAAATCCATTTTGAGATCGAATGTTTTCAATTGATGTGGCAAAATATTTTGTTGGGGTGTTCTTTGGCATATAAGTCATAAATATTTAGAAAATAAAACTGCAGTAATAAGGGGCACAGTTCAAACCAAACCGTTGATTGGATGAACTTGCGAAGCGAATCTTTAGTCCCGTTGTGTTAATAATTCCCAAACGTTTTCACAAATGTTTCAAATTAACTGTAGAATAATATTCCAACCACGCCAACTGATCAATACAGATAGCTTTTCTTGTCATGCCGTATTTTTCACTATTATTGAGCAAAAACATTTTTAGGAAAATATGTTTTTGAAAAACGTTGTAGGAAAACGTTTCAACCGTTGCAAACAGCACTTAATCTCATGCAAAACATTTCAGGGGATATCTATACAATTACATAATTGATTGTTATCAAACCAGCCGTTTGATGAACTCGGGCGCGTGGTAGCGGTTCAAGTTTTCCATTTCTGTTGAAGAAAAAAAAACATTTTGGGGGAGGAATTTGGGGGAATTTTAAAACAGAATTATACATGTTTCAATTATTATAATAACAATTTAGAAATATTGTTGGTAGAGGGATGGAAAATTCTTCCCATCCGATCGAGACACAACCTGGCGGTGAACTTGTGCGCGTGGAGGCGGCTGAAGATCAAAGGAACCATCATCGGGTGCCGCTCTACTTGGACTTGACGCGTCCGACCGGGAAGATATAAAAATCGCAGCACGACTCCACCCCTCGGATAGTAGCCCGAAAGTTGCGGGCTCCGAGCCGACAAAGGACGGTAATATTTCACGCAGATGTGTCTTCCTATGGTTTAGCTCCTGAAGACTTTCACCTGTCGCCGTACCGCTCTCTTTCATCCCCTTTTTTTCGATTTTCGCTTGTTAAATTCCGAGCGATGTTTTACGGGGAAAATTACTGTTTAAAGATTGCGTTCGGGAGGGGTTAAGGCCGAGAAAGAAAATTGGAAAATTGGGCGAATTTTCGGTCCGTTACAGTAACAAAAGACAATTCCCGTAAGCGGAAAAACAAGAATGACGTATTAGTGGGTGGATGAGGAATGGGGGCAGCAGGGAGAGAGACAGAAAGAGGGAGACAGAGAGACAGTGACAGAGGGGGAGAGTAGGGAAGAGAGGGGGAGAGGCAGACAGACAGAGACATAATAGAGGGGGGGAGAGGGAGAGAAGGGGAGAGAGAGGGGGAGAGAAAGGGAGACGTGCCGAGATTGAAGACGCGGAGCCGAAGTGGAGGGGGAAAAAAATAACCTCATGCAGAAAGTTGTTACTGTTGCCGATTTTAATTTGATTATGGTTCTGATATCGTTCAGAGTCGGGGTGTAATTTTAGAAGTAAAGTAATTCATTTTTAGATTAGGACCAAGGTCGAAATGTTGTGACACGTGGGTTAGAGTTACCCCCTCCTCTCCATCTCCATCATGCACCCCTGGCCCCCGTACCCGCCCCTTCAATGTACACCCATGTTACTCGATGTATGCAGGTAGGTGCCTGCAAGCAAATAATGCTGAAACATTTGCCATCACCGGTATCACTTGCTTGAGCGGTTGTGAGCGGTTGTCGAAAATTACAATTCAACAAATTACAAGAACCAACATTGCATAACGTATAAACAAAAACAAATCCTTTACAACAAACAAATACAACTAAATAATTTACAATTATGTATTAAAATATGATTTTTAAAAATGAATTCATCGATTATAGACCATGCAATCCTGTAATTTGAAGAAAATAAATTGCATAAAATGAAGTCGGCTCCGTCGACGAGGTAAGATAAAATGTTACAACCAATGTAAGCCGTTCAACTACTTATTTCTTCTTATAATTGTATTTTTTTTTCTTCAAACATATGGAAACTGACCAGAAATATATAACATACATGTAAATGAAAATGAGCAAAACAAATCGGGTTTCGTGAGTAGATTATGTTCCCGTTATTCCTGTCAGTAAACTTGTGCTCAAATCAACATTATTCTAAGATCATGTCATTGATATATCTGACATGTACGTAATTAAAACAAACGTAAACTTATTAATCAAGTTTAACCACATTTAATGGATTTATTATTATTATTACCAATTAATGTTTAACAAAAAAGCTATTTTCCTTTCCGCGATCGATCGGCGCCATTACTGAGGCAATATTCTAAACTTTATTTACAAATCATTCATCATAATAACGAATGCTAACCTACATTTTTGGGCCACAACAATTAATATTAGGCCTAGAAACCGCAAGGAATTTTGTTTGCCCTGCCTCGCCGTTATTTGATATGTGTCAAACATATAAACAAACAAATGGTCAAAGTCAGACCAATCAAACAAATAGTACCATGATAGTACTGAATAAACTTTAGAGCATTATACAAAATTTAAAAATACGGCGCTTTTCAACAAGTGCATTCCGAGCGTGACAAATGACTTGACGTACAATACGACAAGTGTATTATTATCGGTTGTTTTCGGTGATTTAAATTCATAAAAAACAATAAAACGAATGGAAAGTGGTTGACTTTAACACAGACCATGGCGTCTACATGAACGAAAAACAAAAACACGGACAGTATATAGGAAAATGATACAGACGATGTATTTGGCGGGTTATTTTCAATCTATATTTTTAATATCAAGTTGATAATTTTTGGGGAGACTACTGAATTTTTTAGTTAGAAGTCGCCACTTTTGTTCACCGTAACTTCATCCCCCAGCCAATTCCAGTCAGGGATATTGAAAAGTATTTTGAGGTCGCCGTCGCTTTTTCGTCTTGCTGCAGTGAACAGTTTGTCAGGTTTGTGTTGATATCCCGGTATAAATTTCCGCACTTTTGTCACGATACATGTTTAGGCGAACCATTACAACCAAAAAAAAATACAGAAGTATAAATTCCTGGCGTAAATCTAATACAATCGAATGAAAGAAAACGATTATTAGACAACCAATAATGGGCGGGTTTGGGTCTTTGTTCGCGTGTAATTTCTGTATTGATGTATTGTGCTTTCGAATTTCAATTTTCTTCGATTGTTGTGTCTGGGCGACGCGTCGCTTACGCCGGAATGTAGAAGAAAATGTCAAGAAAACAAGTTTAAAAAGTCAATGAAAGTGAAAATGAAATGATTAATTCCTAACTACATGTAAAATCGGAAATAATATCGCTAGTGATATTCGTTTGTCTCGCATTGCGAGACAAACGAATATCACTAGCGATATTATTTCCGATACTATATCCGCAATGGATTATATATTTACTATTACATGTAAAATGTATATATGTAACATTAATATGGGACACGAGTAAACTTTGGTGCAGATAATTTAATAATGGAAATTAGCATGGCGAGACTGAACAAAAATTGATTAGGCCTCTCCAAAAATCGTCAACATCCTTCACTGGATAATTAGTCTAATGAATTGAACAATATAAACAAGTGTATTGATACAAAAAATAAAGTAAAAACACGAATTTTGGTTATTTCTTTTACATCAAACAAAGTAATTGTACAGGTATAGCGCTGTTTTCTGTGCGCTTAATATGACAACTTAACTGCATTAATCATATACAGAAAATACACTTCAAAATTAGACCTGAAGTATATATATACTTCGATATTTAATTCTAATAATTAAACAAAATCATATATTAATAATACTTAATTATTAAAGCTGAAAACAAAAATCGATACAAATCTAAATTACTCATATTTCATCATTATAACTGAAAAACAATCGGCATTGCATTTGAATAAGATATGTACATTACTCATATTTCATCACCATCATCCTCATCATCGTCATAATCATAACGTTTATCACCCCACCCGCTCCACACGTCCGGGGCTTGGAGCGGATATTCAGGGTGACGGTCCCGGGGAAGTCCTGGCACCGCAGGTTCATTACCACACCGACTGGAACATTTCCTGTCTCAACCAAATCTCATCACATCGATCATGTCGTCAATTATCACGATTATCTCACCCCCCTTTTCCTCTCATCTATCATTTTCCTGCACCCATCCTTACCTGTGTTTATCCCTCTCCCCATGTTCCTCATGTTCACGTCATTTATTTTTTATTTCTTTTGTGTCTTCTCAATTTGTGTATCTTCCTTTTCTGTACGTCTTTGAAACAACTTAAACATTCTAAAATCACACAAGTATAGTTCAGCACTGGTTAAGTATGGTAAGAGATATTTCGAGTTGAGCCGAGTTATCCTGATTGATTTTGTACCCAGTGAGATTGGCATGAGTTGATTAACCAGACAATAATAAGCATAAGCTCGGTGCCAAACTCGTACATACATTTGCGCTAAATTTAACTCGTAGTTTATATTCGTGGTAAATATGGTAATTACGGAATCAAATGATGTGATATTCATCGACGAGCTCGTAAAGCTCGGAACTATATCTGTAATTCGATAAATCGGCACCCAAATCGACGACGAATTTGACAACGAACTCGACACCCGACCCGGCATCAATTTGGGCGCTTAATTCTACACCCATCTCGACACAAAACTTGACAACGATTTCGGGATTGAACTCCCCCACCAAATTCGACATCTGACTCGGCATCCATTCGACATAAAAATCAGCGCATCAAAATTGGTATCTGAATTAGAATCGAGCTCGGCACCCGATGCCATATTCAATTCGACACCCAACTTGGCTTCAAATTCGGCAACCGAATAGACATCAAACTCCGTACCGAGCTCGACATCCAACACGATACGAAAATCAACACTTTAATTCGGTATTCGAATTCGAAACTAAAGTACGACACCAAGTTTGGTTTTTAATCCGGTACCCAACCCAGCACCCCATTCTGCACCTAAATCGGCACCCAAACAACATACACTCAACTCGACATTCAAATCGATGCCTTAACCGGCACGCAGTTCGTACCTTCTTGGCAACTACCTCCAACAAACTCGACACGAATGCGACACCCAACTCGAGACCCAACACGACTCCAAACTCGGCTCCCAACTTGACTCTAAACTAGGACTGAGGATTTCAAGTCACCAAATTTGACACCAAGTTCGGCACCCGACTTGACACCAAATTCGGCAGCCAACTTGACACCAAGGTCGGCACCCAACTTGACACCAAGTTCGGCACTCAACTTTACACCAAGTTCGGCAGCCGACATGACACCAAGTTCGGCACTCAACTTTACACCAAATTTGGCACTCAACTTTACACCATGTTCGGCAGGCGACATGACACCAAGTTCGGCACCCAACTTGACACCAAATTCGGCAGCCAACTTGACACCATGTTCGGCACCCAACTTGACACCAAGTTCGGCACCCAACTGTACACCAAGTTCGGCACCTAACTTAACACCAAGTTTGGCACCCGACTTGACACCAAATTCGGCAAACCATGACACCAAGTTCGGCACCCAACTGGACACCAAGTTCGGCACTCAACTTTACACCAAGTTTGGCAGCTGACATGACACCAAGTTCGGCACCCAACTGTACACCAAGTTCGGCAGCCGACATGACACCAAGTTCGGCACTCGACTTGACACCGAGTTTGGCAGCCGACATGACACCAAGTTCGGCACCCATCTTGACACCAAGTTCGACACCAACCAACTTGCTACTAAGTTCGGCGCCCAACATGACACCAATCCGACGCGCAACAAAGCACGCAAATGTACACCTAACTTTGCTCTCGATTTGGCACGTAACGAGCTCAGAACAGAGCTCGACATTCAATTAATCAACTCGTCACAGTGAATATGAATGTACACCACGCAAATAAAACAAACACACAAACATATCAGCATTCAAATTGAACTGAAACTGCATGGAGGATGTTCAGATTGTTAATGGTGTACAACCAACGAGTAAAAAACAGATTATAACCCCGTCCTCTTCTATTCTACATGATCTGTGATGAAAAAACAAAACTCTTTGTCGAATCGAAATCGTCTGACCAGGTCTGTCTACTGGCGCTGATTAGATCTCTACAATATAATAATTACTTTTACATTTTGGCAGGATATCGCAGCACATCTGGTCTCATCTAATTATATTTTATTTTTGATCGCAATATACCAATTTGACACTATACCCTAGTGATCATTATGAAATCATTCGTCACATTTTTCCTAAATAATTATTGGCGCCACCTGTTATTGTCATGCATTATGAATTATATTTCCCCAGATATTTGTTTCTTCAAATTCATAATTAATTTTTCTTCTTTTGTAGTTGGAGATTCATGACGGGTACACGGACTTTCTGGAGGCAGATGATAAACGCGTAAATAATGTGTACAGTCCAACCTGTGTATAGTGACCACCAACGGGAAACACGAATAGTGACCACGTACTGCAGGCAGATGACCTCTACAGACAGGTTCCGTAACACATATTTTGGCTGCAAGGGATCACTTTTGTTGGCTACTAAAGTATAGGCAGGTTGGCTGCTATAGACAGGTGGCCACTAAGGCAGGTTTGATTGTATATATTGTACGAATGCCATCAAACCAGGTGGAGATAGAACTAGCCTTTGTGGCTGTTAATTTTTTTAAATTTATTTAACTGAGTAACTGATTCTCCTCGAGCGTGACGGTTTTATAGAGGAAGATGACGAGGTCAAAATGCATTTGCTTTGTTTCCATAGTACATTCGTATGTTTGTCGGCCCAACCATGACAACGGCGCTTTCTGCAATAACAAGCAAACATGACAAGTTACACTTCCACTTTGGTGAAGGTAAAACTTTTTGTCAAATTTGACAATTCGTAAGTTTCTTCCTTCCCGCAGTTTGGAGTTACTCCAACTTCCAAGGAACACCTCATCTCACGCCGCAGTCATCGTGGTCATCGAACCCGCGGTGCAACCTGTGATGGCCTTATTAAATTGAAGCTCAAAACGAAGGAAACACTTCTTATTTCATCTTCTCTAATTCGAGTTTATTTTGAATATTTAATAAACAAATTAATGCAGCATTGCTCTCGTTCGCCTTTTCCTCAAATAGAACTTGAGTTGCCCGACATCTGCGCTTTACATATGGCGTGCAACTAGTGTCAGGAAACGAACGGTGTGATCTTACACTTCGGTCGACATCGAACGTTGGTTGATCAAGAACCAATCAGAGAGCTGCATTTCAAGCTAGGTACGGTTAGCTGCATGTGCTGTATTTAAAACATCGATGTCCAAAACAAGGGGGACAAAAGTTTGATAGTTTCCCCCTTCCCAAGAAATCGATATGCGATGGAAGATCGAGGTTTTATTATCGAATTACATTTTTTTTTTATCAAGAGCGAAACGGCGATGGATATTTTCACTCACCACCGTCACACTGATCGATTTGTTCAATATCAGCGTTCATCTGTTCATGGACATTTAGTGCTCGTCATAATTAAAGAGGGTAACGACTCCTGTGATAGGCAACGTGGAAAGACTGGCTGACAGTGTGTGGGAGGGTGGGAGGGCTCGGGGAGCGGAGCTTTCCCGGGAGAGGTGGGGGAGGAAAGGGGGATGGGTTGCGATGGGACGCGATGACTTGATGGGGGATTAAAGACCAAGACCTGACTCACTATAATGACCCATCCCTCTCTCTCTCTCCCCGTTCTCGAACATAATACACGTCATCAAAGTCAATGACACTTGTAGTTGTTTGTTATGATAATCGTTTAATGACTGGAAAAAAACATACGCGCACAAGACAAAGGTATAAACACGTGTGCGATGTCAGTAATAATTATTGAAACACGTAATTTGAGCAAATCTCCTCTCAGTCTTATGATGTTTGTTCCTATTTTCCTGATAAAGGGCATTATCATCGGTTACAAGTGGGAATATCATGAAAGTTTGTTTCGGAAATGAAACACCAGCAGTCATACGTGAATGTCTATCTAATGCTTTAATAACATAAACCACTACATTTAAAGGGATCTGGAAAAATATGACTAAATTATGCTTAAATATGCAAGAACAGACAAAGGATTGAATTTGGATACAAAATGTGAAAATTCATGTTCAATTCATGTCAATTTTGCTTACGCATTGCCAGATGTTTGTACGCAGTTGAAATGATCCCTTGTATTAAACAAATATCAAATCATAAATAATACATCAATATCATAGAGGAAAATTGAAAGAACAAAAACAAGGATGGTTTCACACTTCTATTTAATAAAATGAAAACAAACAACAAGGCAAACAAGAACCACTAGAGATGCAAGTAAAGCCCGGCGCAGACAGAGCCGACTCGACCCGATCCGACTGGTTTTCAGTCAGGCTATAGTCAGTTTCGCTCAGTCGGAGCCGATCCAACATGTTGAATCGGCCTCGAATGACCTCCGACTGGCTCTTGACTGGCACAACCAGAGTCCTGAGGCAAGGTATACTGAGTTAATCAGGCTGAAAACCAGTCGGATCGGGTCTAGTCGGCTCTGTCTGAACCGGGCTTAAGTTTGGTCGATTCAGACAAAGTTATACTAAAGCCAGGCGCAGACAGGGCCGACTCGACCCGACCCGACTGGATTTCAGTCGGATCGGCTCTGCGTGCGTCGCCTCGCGACTCCGATTTTGCCAATCGGAAGCCAGTCGGAAGCCAATAGGTCCGCGACTGAATCGGACCGACTGTGGCTTTCAGTCGGATCGGGTTGCGTCGGCTCTGTCTGCGCCGGGCTTAAGATCCCTTTACGAGGGATTCAACGAATTGCTTCAAGAACTTTCTTCTACAAAAACAAGTCCTAGAGACGCAATGTTCCTAGACACAACATCACGCCTCATTAATGTCTTGTTTTGTTGAGCAATTATACATTATTTTATGTTTAGTAAATAGCAGAAAACAAGCAGAAAATGATTTACAAAATGAGATTTGATAAGTTGACAACAATAATTTGCTGAGCACGGCTAAGTGGGTAACCAGTATATCCGTTTCCAAAGATAACTCAATGCCATGCTGGGTGCAGTAACTTAGGGCAAAATCATTTAAAGGTTTGAGTATTAAAGATATTCTTGAAAAGTCTTTTTCCTCGAATTTCCAGAACTTTTTGTTTCATATTTTGTGTATATATTTGTTCTAACCCTGTATTCGTATATAATCTTAATCTATAATCTTAGAGGGGTTTTTCACATTGAATTATTATTTATTTAATATTCCACAATAGCTTGAATTAAAACAGTGCTAATGACTTAAATTTGGCCCATGCAGGCATAACGCATTAGGACTGCAGTACAATGTACATTGGCATGTTCAGAGTTTCGATTTGTGTAATGTTTGTTTAAAGGTGGTTCGGATCCGTAAATCAGACGCGCGCTGCCCTCTTGCGAACGCCTTGCGCACAGTGCGGACACATGTGCGCTCAGTGTTATGCAGTGCGCACAAACTAGCCTAGTTCAAAATGGCGGTCCACGGTGTAAGTATCCACAAGCCCGAAAATGTTTAAGGTTCATTCACGACCGTGTCCAGTTTCAACCTAT
The DNA here is from genome assembly GCA_037951105.1 of Echinarachnius parma. NCBI lineage: Eukaryota > Metazoa > Echinodermata > Echinoidea > Clypeasteroida > Echinarachniidae > Echinarachnius > Echinarachnius parma. Next base: position 371,965 of record JBAMJV010001636.1, on the reverse strand, counting down.
CACAGCTGCACCTGCCATTTATCATATCCTATATATACCCGTTGCTTGTGCCCTTTTTTAACGTCAGCACCCGGCAATGACCTTCTTTCATCTGACTTTTTGTAAAGATCTAGTTTAAAAATAAGACCCGTATGTCTTATCTTACCGAAAACACTTTATCGTTTATATACAACACAATTAATACAAATTTAACGAAACTTCATTGTAATTCCATTATCTCTTCAAAGGATTTAATTATTTCAGACAGAAACTAATATAGCGATAATTCGATATCATGGTGTATACATGTCCGAGATATATTAGGGGATATATAAGTGAGTAAATGTAATTTATCTAAATATTATAATTTAAATAAACTTGTATTTATTAAATGTATAATATTATACAGATGTTAAAGGTACCGTTGAGTATTGGTATTTCCCGAAGTGCCCCCCGATATTTTTTTGTGAGATAATGAAAAACTGACTGTCAAATTTGAAAGAACATACAATTTTAATGACAGAATAAACTTTATTTGATCAAAATCGGTTCAGAAACGGCTGAAATATCCATAAGTATATTTTTATTCAAAAGATTCTTCACCGGCAATCACCGGGGGATATTTAGACTTTTAGAAGAAAAAATTAAAAATGCTTAAAGACTACTTGGAAAAAAATCTGAATAGGTTTTTAAATAGTCGTTGATGATATCTCTATTGAATCATTATTTTAACAAAACATTAAATGCACAATTTTGTATGAAAAATGGCTAAAACCAGTGATTTTTTAAAATAGCACCTCTTGAGTTGTAACGGCTCTTTTTGAATGATAACAGGGGTTTTACTTAGTCGTTTGTAATTGTGTATACTTCTCGAGCATGGTGAAAATATAACTATTACTTTGTACCGTAATGGTGCAGGTTTTGGTTACTAAAGTTAAGTTTGACCAATACTCAACTATCCATTTAACTGGTGGTGGAGGGAATATCACAGAATGTTCCTCTCCGAGAGATTTGAAATGCTATTGAGGGAAGATTATAAGTCCCGAGACGTAGTCGAGGGACTTATTGTCTTCACGAAATATCATTTCAAATCCCGAGGGAACATTCCATGATTTTCCCGACAACAAAGTTAGCATCTGTTATAGGTATATGACAAAAGTCATACATTCAGGCTCTCTAAAGACGATTAGAAAATGTATCTTTTCGAAGTGATATGTTGACAAGTCATTGTGACGTCATAATATAACCCCCTCTCTCTCTCCCAATGTGACGTCATAATAGAACCCCCTCTCTCTCTCCCATTGTGACGTCATAATACAATCTTTCTTGCAGCGCGCGGCATGCGGTGAATAGTGGGCCGTGTAATTATTGCAATCACGTTACTGTGTTGAGCCAATCAATGTGTCGCATTTTACTAAGTCATATTATACAGGATGGCCCCCAAAAAACGGAACGGGGCACTTCCCAAATTATAGTACCAACATGATTATGTCCATCGGATAGGGTGTCTTTTCCAATGAAAAACGATACCAAGAACAGTAATTTTGGTCGGATAGTTTTTGTTTTAGGGCGCTGTGAGTGACACCATGTCAGGTTCCCATTTTTGTCAATTTTTAACAAGTCAGTGCCTGTTAAATCGCACTTCCTGTCCGTCATAGCATCGAACAGCCATGCCCATTCTCTCGGCACACAGCTAAATGCACACTACCGATGGCGCGTAAATTGCTCGTTGTTCGATGCTATGACGGGCAGTAAGTGCGATAAAATAACAGGCACTGACTTGGTAAAAATTGACAAAAATAGGAACCTGACATGGTGTCACTCACAGCGCTCTAGACTCACGAAAGCATGAAAAAAGAGGTTAGACGTATTGAGGGTGGGGTGGGTGCAATTATGGCAAATATATATTGTCATGTGCCAGATGTCATTGTATACCTCAAGGAAAACGTACCTGTTGGGAGAAGAAATGTGGGCAGGGGGGCAGGGGGGCATTAATCGATCCTGGTGTTTACGCCTCTAAATGCCGTACATGATTGCTTTAGCTTGTAATTTGTTGAGACGCGATTGTTATCATCTGGGGGAGAGGTGGGCGCAACATTCTTTGGCTGTCAAAGATAATACGGTATTGGAGAGGTGTAGTGAATTTGCTTTAGAATAGTTTAAACCAGTTTGGAAAGGGGGTGTGGGGGTAGGGGCTTCGCCGAGTTTGTGTTCCTATACGCCTGTGAATGCCGTCCCGGATTGCTTCAGCCCTCATTTTGTGGAGATGAGATTGATATATTCTAGTTACGGCATGGGGGGGGGGGGGGGGGGGGGGTGGTAAGGGGGGGGGGGGGGTTGGCGCAAAATTCTTTGGCTGTGAATGATAATACGGTATGTCATCGGTGAAATGTGTAGTGAAGATAATACGGTATTGGAGAGGTGTAGTGAATTTGCTTTAAAATCCTTTAAACCAGTTTGGAAAGGGGGTGAGGAGTGAGGGGGGGGGGGGGGTGGGGCGTTCATCGACCTGGTGTCTTCGCCTCCACTAAATGCTTCACCTCTCATTTTGGTGGAGACGAGATTGTAATATTTTGTCATGGGGGAGGGGTGGACGCAAAATGCTTCATGGCAGTCAATGATCTACGGTATGACATGCCACAGGTGATTACTTTAATCGTTTATTATATGCACTTGTTTGTAAAGGGGTGGGGATGCCGCTTTCGTCGACTTATTGTATCTACGCCTCTCACTGCCGTCCCGGATCGCTTCTGCTCTCATTCTGTGGAGACGAGATTGCTATCTGGTGCCGCCGCCGAGGAGCTATAGATCCAGACCCGCCATGGTTATTATACGTGCCGCTTACTTCAGTCAGGACGCGTTAACCTAATTGGACAATAATCAAACTGACTTCTTTTCCTAAACACGGATCAAGATTGTCTAAATCTGGATGGAAAAGAAATGAAATTATTTGATCTGCCTTCGAGATTAGGCTGAAGGTTGCTTTTTTTTTCTCTCTCGCTTATTTTTGTCATCATTGAGCATCGAGGCTGTAAAAGATTTATTAACACAATAATACGATTCGATTATCAAGAAATAGGGTGATTGGGCACTAGAGGAACTAAAAGGGGAGTAATTCGCAACAGAAAACAGAAATGGATAAGCGGCTAGAGAGAGCATCTTATCCCCACCTCGTTCTGGGTCATTAGTTACCAACCATTGACAACGGAAACCGAATCTCTGCATCGTTCCTGCTTCTAAAGTCATACTGACACTATAATTCGGAAGGCTGATTTTTGAATTAATTGTTTCCCCTGAATAATTCTCTAAGCCTTATCAATTCGACATGGGATCGAAACTTAATCATCACCAAAACGAGTCGTCAATATTAATCGGGGGAAAATTAGATTATGCACTGAAGCGTGATGCCCGCAGTTTTCGTAGTAAACACAACAATAATATTTCATTTTTATTCATAACGTTTGGTTATTACTAATATGCGCATAATTTTACGAAATAATATCATACGAAAATACTATTATAAATGCATATGTTTGATCATTTTTATTTCCTAAAATTATGGGCTATCATTCCACCGTTTGGAGAATGATCATTTTAATTGACAAATCTGAATTGTTTTCATTCGAAAAGGGTATACAGATCAAATGATAATAAAAGTAATGCAAATTAGGCCGGTCTGGGTATCGAACCTATAACCTTCGTATCGCAAGACGAAGGCCGAACCAACATACCACGACACTTTTCTAAACCAATCCGAGTATCGGACACCGCCGCTTTGTCGATATAGGGACATTTCCCCAGGCCAGTCATGACGTCATGATGGACAAAGTCGATCTGATTTGATATGGGGGTAGTATTAGGTCGAATGTATACATAATCTATCCTCCATAGACATTCAAACAGCTTGTAAAGACCACCTTGTCCTTTATGTGGACATTTCAGATGCAAACTGACGTACTAGTAAAGAGGGCACGACAGTGTAAACATTTGGGTGTAGGGGTGTTAAAATCGGGACTCGGCTTATTATCCTGCCTTAAACATTTAAGTAAACGTGTAAATAAGGAAATGAAAAGAGATATAAATTAATTATGACAAAGATAGCGACAGGGGAGAGAAAAGAGGAGAGAAGTTTTGATTTGTTTGTTGCGTGCGTCTTGCCTTGATCCCTAGGATCAGCGCGGTGGCAGGAGTGTATGGAAAGCCTTAAGTGTCAGTAAATATAACATGTCTACAGATATTTCGATCGCTCAAGTGCCGATGATTGTTAAAGCTGAAACTTTCTTGTGTAACATCGAACGATATTATCATCTTGACCAATCAGGCACATGGTATTTGAAATGAAGGCACAATACAGCATCAACCAATATGATAAAGACAATCTTCAACATGTGAGAAACATTTGATAGCTAGATATCTTTTGTCACATTCGTCAAGCTCTGTGACTGGTCATGCCTGCAAAATCCAACTTTTATTCGTTAAGGCCCCGTTACACATTCACGGTACCAACACGGATGAGCTGAACAATAGAACAATAGAACGCTGGTCTCAACACGGAGCTCCCGGTGGCTACAAGGACGTCCACGGTGCCAACACGGAACCAACACGGACGTCCACGGTGCCAACACGGAACCAACACGGACGTCCACGGTGCCAACACGGTACCAACACGGACTGATTTCATCCGGGGTGAAAATTATGCAGGTTTAATTTCCCCTGGTGCGCCCAAGCATCACGCCGGAGGCAACACGGATCACGCCGGATACAACACGGATCAAGCCGGAGGCAACACGGAGCATCCCGGACACAACTGGGTGTACCCCGGTTGACAACAATATGGGCAACATTTGACTGATTGCCATTAAACCAAAACAACAACAAACAGACCGTCAATCCGTGGTCATCCGTGTTGGCACCGTGAATGTGTAACGGGCCCTTTAGACAATCACTAAACTATCATCGATGTCGCGGTTCATTGACACCACACGCCCACCATAGTTACGCATTGCCCCCTCTCGTCTGGGGAGCGCGGACTCGCAACGTGTTTGCCTCGCTGCCTCGGATCATCGGAAGTCGTGTGGTGAGGAGGTCTGACGGGGGCGCCTTCGTAGGGGATGCGAGGGGAAGGTATCCCAATTAGGTTCCAATTTGTTACAGACTACGCAGTGATTGCAGATATATTGGGATTGTATTGGCGTCGCGTATTTTCTGTTAAGCATGTTAAAAAGGGGGCTTGTAATAACGGAAGACCCTCCTACCCAGATCTGTGCACTTCAACTTCCGCCGCTCATCCTGCAACACGTCCTCCCCCAACCTTTGCGCAATGCATGCCGGGGTGGGAGCCAGGGGATCCAAGGGTGTCGCGCCACAACTACCGCATTCCAAAGACATATCCTACATACTAGAAATTCACGATTTCAGGTGATGCCAATTCAACACCATTTGCGCGCATAGATTAAAATATTATTTCCTTCATTTTGCATGCCTGCCGTGAGCAGGTGAGAGTTTATAAAGGAATCGCTGTAGCATAACAAAAATCAATTAGCGTTGAAGGAAGACTAACAGTTTTCCTACCTAATCACATATTACCACGTATCAACATGGGAGGTTTGCAAGGCTAAACAAACTAGATTACAATTAATGAAAATTGTGAATGACAACTTAACTTAATTGGCATATTCAACAGCCATGTTCAATATAAATTGAAACATATTCCAAAGTTCCATCTATTTTCATAATTGTCTTATATAAAACAGACAAACTTGAAAGGTCTCAATATCCATATAGTCCATAGTCAAATAAGGTTTGTTTCTGTAAAGTTAGCCATTTTATCTTTGGATGCAGCATAATCAAACGTTTTACAGACAATTATGTTTATTAATACTCTTTAACCCGGAACACTTTGATTTCTAATATAATAACTATATGAACATTGAGCAAACAACCCCAGTGTTTACTCGGGATTCGAACCCGAGACCTCTAGACCGGCCGGTGCTCTACCAACTGAGCTCGAAAGTCCTTGTGCTATAGTTGTTCGTTCCTGAAACCCCTTTCCATGTTTCAATGCTCGTGATGGTCAGACCCTAAATTGATTACTTATCCTTCGGGTCTGTGCCAGGTTTATAATAGCGTTTGACCATCACGAGCATTGAAAAAGGCTTTCAGGGACGAACATCTAGCACAAGGACTTACTCGGATCAGTTGGTGGACCACCTGTCTAGCAATCCGGAGGTCTCGGTTTCGAATCCAAGCCTCAGGGAGACCCTATTTTCTTTGCTTATTTTCATTTAGTATAATTTACATATTTCTGGTAAGTTTCCCGATTTTCATGTTTGCTACTAATTACTAGGTGCTACATTTTCATAAATCGCTTAGGGATGCAATATTTCAAAAAGTCCATTAATTACTGTTGTATACAAAATCTGGTTGAAATAATCGTAACATAATTATATTTTTGGGATCCCCCCCTTTAAGTAGTGTTTGTTAGTTTCAATACAGAAGCGAATGATTTATTAAAACTATCACTGAAGATTAAGGCAATATTCGTCAAAAATAAAAGATGTGACCGATTGGAATTTGATGCTGAACGGGAATCACTTTCATACTTCCCGCCATTTGTGACGTCATCTGCGAGCCGCCGCCATATTCATGATAGTTACGATGTGTAAATGCATTGAAGATGATGTATGAATACCTGAAATGTTTACTATGTTCATATCATATTATTTTGAAATGAAGTGAGAAAAATATTTGTTTACGGTGAAAATTGGGAATAAGTTAACACACTTTTGTACAAATAAACCAATGAGAGGCTACTCGTCACACTCGGATGCAATTTTGCAAATGTTCCCGTCCGTTTTGAATTTCAAGTAGTGGTTATCTTTTCATTTATCGACCGAATTCGCTAAATGTTCACTAATAAATGATCTCCTCAAATACAGAAGTACATCGCAACCAAGTTACTGCCAGAGCGCAGGAATTAATACCCCTTTAATGGCGCATGTTTCCTTTCTTTTTTTTGGTACTTGAGTTGCAGTGAACCATTGATTGGCCCTCCGGAGTTCCTTTCAAACTCTGGTTGGCTATTGTTCACATTTGCTCCTTATATACAAAAAAAAAAAAAAAAAAGAACGAACGAAAGTGGATCAAAACGGTTATGCTCTCCGCTGCTGCAACGTGTCTGAAAAGATCAAAAAGTGATTGGAACTCATGATGATATCACCATGTTCAGTAATTCCCCCATTGCTTGCGATGATAATTCAAAGATTCCACTTTAGAGGTGATCGACCCAACCCACTCACGCGCACAAATCGTTTTTCATAATACCAACAACAATACTACAACTCAAAAGCAATGACAGGGAAGTCAATGTTAACTGGGATAAGGGGAATGTCCTCCGATAGTTCCAAAGGCAAACAAAGATGTTTTTGTTATATGGGTTCACTACCACGTGATGACCCTCTTCCCGTAAAACAAACACACAAACAAATAAACACACAGAGAACAAAGTTATCCATTAACCACGTATAAATCGAAATCTTCCTCACGCATGCAGAATTAATCATAATATCGCGTCGCATTGTCATAACGCTATCTCCTGTGAATTCGCATCTAGGGTGGTTCCCGGGCAAACCGCCACAATCCTATAAGTGTTCCTAAGTTCCCACCCGGTTACGTGTCTGATTACGTCATCACTGGCCCACACTAAGTTGCCCCCACCTATCCCTATAATTTTCTAACGGTTAAAGATACTATTGAGCTTCATGATAATGAGACTGCATTTTTCCAGAAAAAAAGGTTTCGATGTCATTTTGGATATATAGTTCAATTGTTAATTCAGATCCGTAAAATGAAAATTACACAATGTCGGGGTGGACATGTGCTGATATGTGCAGCCATTTGCACCATCAACTATATATAGGGTATATGATAATGTGGGACTTCATACTGTACTTCGTCATCCCGGATTACTGTATTCATTTAAGGATTACTCATGCAAGCATTTTTGCTTTAAATCCCTTGAGTGTAAATGTTGCATATTTGGTGCCAATTTAACCGAAATTTACGGGAAGCATAATAATGTATATTGGCTCAAATAAATTATTATAATATTTACAAAAAAAATATAGAAACAAAGATTTCGATAGCAAAATCTGAATCTACCAATCGTTTTAATAATCATGATAATGAAGAAGCACTAAGACGCCATAGAGAATACACCAATATTCCACAGTCTGCAATGGTCTGTAACACCCGCCATAGCACCAGTACGTATCAATCCCCGTGTTCACACACAACATTTTCAGCCCTTAATCATAACTAAAGAATCAGCAGCTGACTATAGAATCAGCTTCTCATTAAAAATTCCTATGACAAGCCCTTTGTGTAAAAACTAGATAAACTATGTTTTTCTCAGATACACTCAGTTTTTCTCAGATAAACTCAGTTTATCACCAGATAGACAGAGTCTATCAACTGATAAACTGAGTTTTTCTGATAAACTGTGTTTATCTGGAGATAAACTGAGTTTATCTGAGAAAAACTGAGTTTATCTGAGAAAACAGTGTATCTAGTTTTTACACAAAGGGCTTGCCATTAGTCATGATTCTTTAGTCATGATTAAAGGGATGAAAATTTGTTGTTTGTGAACACACTGAAAGACTCGTATCATTACACGATTCGATCACTTCGCGTCGAAATATGATTTACGGGCACTAACATCCCATTCATACTTACGTCTAGCACTGGCTCGGCACTGGATTAATCCAGTGCTAGACGAAAAAGCCGACCATTCATACTTGGCATCAACAGTGGATATTTGACGCGCAAGTATGAATACAAACAGTGGCTTGGAAATGTCTTAGACGTGTCTGGGCATGCGCACTGTGTTCATATGACGTAACCTCTATTGTGACGTAACGATGACTAAGCAAATCTGAGCGAGTAAGACCGTAATGCGCATGCGCAACGTTGTGCTAGACGAGTGTCTAGCATCATACTTATGCCAGGCTAGGCTGAGGCTGAGCCAAGACTGATGCTAGACATTTCCATTCATATTTGCGTGTAGCACTGGATTAATCCAGTGCCGAGCCAGTGCTAGACGTAAGTATGAATTGCCTGTTAGACTAACTTATTTCGACTATTTCATTGATGAAATAATCAATATCAAAGCATTTTTCCATCACAGGTGAGTAATGATATCACACAACATCTCGATCGGCAATAAAAGCGAATATGAGACAGTTTTATTCGAGGGGTTCCATAAGCAGTTTTTTTAATAATAAGCTTTAATTGGATTTAATTAGCATGATTCGGTTAAAATGTTGCTATCATATCTCAACATTATCTTTAACACGGGCAGGGGGTTATTGGAGTTCTATTATTATCATGTGCACTGCATGTTGTAAATCAGCGTTATTATCGGACACTTTTGGAAGGGTTTGGTTTAATAAAGTCTACCATCACTGACACAATTATTTTGCCCACGCGGTATCGGTGACAAAGCTTATCCTCCACGGTGAAACTTGTCAAAAATGTAACTGTCATGTTTGATTTTAGTTCAAATCGACTCCACTTTCTGATCAATATTGTATGTTTTATGATGAACGAATTGTATTCTTTGTGAACTATATTCATTTTTTGCAATACACACGTCTGTTTTTCAATTATTTGACACAGTTATGATTTGGATATGACACAAAATGAAGTCGTACGAATTCGGTCTTCTATCAGTACCAGGGCATAAAAGGGCTCTCACATGTATACCATCATTCCTCCTGCTAAAGAGCAGAAGTTAATCGCTCTTTCCATCTGACCTGAATTGGACTTTCAACCTACGCGACCAATTCATATTGGGCATTTCTCCAGACGCGTACGTCCTCATGCATCTGCTTACAATTCTGAAGGCAGACGGCGCTACAGACTTTACAAACATCTCAAGAAGAAACCAACTCCGACAAATATGCAAAGGGATCATCCGAAGAGATCGTAGGTTCGAGTCCCAACGAATTCGTAATTTCTTATATAGCTCAGTTTGTATCTATTTTATTTATAATACTTCCCTTTGTGCATTTTAGTCAGTTTCCTGCGATGTGATTTTGTCAATAAGAGGTCGAATGTCTAATAAGTTAAATGATAATTACTGTTGGTTGGCTCGTTTGTATCTAACAATTATGTATGCAAGTTTCACAAGTCTAAGACAGAGTAAGCCAGCCAGACATCCAGGCCAGGACAGCATCAGTGACCCGTTTCATAAAACTTTTTAAATTATTGTGAGTGTCCAATTATTGTAACTACCATGGCAACTGCTAAAATGCTCGATGCTGATTGGCATCAGTGACCCGTTTCATAAAACTTTTAAAGTTATTGTGAGTGTCCAATTATTGTAACTACCATGGCAACAGCTAAAATGCTCGATGCTGATTGGCATCAGTGACCCGTTTCATAAAACTTTTTAAATTATTGTGAGTGTCCAATTATTGTAACTACCATGGCAACAGCTAAAATGCTCGATGCTGATTGGCTGTTGCCAAAGTAATTACAATAATTGGAAAAGTTTCATGAAACGGGGCCCACTGATGTTATTAAATTCATATTCCATACAGATCTGTCATTGAGGTGATTGTTTCTTGGTCGGTCCTAGGGCTGGAGAGCCAATGACATTAGCTGACCATGCATGGAACTGTGAGGAGAGAAACATTCCATGCAAATGTGAGGAGAGAAACATTCTTTTAGAGAAACATTCTTATGCATGTACTGTATATAGCCTGGGATGGCTGGGGTGAGATAGCCCAGCCTTTTGATATTATGGGATGGCTGAACAAGAAAGTGAATATTGCCAGTCTCTCACTGGATAGGGGAATGTGATGCAGGGAAACAGAGATGGACTAGAGAGACCATTGATTTAGTATACAGAACTGTATCGGAGAGAACACTGATTTTGTGTGCAGAGCTGTATCGGAGAGAACACTGATTTTGTGTACAGAACTGTATTGGAGTGAATGTTTCCTTGCTTTGGTTTTGTTACAACCTTATTTTGTTGATAAGTTGGAGTGCATCACTAGCTCGTATAGTGTTATATTACTATATTATTGAAGCATAACTATTGTGTATTCGGAACCATATTTTATTGAACGCTTTGCAGAATTGAGAACGCTTCATTTTAAGATGCTTACGGATTGATTTCTTTTTGGACGCTTTCCAGATATAGAACATTTGCTGTAATATTTTCATTTAATTTAATTCCCCTTGGACCTTCGGACCCTCTGCGGAAGTGGAACCGTTTGATATCCACTCGAGTATAATTATATATATGATCTGGAACCATCTTCCAGCATATTCTCCATAAACATTGCTGATAAACTTAATTGAACGCTCTGCCTGGAACGACATTGCTATTATCAGTCAGGCCCACTCTCGCTTTTCCACTATTTTGAAAATGTCGATATACCGCTATTCTCTCCGCGACGTCGCTAGATGGCGCATACATCGTGACGATCAGCTAGCGATAGTGACATGCGATAATATCGGTGATCGAACAAAAATATAATTTTGTACAGCCTATACGGTATACTACCCGTATAGTTACGCGTACGGCATGCATAGAGCCGACTCGCCCTGCCTAGCTACCGGGGTAGGGTCGGCATGGTCGCAGCTCTGAACGTGCCGAACGCTCGCTGCGCTAGCTAGCTGCCTCCGCGGGCTCGCTGTATCGATCGATTTAAAGTAAACGGCTGTCCTTAAAGACTATGTAAAAGCAAACCGTCAACAATTTGAAATCTGAATTCAAAGTTACGATTTCCAACACTATTTTCTTCAAATGTTCTGGATAGATCATTGAGAAAAAATGCAAATCTGCAGATCAATTATCATTGATGGTACGAATGAAATATTAGGATGACCTATCCAGAACATTGGCTAACATTAATTACATAAATCAATTGTAATAGAAGTGTGAATTCCCCCATTCACACAACACGTATAGCTAAGTATGACGTCATGATTCATAATAGGAAGGGGTTCAGGAATAGCGTTTTTCCGCTATTTTCAAGAATAGTGGAAAAGCGAGAGTGAGCCTGACTGATTATACCATAATAGTATTTTGCATCATCGGGACATCTTCGGGACCTTTTCCAGTCGGACGTCGCGCCGGGACATGGCAGCAGAATCGGGATCAGCCACCGCTACAATTACCAGGATCGCTAAGTTCAATTATTTAGACTATTAACTCTTTATTAAAGACACTAGATCGGTTGGCCAACCTAACTTTCATTCTTAATTAATTGTAAGTCCGTTAAGCTAGTCATAATAGGAGTTAAAATGATATTGGTTGCGACCTAAATTTAGAATAAGTATATTGATCTTTTTAGTAGATTTTATTGTTTAATTTGGAATAGTTTAGGATACCTCTCTTGTATAATTGTGGTTTATTATTGCCTTCGAGTAATATGTTTAGTATTTTTATATGATTTACACTTGATAATTGTGCCAGTTGTGACGGTGACCATGGTGTTATTCTTGGTATGAATATTGAATAAACCTCTTGCCCGAGGGTTACACAATCTTATTTCTTATTGTGCCTCTTTTGATGTTTCATTATTTTATTGTCTTATTTAGGAAAACCCACCCTTACATATCGTAGTCAAATGAGTTACTCTTCCAAAAGGGGGTAAGCGGTGTTCCGAAGAGGGGCGTGATATGGTGCTCCACGTGACGTAATGGTGATGGTTCTCCCTGCCAATGCAGTACATGCAGTGTGCAGGTGGTGATGGTAGCTCTGAAGTAAGTACTCGTATCATGCACGATTTCATTGTTAGCAAAGTCTGTTTTTGCCCAAGTTTCCCGCCGCTCTGCCTTCTTGTTGAAGTCCATTTCCTCCATGAAGGGTCTTGGTCGAGAGCCAGAGGGGCTCTCTTGATTTTAGGTGTGTTCTAGGCAAGTTGTTCAGGTATGTGTGGATAGAAAGGTACAGGATTTGAGGAGTTTTTCCATCTTCTCACACAATATATACTGTAATAACTATCTTTCTTATTCGTACGCTTGATCCCAACTTGTGTGCTGTAAGTTTTCTGACGATGATTACTCGGGACTTCATTATGCTGAATACCTTCTCCAAGTCTAACCAGTTCCCTTTATAAGAAACTGCATTCCAGGGTGATTCCAAGATATTTGGGACGTTCCTCTTTTTCACTGGGTTACTGCAGAAGTTGACGTTATGGTGGTTGTGTAGGTACCCGGGTAGCTGTAGTCTTTGATGGATCGTGGCTGATGCTTCAGTGGTACTGGGTAAGGTAGTCCTCCATCTTCTTCCGGTCTTAGGTTAGCGTGGTGCTCAACACATCAACGTCAGTTGGTTGAGTAGCAAGGGTCGATCTTGCCGTCTGCATAGGCAAATGCCCTCGATGTTGTCTTAAATAGGCAAGTCACTCACGTAGATGTTTCATAAAGAGCATTTGGGCCAACAAAAGAACAGAAAAGATGATTTGGGAAGGGTTCGAACAGAGCTTATGTGGTCACCAAGTGATACTATGATTGTTACTTAGTTTAGAAGCCAGACTACGCATAGTCATAGGAGTGATGGGACGCTTGAAGATCCGAGAGGCGTTCAACAGCTGTACATGTATCCATACAGTTTCATACATTAGAAAGATTACAGATCGACGAGAGCCATGTACCCATGCTTTCATGGCGCGCTGATAACAAGCTTCGATATCGGTTGGACCAGCGAGGACTTGATCGGTGCAGCTCATATCAGGTCTGAAACCGATTTGCTCATTGGGCAAGACATGATTGTCCTTATAGCATTGGCTAGAGGATTAATCCTCGTTCGAATAGTTTGCAAGATGTACAAAGGAGTGGGTTAGGTTGATCGATAGCTGGCAGGATCATCAGATGCATGTTTTTCTAGTTTTCAAGACAGCAATGACTTTGTCTTCGTGCGTCAAGAGAGATGCCAGTAGATAGTCACGGCCCAGTGGCCCAGTGGCCCAATGTTCTTGAGGTACTCTGGGGGTATAGATTCCATCATTTCAAGCCGCTTTCCCAGGTCTGTAGTAGAATATGACTTTGTGTAAATCATTTTTAGTGCATGGACTAGTATGTTGGTGAGGTTGAGTAAGATTTTTCTTGAGTGTTTCGTTTGTGGAGGGAACTTTGACAACGATTTGCTGACTCTGGGTGGTGGATGTTGCTCATATAATTATATAGGCTGCTCCAAAATGTCGGGAAAGAACGCGACAAAAAACGAGGAAAACGCATTGATGTTATTATCATAAAGAACTCGATTCTATTCTCTATAGCCTATATACTGCAAAACAGAATATGATCTGCAATGTTTGGTCTACCGCCAAGATCGTTTTTTGTTGTTAAAGAAAAAATATTGTCACTTTTTAAACGGTAGTCTGAAATATGAATCAGTGACGGATATACTAACAATGTTTTGTAACTTGTTTTTGTTTAATTCAGAACAGCTGCACCTTCACACAAAATGTTTATAACGATATTAATTGGTTGTCGCTCGGTCAATACGTAGTTCAACTGACATCAGTCGTATAGTAGTGAAAGAAAAAATAGATTGCCGGAAGATAAAATAGGCATTTCAAACTAAAGTTGCCTTTCGAGCAGAGAAGAAAGAACGAGAGAATAGATTCTGAAGCAGTGCCTCCGGGCAAGGGGACCGAGAAGAATGGAACTATACACATCATAATTCATCGCGAAATTAGCTGCTCGATTGGGGAACAGATTGGTATAAAAAAATAAAAATGAAAAGGTTATTCCAACCACCACTCGCGCCCCCCCCCCCCCCCCCCCCCTCTACAACCACTGCCGCCTAAAGTGAATGCAATATAATAAAAAAATATTTAAAAACTTGTATTGAGACAGGGATTAAGCCTGGTGTAGGATATGCACGTAGAAACCATGGCGTCACCTGACAATTACCCGCTATTGGTGTCTTGTGACACGAGAAATTACACAGTCACAACCAATCATCGGCATCCCCCTCGAACCAAAGAGAGGTATATCCCGTCAGAAAGAGGGATTATGATGATCGGTGACGTTTGAATAGATTAATTGTATGTATTTTTTGTCACAATTAATGAGGCAGGGCATCGGTGAGACGGTGAGAGAGATCTTTAAAAGCGCCCCGACCGCAAGTTAAACATG
The DNA here is from genome assembly GCA_037951105.1 of Echinarachnius parma. Classification (NCBI taxonomy): domain Eukaryota; kingdom Metazoa; phylum Echinodermata; class Echinoidea; order Clypeasteroida; family Echinarachniidae; genus Echinarachnius; species Echinarachnius parma. Next base: position 356,827 of record JBAMJV010001636.1, on the reverse strand, counting down.
AATTTATCGGTATGTGAGCGGCGACAAAGGCTCGCTATTAGAAGCTGACGCCAGCCCGACCAGCGCGGCTTCTTCGCACGACGAGCGACCGTCACCAAGGGATTTGACGGGGGATATGCACCTATACTAGTAAATTATATTTAGCTACTACATTCAGCCGAGACACGCTCGCATTGTCTGCCTCCTATTCGCAACTGTTCACGCCTCTGATTTTCTTTCTCAGTTCCCTTTGATTGTCGGCAATAGCCAATTACTTTGGATTTAATATCAAGTGATTTGGGGATTTATCAATCAAAGACACAGACAGACAGTCAGACAGAGAAACAAAAACTATTCAAGTGGAACACAAAACAATAACCGTTCGGAGTCCGGACCTTTTCCTCATTGTACGATTGATTAGCGAGGAAAGGTAAATTGGGCTCACTTTGTCATATTCAATTAAACACAGACAATGCTCGCTTGGGGGAAAATAATACAATATTTTGTGTAATAATGTCTACCAATTTATATGAAGCCTTCGATTTGCTGCGTGTTTAAAAAAAAAATTACCACTGCTATACTGGGAAATTTGGTCACTAAAACATAAATAAGTTTTAGAGTTATCTCCGATTGTTTTTGCTGTTTTTTTGGTTTATATTTATTTTGTTTCGTTGCTGTGTATAAATATATTTGTTATTATTATGAGCAACATATTGTTTATAATCAATGAAGCTTATCAAATTAACCGAATAAATGAATTGATAAATAAATAAATGAATGATTTCGTCCCATCATCCATGGTTACACTCCTCACCAAAATTATTAATTGGCAACCAAATCACATACTGTACACTCTCATTTGATAAATAGATCGCTCAATAACTTTAAAATGCATGTATTTATAAATGAATCATATAAGCACTATCCAAGAACATCGAAATCCTAAAACAACAGCAGCAGCCTTGTTATCAGTAATAACAATATGCCAGGAATACATCGTTGCTTCGTAGATATTCACTTATTAATTCACTTAAAGGACAATGAAACCAAGAAAAATTGTTGTATGCACTATAAAACACTAAATATGATGAATAGTCCATGAAAAAAAAGAAAGTAGTCCACACACTTATCAGAGTGCGTTGCCAATTTGAGTTCCCCATAGGAATAAATGAACATCTTCAAAGAGCCACAGTTTTCTAGTTTCTTGCCCGATTATGCTCTAACTTTCAGAGATTATTCCTCTTAATCTCTTCAAGTCTATGAAAGCAACAGTTTGCTTGGGTTTCATTGCCCTTTAATAATTATGCACAGGTCATTCGCACACAACACACAAAACACATGCACACACTTTTTTTTATGATAAAAAAAAAAAAGACACACACACACACGCACACACATAACACACACACACACACACACACACACATACACACACGCACTCGCAAATAAACAAACAAACTAACAAACAAGCATATGAACACACATACACATACACACAACCACCATATAAACAAACACAGACACACACAAAAACACACACATACACATACACACATAGACACACGCTTGATCGCACAAACGCATACATTGTACGCACGAACACATGCACGTTATAATTATACGCACAAACATAATCAAACAAAATTCACAATAAAGATATTACAAACATATTCATTTCTTTTTGTTTCTTTTATTTCTCCGACGATCGTTTCGATAGTTCGTGAATACAATATTTCAAAATATAATACACATTATAACATACGATATCAAGGCACCTTAGCAAGGCGGGTGACAGGTAAAGTATATACTATGTAACAATAAGTACCCGACTTACAATATACAATAATGTCGCGGTAATTTGATACATTTTACATTTATCTTCTCTGCTGTACAAATGCACTCGATGAACAAGAAATTGAGACGATATAAAAGTTTGTAAACAGGTATTTAAATATAATGTTGATTATTTACACGATAAAATACCCTGTTCTTCTATAGGCAAAAATTCGGTGGTTCTTTATTTTAGGTGGTCACGCACATTATCCCCACCAATTACAAACATACTTATTACAATGTTAATTAAGGAGTGTTAAACCATCATAATAAAAATGTTTCATATAGTTTCAAGAATCACATTATCGTAAAATTAAAACTCAAGTATGGTCTCAAAAGTTGTGAAAACAAGAATGAAGAAATTTAGTATACTTAGAGTACGCATGAATTACTGAAAATATTTTGTTTCTGTTCCAAGCAAACATATCATATTTAGAGACATTATATCATCACATCTCAGTCAAGAACATGATACAGAGTCGTTAAACACGAGTAACATTTCGACAGTTCAAGGCGTGTTAAAGATCAAAAGTAATAAATACAATAAATTGTATAATGTCACAATAAATCATGGCGATATATTTTGGTCTTCGGGGGCTAATCCTTGAGGTGATAACTGACACATTACCTCGAATGTTTCGGTGCTCTGCAGTGTGTTTCTTACGGGAATGTTAGCATTACGATCCACAACCATTTATTATTACTCATGCACGGAACCGGTAAAAATATCATCTTGTCTAAAATGTCAGCACAAACAAAAATAGGAGAGCAATGGGAGGATTACGAAACCGATCAGTCGTAAGCGCCAATAATTTGACGCGAAGTGTAAAGTTGAAATCACTCGCACTGACAAACTTGAACACGTGGATTGCACGATTCTTTCCGACATTGTCCAATGACCTATACTCGCAGACTGTCTGGGTGGATCATCGGGGGATGAGCCTACATGTTTGGATTACTCATGTTATGTATCGACTCATTTTTTACGGGTATGTAAAAGAGTAAAGAACCATTTTATAAGGGCACTTGGGGTCAACGGGGAATCACCCTTTACACTACATCCTAAAATGGAGCGTTGTTATTACATTCAAATATATTATTTTCTGCTTTCATATTATGACTTTGAGTTTGAACCTGCTTGGTTACCCTTGTGGACGTTAATATATTTGTGTATTGACATATTTGCTTATATATTTATCTATTTATGTATGTATTGATTAATTGAGCGAATAGCAGACATGCATCAGAGGTCTCCACATCCTCATGATAGGGACTATCATTTGAATGACCTAGAGTACTGGATTGCACATTCAAAGTGTAGAGATAAATTACTTCTTCTTCATCAATATTTAACTTCTAATCAGATAATTGATTAGTGTTAAAATCTTAACTCGGATAAATACAGCGATATTTCGATTGATTCGCTATTTAGGTATGTATGTATAGCCTCATATAGCAGAAAGTCTCAAACACGTGTCTTTAACTTTTTATATAATTTGTTCCAAACGAGGTCAAAGCAAATAAGAAAAGGATGTTTCACAAAGCACTCGGATAAATTAATAGACACTATATTTGTTTTAAATCCAAACCAACTTAGTTAACGTTTAAAGTAACTTCACTTCGCCGTTGCGATGAGGCGATGAAATTATTCCCCGGGCTCTAGTTATATAATTTATCATCTGTATTAAATCGTGATAATTTAATATTTTTGTTTTGAAAGTGACTCACTAGCCGAATTTGTTGCAGAAAATAGCTTGCACGTGGTCGGGATGATGTTGCTCTGATCGAAGATGACACGAGGGAGGGACAGGGAGGAAGGAGGAGGAAGAAATGAAACAAACTTTGCAAGTTCGAATCTGTCACTTAATATTCCTCATTAGGATCTTATCAGATCGTCGACTTGACAAGACTTAAGACGAAGAGCCGATTCGAAAAAGTGGATTATTAGCTACAGTTCTTTTGCAAACAAATGGACAAATAGGACGAAATATTTTAAAAAGTATGTGCTGACAAATAGTATGCAAGAAAAGATCAGTAATCTGTAATCTCCGTGTAGTTATCTATACATGCACTCAACAAACTTGTTGAATTTGTTACTCACAGTTAAAAAATTAGATTAGTTCATTACATAATTATGAATATCTCTAAAATAATTGAAAAAATAGTGACATTACTGCTAAGAGGCAAGACATGTTACCAAACATACTTCTAATATACATAAGGAGATCTACTGTGACGTTTGAAAGAAAGGATATTTGTGAACATTTTCGTTAAAGTCCGCTAACGGCAACATTAATGAAAACAAAAATATGAACAGGAAATTGTAGGGAAACTCACATTGACTTTTATTTTATGCGTCACCAACACGAGTCACGTGACCGAGAGGTAAGACACCAATAAGAACGAAGAACAAATAGGCGGGAAATTTCGAAATCCTTTGGCAAACAGTCGAATACAAAAGGCCACATGACGCAATACATTCATTTGCATATTCTCATAAACAACTTTAAAAATAAACGGTAAGAAAATAATTCCGGTGGGCATAATCTTGCTTTTAAAGGCCATTAATCTTCTTTTTACAAATCAACTTACACTTTTTTTCTTAACACACTAGTCATCAGCGACTGCGTAGTTTCAAACATTTTTCCACGAAATTTGGCCCAAATTGGACGGCAAGGTTTTGCTACATAGCGTGCACAGCGCGTGACGTCACGGGCAGCTCGTTCGCGTGACGTTTATATGTGTCTCTTTAAGAGTCATTTCCATCGCCAAATACAAATCTTGTTTGAGAAATTAAGGTTCATAACAAGGTGTCTCTTTCACGTTTCGAAATGAATCGTCTTTTTTTAATTGATTAGGAAAGGTTCCTAATTATTTCCTCCTTTTTCAGAAGCTCCCACTCGTATACGGGTAGACTATACTCGATGGAGGGCCGGCTGCAGAAGGGAAATACGGATACGGTGCTAGATGGTACGGACTCAGCGATACCTGCGGCCTCAGCGCGGCGTGGAGCGGACCCATCGACGAGTAGTACGCGCTGGCCGCCGCGGCTGCACCAGGAATGTGCATGCCGAGTCCGTGCGCGAACATTGGTTTGGCAGCCATCTTGAGCTTCTCGAGTTCGGCCTCTTGGAGGCGCTTGGCCTTGGCCCGGCGGTTCTGGAACCAGATCTTGACCTGGGTCTCGGTGAGGTTGAGCGAGGCGGAGAACTCGGCGCGCTCGGCGATGGAGAGGTACTGCTTCTGTCGGAACTTGCGCTCGAGCGCGAGAAGCTGTGACGTCGTGAATGGGGTGCGCGGCTTGCGGTTGGTCTTGTGCTTCCGCAGCGTACACTGCACCTTGGGACCAGTAAATGGCGCCCGGATCTCTGACGAACCTGCAATGCATGGGGAAACAGAAACAGAAATACGTTGGTCAGATATCAACAATGACACTGTTTATAGTGTATCTAGACTTATGATTCTGCACAAAAAAAAGGTAAAAATCTGTATAATCAATGTATCACTCTCATCGTTATCCTTCTTCACGATGAGCTTATGTCATGGAGTCTATCTTCACGATGCCCTTCCTTCCACTGAACATCTCCTTTGTAAACTTGACATTCATACACGGATACGATCTAATCATTGGAATGTTCCTTAAGTTTGCTCTTCTTTTAAAATACAAATTTGTTAGTGTTCTAAAATAGAGGAGATAACATCTAAGGACATAACCATGATAATTTGCATGAAAATGACGTAACTTATATAATTATGATTAAGGGCCGTTAATTTTGACTTTGTCAGCAAGTGACAGCCCCTGAGAATTGGCAGTATAGCATTCTGTAATCTCATTCATGCAGAATTATTCATATCCAGGTAAACAATGGTGAAAGTTTCGTATTTTGTCCACGGCGAGTGAGCTGGCGAAGGGAAAAGTACGTCAAACTCTGTCTACATTATTTTCATGAATTTCTATTTTACTTTCTCTTTGTCTTAGTGTTTGTCTGTCTCTCTTTCTCTCATGTCTTGCTTGATTTGTCTCTAATGATCTTCCAGTCTTTCGTTCTCTTGCTAAATGACTCCGTCTCACTTTCTGTGTATCATTTCTCTCTCTCTCTTTCTCTTTTAAGTTTCTTTATATTGGTTTCTCTGTGCATTATCATTCTGTGTTCCACTTCGACTGCATCCGTGCCTCAACTACGTTCATTCTCACAACATACACAACCTGGTTTAACAGACTCTCTTCCATCCATCCATCCATCCTTCAATACATCCATCCATCCATCTATACCTTCCATCCATCCATCCCTCCATCCATCCTTCCAGCTTTCCATCCATCCATCCATCCATCCATCCATTTTCCATCCTTCTAATCCATCCATTCGCAGCGGGCTTTCAAGTTGCGCGAGCAAACGAGGCGGGAACGAGGAGGGTTCCGAGACCGAAATTAAAGGAAATGACCAACAACTTCCCGTTCGTTAGCGTGAGTTAGTCCAAGTACACGTTATCGGGTGTAATAATCGGGAACAGATCCGTAATGGCGGTCCCCTGGTAAATCAGGGGCCAGACAACAAGACTAGGAGGTCGCGAGGTCGCGGTGAGTTAAAGCTCCAATGGTGGAGTATCAAATTTTGCAGTTCTATTACAGTTTCAGTTAAAAAGAAATGGCTTCAAAAGCATTATGTGCTTCGCATCAATCATATTAAATTAAATCCTTATGCACATCAATGATTTTGTATCAAGCCAGAAATCCTTAAATGCAACACATATCATACGATACGTACATGTTGGACAGCATTATGATCGTTATTTGACTGATACTTTGTTTACGTTAGCCAGCGTTAAAAATGCATAGTATTTTGTAATGAAACAGACTAAGCGCGAGATCAGAGCGAAAGGGAGTTCAAACAACAAATCAAACGGTTGTCAAAATGTTAAATTTGTTAGCCAACATGGAATCGTTTATATGAATCTTTACTCTGCTGTAGATGTACCGTATTCCATTGGCATTGGACATTGGGTTATTATTTTAATGATATCATTTTTAATTTTCCACACGCATGATTGAGTTTTAAATAGTGATTATGACTTAACAGTTAACTCAGTACTTGAGTCGTTATATTATGGCCTACCAATGCATAAACTGGCCTACATATTATTATTATGCTAGTGAGTTATGTAATATTTTCAAATTTAGATAAAAAAACAAAGTCTCTTATACATTATTTAGGGGAATTTTGAATTTGTGAACTATTACGACCATTTCCTACTCCTAGGAAAGACCACAGTTATCGAAGAATATCCCATGTTGAGGTGTTTTATGCTGACCTTAGAAAGTGTTCTGTGGAGTACTAATTGCTGGTGTCAGCGAACCAATCACGTGGTATATTGGCACCGTGTGTACTGGTTTACTACTCACAATAATCTCTATAGAGCGCGCGATACCACGTTTACTGGGTCACACTCGGCTATATTATTTTCCACTTTTCAGCACATCACATTAATGTCTGTCCCCCGTGATTGGATATCACAACACTCGCGACAAACTAGGCCAAATCAAGATTGATTCTGATTCGCCCACGATCGTTCATGATCAAGTCGGAGTCACCGACGAAAAACCGAGATGGATTAACTAATTCTTACAGTCAGAATGAGTATGTTGCTTGTCCTAAATTTCACTTTGAACCTTGATTAACATGGAAAACATCCTGGATGCTTTTTATTTCTCCCCCTTTCCTTAGCTCTTTACTTCCATAAGTTTTGAACGTTTTGCTAACGCTAACCCTAACCCTAACCCTGTACCAAAAAGAAACATGCGTATTTCTACCCCTCTCCCTCTCTCCTCCCTCGCACATTCAATGGGCATTACGTGTACACCGTGGCGTCATTCTGCACCATGGGGGTCGTTAATGGAACTCCCATCGGGCGGAGCAGGCGGGACGAGAGAGCGCCTGACCGACGGAGAGCAGAATTTCGCAGGGCTGGCGCAGTTGTAACTTGGTCTAACAGCTGAAGACAGTAATCATGTTAAAAGTTCGATCTACTTATTAAAACAAAAATGAGAGAACCAAACTTAATGTAAGTTTGTTTTAATAACATTCTATTATCGAATGAGAGGAGGGTAATGTGAATACCACAGTTATGGGAAAGCGATGGAAATTGTAACTTTTATTTAACTCCCGAGGCGCCACATTAAACAGATAATAATGGTGTTCCATTCTTAACTCCTTTGTAATTGAGGCCTATGAGACTTGCACTTCATCTGGCCATAAGTTAACGAGTTAATATACTGCTTATAGTATACAGTATAGGACACAGAATAACAATATATTTTTCAAACGAGTTCAGATATGAAAATAATGCTCTACACGCGGCCTATATAATTATGTGTAACATTCTACACCACGTAGACCGAGCACTCAAAAAGCTTTAAATCTTGAAAGTATTCTTAAGCTTTTTAACAAAAAATAAAGTACAAAAAGGGCGAATAAATTGTTTAATTAATGTAACTGAATTTATAGAATAACAATGCTTCGTATAACCAATGAAGGAGGTATAACCAGGGATATCTCTGGTATAACTCACAAACTCTATACAAAAACCCTGTGTAGTTTTTGTTAACATTATTAAACAGTTTTGAGCGCTTCAATAAAAAAACAAAAACAACAATACTAGTCATTCTTCTCAAGTTCGTTCGTAGACACATCATTATAATTTACTGCATGGACAGGTTCATGGTCTTTTTTAATAATGTAGATTAATCAACTTCTTGTAAAAAAGAAAAAAACATGTTTAATATGCCATTATGATTAAAAACTGCGGGCATACAGACGTCTCTCTAATTTGTCCAGATCAGAATTAATATCAATAAAAACTGGGAATTTATGATGGAAATATGATCGCCGTATAATGACATGTTTACTGCCACTGATTTCGGTTGACTGTTTAAACGGTGGGCCATTCTCTAGAGGGTATAGCTACTCTTTTATTTAACAATAATTCCACCCCTCTCTCTCTCTCTCTCCTCTCTTTCTTTTTCTTGATTCTTGTACTCTTTCGCCCTTTCCCTTTTCTTTATGTTTTTCTCACCCCTTTCCCTATATTATGTATTCATCTATCTCTGTCTGCATCTCTCTAGTCCTCTCCTCTTCGGCTCTTCCCTTCATCAGATCTCTATTCTACGTCACTCCCCCTCTGTGCTCGTCTCCCTTTCTCTCTCCCCCACTCTTTCATGGCACCTGGTTTTACAGTCTTGCTCGGCGGAATAAGACATTCACATCAAATTACCCAAAATATCGATAAATCCGTGACAAATTTGTGGACAGGTGGCTGTTTGATCGGTAAAGCACATTATCCACGACTCCACTCTGACCACGCCACTTCTCTTATTCTCTGAGATCTAGATCAAGACGCCGAGGAAAAAGTAGGGGAGGTGGCAGGGGGACTAGAGGCTGGCGACTCGTTGGCGCTCCGATTGGTAGCGGGGTCGTCGGGGCCAGCTCTAAAGCACGTATTGCAGACCTTGCAGACAACGCGGTTTACTACGCATGGGACTATAATAGTGATAGCTTTGCCAGAACTCGCCTTTCCATTCGTATAATCATGGTATAATTAAAGTATTGAGATAAAATCTACGGCACGATTGGCTATTACTTACTACTTCCTTACATTAGATACACATGAAGGACAAGGCTGGTTATAAGCGTCCAATTTGTCATTAATTTTCGGAGCGATTATGTTGTTGAAGATGGAAATTAAGAGAGGGAGCTGGGTCGCCAATTTCAACCTTGAACGACTAAACTGGGCCTAATGGGTTTCAAATGGGTATAACAGAATGAACTCGATTTTGTCTTGATTTGTTAGCGCCCAAAAGTGATGAATAGGAACTTATGCATTTTTTTAGTGACTCTGAGTTGTTGATATACAGTAGACAACCTGCAAGGAAACTTGTTGTTTCTTTCTAGATGGGAACACAAATATCAATATCATAATTGGTTGTGCATTGTGAGGTAAATTGGTATATTATTCCAAGAATGGTCCGTTGTTCGCAAATACAATACAGTAATAATGTTTTTAGGCAAGTTATATCTGAATGAAAACTATAATCAAGTAAAATTGTTTACGCACTTAATATTACATTTTAGTTCTTTAACAAACGCCCATCTGGATATTGTATTACTTTCCATAGAGTAAAATAATCAATGAGGTTCTAATACACAATGAGTTATTGCAGAACATTATTACATATAAATACTGTCAGACTTTTGTCATGTTAAGTGCCACAACAGATCGCTGTCACAATCGTACTGATTGTATTTTTCATATCATATCATAATTATCATTCTATATATATTGAATTATGTCACGTATCAACCTCTCTATTGCTATAAATAAGTCCCATCAGTTCACTCCCGCTTATCCTATACCTACAAAACAGAATATATAACAACAAAAGTTAAACAGGGTCATTTGAGATCCACACAATTTCAATTTAACACCTCATCACTTAAATACAACATGCCCTTCCGTTTGGCAAATGTAGCCGAAAATCCATGTAATTATCGACCGCAGTGGCGCTATTGACAGAACAGAATCGTTGGTACAATCAGCAGCAAGATCAGGAGCTCGCTTTGTGCCGACAAACAGACAAACGAAAAAGATACAACCCCGCATGCACAGCCCGGGGGTTCGATATAGGAATAATACATTCACAAGAGAACAGCGACAAACCAACCGTTTCAATCAGATGAGGTTATATACAATAATTACTGATCTTTGTAAAATCATCTCGAATGAATAGGAAGATGATGATAATAATAGACGGGTTGATAGTACGAGCAACTAAATGGACGGGAAGTGCATGTGGATTCGGCCTGCATTGACGAGCTTTAGCTTGCCCGATCTCCTTTCATCACCGTTCATTCTTTCTTTCTGATGGTTTAGATTATTTTGATAGCGCACACAAACGACAAATTAATCACCGGTGATAATGATCATTATGATCTCTCACACACGACATCTCCGAACAAAAAGGAACCATTCAAACCGGCAAGGAAAAACAAGAATAAAAACAGAACCGAGCGTAAAACTTGAAAGCCAGAAAATCTTGATGGACAATGCAGTCTTGATGGGAGATAGTCACAGAGATGTAAACAATGTGAACGGCAGGTATAATTATTATAAGGTAGGGTAAATAACTTTTCGGTTTTGGTTGATGAGACTCGAGCGTCCCAAAAGCCAGGTGTGTGGATGATAATGATCGTGATATGCCAGGTGATTAGGCTTTGCAGGGACAGAGGATCTGGGGTGTGACTAAGAATTAGTCTAGTATGTTTTACCTTTGTTGTAATACTCCATGCATTGGCCATGAAGTATATCAATAATAAAATCCGTATTATTATTTCTTTTTTTTATAAGTATTACCTGATTAAATAATCTGATTGCATCCTAATTATGCCGATCAATTATCGGTGATGTTTGTTTGATATTTCGTGTCAAAACTCCGTGGACAGATCAATTACAGATTAATCACGAAATAGAAGCGTTAATTATATCAATTTGTGATATTTTCTTTTCCTTACTATAATGATACTAATCGTTGTTTATACAAAATAATTATTTTCGATCATAACAACCCACATTCTTGATTGTATTGACATTATTTTGATATAGAACATAAAATGTGACCAAATAACTAAACCCCAAACAGCGTCACAATACTATGCAATTTAAATCATCTGTGTTAAAAAAAGCTACTTTTGCTTGTTTTGACTTCAAAAATAACGGCAAGTGGTAACTAGATAATTAATAGAAATTATGTACCATTATAGCTTGAAATATATAAACCATTGTTACTGTAGCTTATTTTAGTCTTTAATTTTTAAGTTTAACTAAACGTCTTTCATTAATTATATTTTACTGTTTGAGTTGTTGAAGAAAAGAGACTTATTTTCAAGTTTCTAACCACACAGCTAATTCTTCAATTTAAGTACATATTTAACGTGTTTGAAAAGTAATAGGCCCCGTTGCAGAAAGAGATACAATCGATTGTAAGTTACAATTAATTGTAAGTCAGATCATGTGTTCTAAATGCGCGAATCTGATTGGTTGAAAAGGGCAAAGTTTCTGACCTACAATCAATTGTAACTTATATACAATCGATTGTATCTCTCTCTCTGCAACGGGACTATAGTCCTAAATTGTCAACTAACAGCACACGACATGGATTATGGATAATACACCACCGTCGTTCTTCATTTGGGAATCGCAAACATGAATATTGTCATCTGTCATCACACCAAGCCAAAAAACAAAGTTGTTGTGGCATTCAATTCGGCATTCCTTATTCTTTTACTCGCATTTTCCGATTCGTTAGGCAAGACAAGATCGGCAGATAAAGCCGACACAAAAGTACAACTGCGGGTCATGTTTGTCGTCAGACTGTATAGTATGGGTGATTACAGGTGTTAAAAGAAGGGAAAGTGATCCTTCGAAGAGGAGGAGAGGAGGAGGAGGTATCTATTACGACGCTTAACAATAATCTTGCTTCCGACTCTTCTTCATCTCGTGGAATTCTTTGCTCCCCCCTCATTTTTTTAACCCACTTCCTACAGGTAAAGTAACGATGAACCATGTGATAATATAATTATGGTAATTTCAATCGTAGGAGGAAACGTGTTAAACGAAGTGAGTTGCCGAATATAAATGGGGGAATACAAAGAGATAAAGAGGATAATACGCTACACGAACTGTTATATAAATACAGAACACACAAACAACAATTATAAAGGTACGGTATAGGTAAGCCATAAAAGAACGGAAGATAGGAGTAAGATCAAGATGAGGAATAGAAACATAACAACAAAAACAAACAAACAAACAAACAAGCACACAAACCAAACATATTTTGGGAAAGTAAGGGTGACTGCACATGAGTGAAAAAGACAAAAAATAGGGGGTGATTTCTAGCAATAATGACAATTTCGCCCAAGTAACCTTCCAGATTATTTGGTCCAGGGGAGAGGGGCTTTGTAGCGCTAATGGACCTACACGGATGGACGACCAAGCGTGGTTAAGACGGTTCGGTATGGCCAAAGTTCCCCACCGCTAATTAAATGCTTATTAACCACCATGGCATCAACAATAATGCAATAATTATTCCCTGAAATGTGATTCCTTAAAGGGACAGTCTTGTTAATAAATGGTTTATGGGACTCTCCAGAAAATCAAAATGTTCAAGGGATCTTAGTAACATTGCTTGTCAAAATCCTCAAAACTTACTTGGAACTCTAGCGGTTCTCACATACCTCGTTGTATTCGTATTACCAAATACCAATATAGCTTATTTGAAAACAATATTTACTCCGATACTGGTAAAAAATGGTACCGGCAAATATAGTACAAGGTGGTTTAATGTAATAAAGTGGATATAGCACAGTCTATCGTATATCTATACATTAGTGTCATCATGTTCATCATGGCGTCTATTGTGCACTGAATTTTAAGTGCAAAATAATAAATCACTTTATATTGGGAAATTGTATTAAGTAAAATAAATATTATAATTAATAGTATTTATATATATCCATTCTGTAGGGTGAAGAGTCAAAGAGTTTAGTCACTACTCGATTTTGAATCTCTGAGACAATAACAAAACCCCTTAAATTAAATTTAACACCATTCCAATCCTCATGATCCTGACACAAATGTTGCATGTTGTCAAGTTGTATAATAACAAAATAGTTGATGTCCTCCCTGAAATAATCAGATATAATTTTTGTCTAAAATTGTAATTCGATATGTACATGATATTGGACAAAGGATTAGGTATTATTTAAGTAGTGCAAAGTGTATCATTAACAATAACACACTCTTTAATACGTTCATTTAGTACTACATGTACCTCATTTTTTATACTTAGAAGATTATCAAGCAACATCAAGACGCGGCACCCATAATTGAGATGTTCGTAAGAATAAATAGTGTATTATATGGAATAATATTTATGGTGGATATTAATATTGATATTAATTCTAAAAGCTTTTCGATGCATTTCGCAAGCTGAAGACAATACTTAACTTTCGTTTTTATTTCAAGAGCAATTTTCTTTCTGAATCAGCCATTTAAGACTGTTCAACAATTACTGTTGTTGCTTTTCTCTGTCTTTCAAACTATATGATTTCAAACTAAAGTAATCATTTCAAACTATATTATGATGATACTGTTACACGTCCAAACCTTTCATGTATAAAGGTGAATTACGTGATAAAATAAATACAATACTATTATTGTCAAATTAGACCACGAGTATCATGGAGTATATTTGGTTCATATAGTTTGATTGGATATTCAAATAATTTGGGAGTTGGGACAATCTGTTACTCTTGGATTGAAAAAAACCCAAACATTCTGACAAATTAAATGATGACATTTAATTTCAAATCTGTAATAATAATATGTTTGCAACATAAAATGCATTATTTATTATCTATAATTTTTTATATTTTTTAAATGAACATGCAATGGGAACAATCAGGCATAACATTATCTCACAGAATCAACGAGAAAATTATTAAGTCTGTTCCGTCTCAGATACAAAACAATTTAATTATATGGCTGTATGCATGTCTTGCTATTTGCAAGCTTATACAAATTATCTGAATTATTACAAAAAAACACCGTGTTGGTAAAACCATTAGTGTAGGCCTATAACGTTACAGTTTGCCTTTATAGCGGATAAACAGTTTTTTAAGGAGTTTTTACATTTATTACAAGTTTTTGTTCGAATGAAGATCAAACTATTTCGATAAAATGAATAAAACATCATGACAAAGTGAGATCACATTATTTTCATCAATTTCATGATTTAAATAAAAGTTTTTGCAATTGAATTGCAAAGTGATGATAAAATTGATGAGTTAAAATTCAACAAGTTCTAGTTTTAAACCTTTTGTAATTTAAATACGATTAATGTCAGGAATGATGATTATATAATGTCAATGAATATAACAAACTGTATACATACCATCAACAATCTGACAATGGCAACATACTGCAACATGTTCTAAAAAAGTTAGAAATCAAATAGTTTTCCAGAAAATGTGTCAAAACGATTGATAAAACATACCTGATGAGGGACTAAGTCTTGTAGCCTGGAGCCAGGGGAAACTGGAGGCGTTCCACGTGTACGTCTGCGTGGTCGGCGAGGTGCATCGATTACCGCTGTCGTCTTGCGACGTCGCAGTCGATGATGATGAAGACGACGAGGTCGATGACGACTTGGCAAGAATGTTCTCTACACTGTGGCTGGCGAAAGACGTCGCGTTAGATGATGGTGAGGTGGTGGTGGAGGTGGTGAGTTTGTTCGTAATGGCCACCGGGCTGTGAGGTGGCGGCGACGCCGGAGCTCCTGGGCTACATTCCATGTCAGAGTGGTGGTGGTGATGGTGGTGAGTAACGGGCGTCGCGGTGAGTGGCGATGGGGATTTGGCCACGAAGAGAGATTCCACGCGGAAATTGATTCCTTTTACACCGGGAGCTGGTGCTGGATTTGAATCGTCCGTCGTCCGCTGGGTCTTGCCTGACGGGATAGAGTCCGGAGCGACAGCGGCGGAGCTCGGGGAGACGCTGTGGAGTGGCCGAGTGAAGGCGGAATTGGTGCTGACTGTCAGCGTCTTCTTGGACATAGCGGACGCCGGAGTGTACGGCGCGTCGTAGATCGCCGTCTCGGTGCTCTGGTGCATGATATGCATGGGGGCTCCAAGCTTCGCGAGCAACTGCGGTCGACGAGAGTAATATTCCAAAAACCTCAACAACAGCCAGTTTATAAACGTAAATATTATCGGGACGGTGCGCTCTACAAGGCTGAGAGATCAGAGATGACTCGAGGTATCATAACAAAATGATGATGATGATGATGTAGGATGTAGGAGCTACTGTTGATTCGCCCTTGAGTGGGAGACTTTAAATACTGGCGGTCGACTGCTGCCTGGAGATGGAGATGCACCAGGTAATTAGCAAGCTGGTAGCGAGAGTTACGTACACCAAGACTCAGTGGTGTGGTGATCAAAACAGAAATATCATCGGTTACAGAACGAGCATAAAATCACATCGCTGGGTGACGAGGCATATCAGCTAGTATGTGAGTGATTCCCGTTCGATGATTGACTCCGCCAAATATACCGACACCCGTCGTTACATTCCAGTAAACTTATTTCTCCCCGGCTCGGCTCGCCTGTCATTAATCAATTTGCGATATCCATAATAATCTCCGCGTAAAACCCGCCCTCGCTCTCCCATACTCGAGCGATCGCCGGCGAAACCGTCCAATCACGGCGCGCGATTGTCGTGACGCGAACACGGAGCGTTAACTGTAGGCACGACCGTACTGTGTACAAACGATATGGGATGCTTTTATGATATCATTTTCAATCTTACAATATTTTGCATGGCCTGCGGTCAGTTAATTTGGATTGGTATGTATTGAAAACCTCGGAGTGGCTACACAGTTACACTATACTAGGTTGTCTATTTGTTGGTTTTGATTCTGATTTGCTCCGATGCACAATCTAGTGTTTTGACTAATTTTATCGAGTAGTTCCAATTAAGTTCCAATCAAAATTCGAGAGGAAGAGACAGAGACGGATAGAAGATGGGACAGAGGGGGGAGGGGGGGGGGGGGGGAGGGGGAGATTGGGGGAGAGTTCGCATATACAATTTGGCAAGTCGTGATAAAGCCCCCTTACATTTTAATATATAATTATATAGTAATCATTAAACAAAAAAAGAATATCAATGATATCGCGCAGACGAAAAAGGTAGCACAATTGCACGTCAAATCGTTTGGGTATGTGTGTGGGTATGTGTGTGCGTGTGCGTGTGTGTGTTTTATGTATTAGTGTGTGTGTGTGTGTGTGTGTGTGTGTGTGCGTGTGTGTGTGTGTGTGTGTGTGTGTGTGTGCTTGTGTTCTCATGCCGGCATTCTTGTGGGGTCTCGTGTGGGTACAATTATATACTTGTGGGGTATTTTTTCCTTGTGGGGAATAAATCATGGACCCCACTAAGGAATAGCCTTAAATCGGCGTATGACTGTGCCCCATAAGTGATACTTGAGGATTTTTTTTCTAGACACACCCCTACCCTCCCATGCACTCAGAAGGTTGCCTTTTTTCGTTGCAAAGATTTTGTGAAAAAAAAACAGTTTGCAGTAGCACTCCTTCAGCCTGTAGTAGCGCAAGTACCCCACAAGTCGGGTGCCCACAAGTATGCTTGGGTAAGTATGTGTGTGTGTGTGTGTGTGTGTGTGTGTGTGTGTGTGTGTTTGTGTGTTTTATTTGATATATTAATGAGCAACTTTACAATCTTTACAATCCGTTGCCTATATACGCGAACCAAGTGTAACGTGTGTGTATGGGAGTTGCTAAGAGTATCTAGGAATTGGTATATTAATTCAACTTTCCAATTAATTTATTACAATATTTAAAATGTATGTATTTTTTTAGCGCAGTAAATATTTCCCCTCTCTTCCTTTCGAAGAATTATATATCAGCCTACTACGTATCGACTTGTCTCGTTCCACTTCCATGCATTTCGGCAGTTTACGATATAAGGTTTCAAGGGGCGAGGCATGGTTAGCATGGATTGAGGGCACACTCTACGTATTTCTCTATTTGAAAGAGCTTAGTTCCAATAGGCGCTAAATCCACTTTCTATCAAAATTGAATTTACGATACCATGCAGTACATTAATAAGCTACGACTACGTAGCTATCTAGAAATACAAATGTTTGGACAAATTATCCCATAGGCATGACAATCATGTGTACAAAGTTAGACAAAGAAACCTGCTTTTCTCCAAAGTTGAAAAAGTGGATTGAGCACCTTTTGGAATTAAGCTCCTCCTTCTTTTTAGTTTTTTTTTTGGTCAAATCATTTTTTTTGGGGGGGGGGGACCTACCCCCGTGCCCCCACCTCCCGTAGCTACGCCACTTTATAATTGTTGCACGGCAATGAAAGGCTCACTGAAAGCAGCATTTACACTGGAACAGGGTCTCAATACAGGGTGGCCCAGAAATAACGGAACGGGGCACTTCCCAAAATAAAGCAACGAAATGACTGGGTCCATCGGATAGTGTGTCTTTTCAAATGAAAATTGATACCAAGAACATTAATTTTGGTCGTGTAGTTTTTGTTTTAGAGCGCTATGAGTGACACTATGTCAGGGTTCATTTTTCTTCAATTTTGACTGACCTATTGGCTAAAGAATGACCCGAACGGCTCGGCATAGAATTACGGTGCTGTGGCTATTCAGTCGAATGCACACTAACAAAGGTGTCCGCAACATTGTGCATCGTAATTCTATGACGAGCCGTTCGGGTCATTCTTTAGCTAATAGGTCAGTCAAAATTGAAGAAAATGAACCCTGACATGGTGTCACTCACAGCGCTCTAAAACAAAAACTACACTACCAACATTAATGTTCTTGGTATCAATTTTCATTTGAAAAGACACACTATCCGATGGACCCAGTCATTTCGTTACTTTATTTTGGGAAGTGCCCCGTTCCGTTATTTCTGGGCCACCCTGTATTGCGCTCATATCAAAATGAAGAAGAAAAAACAAACAGAAAAGAAAGAAAAAAAAAGTCATTTGCAATAATTGCAACAAGTCATTAATAGCTCTATAGCTCGACACTCAACTCGGGCACTCCTGCGCGGGCACAGCGACGTTATTTAAGGGGCACCACGATGGGGGCATTCGCCCCCCCCCCCCCCCCCACCCTGTTGATTCCTACCATCATACTTCCTCCCCCTCCCCCTCTAACATTGTCTAGAAGAAGAACAAGATTCATAGCATCATAATAATATTTATTTATTTTGAGCTCATGCCCCTATATACCTACCCCATATGGGAAAAACCTATCCACAAGTACCCCCGCCCCCCCCACCCCCACCCCCACCCCCAAACATCGTCTGGTATGAGTGTTTGCTACACCCATGCTTGGGCGATCCATTACCCCTGGACCAAAGCCGGGCTAATTGCAACTACAAACTATCCGTCATTATTTGTCACTCCATTCAGGCGCGCAGACAACATATCCCTGCAGACGGCGCCAGGTTCTTTTCGGTCTTTTCAATCCCGATATATACGAAAACGAGTCCCAAATCAGAGCCTGTAGCTACTACGGGCATCTGAATAACAGAAACACGTTTCCCTCTTCTGCCCTCTCTCTCCCTCTCCCCCTCTTTCCCCCCCCCCCCCAATTCTCCCCCTCTCTGTTATCCCCCCTCCCCTCTTCCCCCCTCTCTCGTTCCCCTTGCACCTCGACCCCCTCTCTGATGTCATACGCACCCCCTCGTCACATCGGGAAAGGGGTTTACACGTATGAAAAAAGCTCCTTATCCTACACCCTCAATCAAAGTCGTAGGGAAACACTTACACCCCAATCTCAGCTCAAGTCCCCGACATGTCTCTCCCTCTCTCTCACAAAAAATGGGTTAGTATTTCACTCGTGGTACCGGTCAGATTAAACTAAT
>JBAMJV010001636.1:0-332500 GCA_037951105.1 Echinarachnius parma | reverse complement strand
GACAAACAAACACGCGCACAGGACTATTTACTTTTTTTTAAAATTACACATCCATACAACTTGCACACACACATACGTATATCGGAAGCCAAACACACATAATGTATATAATATATACGTCTTTTATAGACCTACATTATTCTAGGCCTGTTTAAAAAAAAAACACGATCGTATACATTTATGACAATGAAATAAAAATAGTCAATATTGGCTTGGTTTATAGTGCGTCCCTTCCAATCGAAATAATTCAGAAAGACATCGGGTTTATGTTTCAGATAATTCGATTTTGTAATTATTTTATTAGCTAACGTTTCCTTTCGTGCATGTCGTGGGCATATACATAGTAAGGATGATACTAATAATATTATTGCTGGCGAGCTATTCTTACATCATTACAATAACAAGACAAAAGCGACACAGCTATCAGTTTCACTACGCCGTCTCACTGACTGGCGCTCAAGAAAGGGCGGCGGTTTTTCTGAAAAGAAGAAACGGGGCCACGATGAGCATAAGTGGACGGCTAATTATCGGATTAGGGGGAGAAGAAACGGAACAAAGCATCGAGGAACCGATCCGTTGACTGGGACCCCGTGGTCCGAATGGTCCACCAATGGTGGGATAAGGGGATCAATCGTTTCTGCACCGACTAATAGAATTAATCTACCCAGCCCATATTGTGCGGCCCTCGACGCCCTATAGAAACGTCAATTAAAGTGATACCATGCGATGAATGCACCAATCGATGGGTGCTTCAGCGCAGAACTGCATGTGCTTGCAGACATCTGAGGGCTTGTCCTGGTGTATATTTGAATGGTCCCCCCCCCCACACACACACACGCACCCAGAGGGGCATATCGACACATTTTAGCCAGGGGAGCAGGTATACACTCCCTGGGAATACCGGGTGTTAAAAAAGCTCTTGGCACTTTTAATTGTAAATAATTTAAAATAGTATTGAATGGATTTTAATCAATATTGCAGCAGAAGATAGAAGAAAGTGCAATTTATGTTGGGTGTGGTCGTGTTGCGTAATTAACCCTCAATTGCACACAATAAGTCAATTATTTCAAAAGTAGATTTCACAATGCTTACCCTTTTTGGAAATCTACTTTAATTTGTAAATAATGTAACTTTTGTAAAGACCACATTAGACACGTTTCAGCTATCTTCTGCTTCAATATGGATACAATTCATGCAATACTTCTTGAATTATTCACAATCAGACAGTAGTTTTATTTAACAACCAGTATACAACGCACCATATCCATCTTACCATTGTTTTGCACAATATTGATTGAAACTATCATTCTTAAATGGAATATAAGTTGAGTTTTGGTAAAGAGAGTACAGTTTTGGTCAAACTGAAATTTAGTAACCAAAACCTGCACCATTACATTACAAACTAATAGTTATAACTCCACCATGCTCGAAAGGAATAATAAATTACAAATTAATAAGTAAAAAGCCTGTTATCATTGAAAAAGAGCCGTTAAAATTCAAGAGGGCACCCTCTACTGTAGACTGTAACAGTCATCGGTTTCAACCATTTTAAATAAAATATTGTGCATGTGATGTTTTGTTGAAATAGTGATTAGATAGAGAGATAATGAAAAACTATTTAAAAACCTCTTTTGTAAATGTTTGAAACGAGGAAGCATTTTTTTAACTTTTTGAACGGCTGGTTAAAAATTATTACAAATGGTTATGTTTATGGATATTTCAGCCATTTCTGAACCAATTTTGATCAAATAAAGTTTATTCTGTCATTCAAATTGTATGCTCTTTCGAATTTGACACTCAGTTTTTCATTATCTCACACAAAAAAATACTTTGTTTAGCGCCCTCTATACCAAAACTCAACTATTCCTTTAATTGGACAGCCAACAATAAAATGTAACATGTGATAAACAAACAAAATATCATTGTGTTAAAAAATTATACCCAAAATGAATTTCGAATACCTAGAAAATGAATTACTCTAGATTGGTAGATTTTATTCTATCAATAATATGTAGCTAATACGGGTATGATGACGTTGATGTTCAACCAGATCTCTTAACGAGACAAATTGCTAATAACAAGTGGTATGCATGCGACTTTCTTTTATTTGTTTGAGAGAACGCGACGGGTACCGATTAAACAATCGGAATAGCGACGTGCATATAATTGGAACATAACTGGTGTAACGAACGAACTAACTCGACCGATATATCACCACTAAGCATAACCTTGTTTCTTAATCCGCGAGATAAGGCGGGGAAGGATAATTTGCAATAGTTACAATCATGCTTATTAATCATATTGCGAGCACCAATTCGAATTGTTACACTTTCGATAATCGTTCTATTTTGCCACGGACAAGTTAACTGCTTGGGGTCAATGGATCAGCGGGGGTTTTCACCGAACTTTCGGCGGGCGCCGTTTGTTCGATTTCCCGTGCTTGCATGCAACAAATGGAAACCACTGCAGAAAGGGCTTGTACCCTTTAGCATTATAACTTTATGGTTAAAAACAACTACGCATTTAATAACCAGGTCATCAATAAAATTCTTAATACAACAATATGAACAACTTGTATTAACCAACGTTTACCCTGCAATTATTTCACAGAAGGGGCGCATACCCTTTTAGCATGATAAATCAAAGATCTTGAACATGTTTAAAAAGAAACCAATTACGATATCATGTGTCAATTATAATTACAAAATCGGCCAAACTATTACCGAACAGCAAAGTTGGCTCTCATATCGTTGCACGCCTTTCGAGCAATAACAAACAGCAAAATGTAAAAAAGGGCGTTTGACTTTGCCAGCATTCATGTTGGCATGCAATATCTTGCATGCAATGCAACGTAAGTAACCAAGGTTTTTAAAATGTGACTGAACATGCAAATAAGAACGTAAGTATTAATGCTACAATTACTAAATAAAGGCACACAATAAAGCAACGTGTTAGTACCTTCATAATCCTACGTCCTGACTGATGGGTCCTGTCGAGTACCCAAGTAGAAGTAGAAGTAATGCTTACGATGATTATATATTTATATTATAGTAAACAATCATCGTATTTATTATATAAACATGCTAACCCTAAGCTAAGAATGTGAATAATCTCAATGTAAGTGGATTAATCCTGATTCCATTATCAGGATGAACTCCGCACATGCTTACATCTGCTATTATCATACACAATATACAACAAAAACATGTCTTCGGCAGTTGTTCAACAGCATCGATTATTTTGCACTTGACCAGGCAAGCGTCTGCATGGACGTGACAGTGATTTGGATGGTCCAACAACCCAGGTTCCTCCTCCTCCTCTTCTTCCTCCTCCTCCTCCTCCTCCTCCTCCTACTCCTCCTCCTCCTACTCCTCCTTCTCTCTAGCTCCTCCTCCTTATTCTCCTCCTCATCCTTCTACTCCTTCTTCTTCTCCTCTTCCTCCTCTCCTCATACTCCCATTTTCCCACTCCTCCTTCTGCTCCTCCTCCTCCTGCTCCTTCTCCTCCTCATCCTTCTCCCCATTTCCACATTATCCTTATTTATATATAAGCGAATATCCTATTATCGGCCAACAGCTTAAACAATGATTATAATTTATATAAAAAGTAGAACAAAAAACAAAAAAACAACCATATAACACAAACCAATGATGTAGTCGATTATATTTTGAGAAATATTATTATACAATTTTCATCACGTTATCAAAATTAGCAAAAATCATCAACAAATGGAAACTATATGAATGGATGTGTGAATGAATAATTAAAGATAGTATTATGTATACATTATTTTGTAACTATTTAGAAAATGGAATGTATGCAATATCTCCTACGAAATTTTAAAGGGGTAGTACAGTTTTGGTAAGGCTGAGCTTTAGTAACCAAAACCTGCACAATAACACTATAAACTAATAGTTATAACTCCACCATGCTCGAAGGTATAGAAAATTACAAACGACTAAGTAAAAAACCTGTTATCATTCAAAAAGCGCCATTACAACACAAGAGGGCGCTTTCTAAAAAAGGATTGGTTTCAACCATTTTTCATACAAAAGTATGCATGTGATGTTTTGTTGAAATAATGATTAAATAGAGCGATTATCAACAACTATTTTAAAACCTCTCTTGAACATTTTTGAAAAAGTGTAAGCATTTTTTTTAGTTTTTAAAAGAATCATCGAATATATCTGGGCCCCAGATTTATTACGATCGGATATATTTATTGATATTTCAGCTGTTTCTGAACCAATTTTGATCAAATAAAGTTTATTCTGCCATTTAAAGTGTATGCTCTTTCAAATTTTACACTCAGTTTTTCATTATCTCACAACAAAATTATTTCGTGCAGCGCCCTCGATAACAAAACTGAACTACCCCTATAATTCAAGACCGTCCTCTATTCACAAGACAGCGTTTTCTTCTCCCATCGATGTCACCGGTTCTTGCTGTAGCTAGGTCCATCCTCTGACCGGGCCGGGCACCACCATCATGACCATGGGCAACGGGGGCATGGAAAACCCATTTGGCTTTACTTACTAATGGGTCGTGTCGCCACGTCTTATTTCTGACCACGACTGTGTGAATGAAATGCCTGACCAGGGAAATGTCCATTTCTCTAGCCTGACCATCAGGACCATTTATCATAATTCGTTGTCCCTCTTGAAAACTATTTGATGACCAATAGGCAATAAATTCCTCGTTAGAAGTTAGTTCATGGCGACCTTTTTCTTTGCACCCCCTTGATCCCCCCTCACCAATCTCCTATCATCCGAACCGCACTCTACCTATTTTGTCTATTTTGGATGATATATTTATATAGGGCTAACTATATGTTAATCTAGGTACCTTCTGAGTGAACTCTATATATAGTTGGCAGCGTTTTGGAGAGGAGGGGGGGGGGGGGGGGGGGTCAGTTGCCCGATGCTATTACGGTGTTACCCCTTAATTTATCCCAACACCTCTGTGGTAAAGATTTATGAAATATATGATTATAAACACGGACAATCAAATATTATTTTCATGAGGAACTCTGCCCCCCCCCCCCCCCTCCCCCTCGACCCCCCATCGATGATGTTGAACCTGGCTGCATGCTTCGAAATTTCGTAAACGTTAGTTTGAAAGATTGGCACTACATTGTAACATCGATTGCACTCGCCCCTCTTTCTATACCCCACTCAGTGGTGACGATCTCCCCCGAGTCGTCTGGCGGGGCAGCTGGGGAAGTCATCGCTCTGGTGCCGCTGCTTTCTAGCGTAGGGTGCCAAAGAGTCTAGGCCTAGTCTGTACCACGTGGTCTGTATACACTACAAAAACGAGGGTGTTAAATTAACACCACTGTTATCTATATTGGTCTACACCAGGCTGGTGTGGACCAATATAGATACCAGTGGTGTTAATTTAACACCCTAGTGTATACTCCACACCCCAACAAACGGGAATCACCTCCTTCCTTATTTGTTATAAGTATGCTTCAGGGGGTGTTTCACAAAGATCCTAAGTTGAACTTAAATTCTAAGTTGGACTTAATGAAAGCCACTACTTGCTTGCTATTTAAAATGTATACATTATTTAAAAAATATATTCAATATATAACATTTTGTTTAAAAGCACAACTATTTTCTATAATCTCGCAGAGATTTAATATTCTTGATGTATAATTAAAGTGATGCCTGTAAAGTGTCAGATATTGCACAAAATGACATTTGAGACTTCAATCCTACATCAATATCATTGTAAAATACAATTGAAAGATTTGTGAAAGTTTGAAAGAAAACGAACACTGTTTACCTAGTGAAAAAAACGAATATTGAGTTCATATTTTATCACCGAATACTGATGGTCTGCCATACTTTTGTAGCAGTAATGAATGATCCGTTTGAGATATTCGCACCCGTGTACTTTTACACACGTAGTACATAATTCATGGAATTTGAACTCGCTCGGCTCAAAGTTCAATCTCCGGAATGTTCTCACGGGTGCTGCATGCGGACGTTCTCAGCTAAGACATTGTACTTTTTTTCAATTGCGTTGATTAACGCTTTAGAAATAATGATTTTCAATAATTATCTTCATACTAAAGGGACATTTGAAAAAAATCAAACCCTATTTTATTCTTCTCTTACCATAAGCTAAACAACACGGTAGAAGAGAAACGAGGAAGCTCCAAGTAATTTTCGTGGATTTGGACACTTTACAGGTATGACTTTAATCAAAAGTCGCAAATAAGGATGTGCATTTTCCCACTTGAATATGTTTAATTCCAAGGCTATATACAAATGGCTTTCCATAACTTTAAGCCCAACCTAAATTTAAGTTCAACTTAATATTTGAGTAAAACAACCCCCAGGTCTTTTTTTTTATACCTCCGTGTTCCTTTATATGGGTAGACTGATTTATGTATTATGTATTGAAATGTTATGTCTGATTGACATTTTAATAATATTAAGATACTATTGTAGCGCTATATATTCTGTGAAGATTTTGAAAGATTATCGAAAATACAATTGAATGGAATTATACTAACATTTAGATCTTGAAATAATGAACGATCATTTAATTAGTCTAGCAACGGCAAACCTTCATTACATTTCGTATTTGTACTTGAGGTTCGCAATCCAAATATGACATGTATTTTTGATAAGCACGATCAAAGTGATGCAATCAGACTTATGTAATATGTATTTTAACTTGATGAAATGATAACAACAATCTATGATACAAAGATATACAGAATCGAAAGGAAATGAGCCTGAGAATTAGATTTAAAATTACTGTTTTTATTGCATCATTTGAGTACTTAAAGGGGTAGTACAGTGTTGGTCCAAAAGAATTTTAGTAACTAAAACTTGTAAGTTATTATTAAAAACGTATACTTGACAAATAATAAACCATTAAATAATATTATATTGATATGGATGCATCAATTCGTAGGGAGTTCACGGAGCACTTCGATGTTGATAAAAAGGTAAACGACTTGTGTAAGCGTAAACATCACATTTTTAACCGGCACAGCTTTAAACAAGTCTGTCCTTAATTTCTTTAACTGCCCGAAATGTTTTACATTTGAATACAAAAAGAAGAAAACAAAATCGAAATTAAGTTATAATTGTCTAGTCCGGCCATCCATAAATCATTTTTAATTCGAAAATATTCACCCTCTTGTGTGTTCTAATTCAACTATTGTGTATCAATCGATGGCACACAGACACAAAGGCACCAATTATTGTGATCAATTTCATTTAAGTATTTATCTGCAACCTATGTAGTATGGAGACCAATGTACTTTCATGACTTTGGAGACAGTTAATGCGAATAAAAGAACAATAAATGCCACACAAAAAGAAGCAATCGTAACCCGTTTATATAACAAATCCAACTATTAACAAGCCATCCATTTCATTTGTATTATGCCGTGCTTCTTGGTAATATTGTATAAACAGTAGCGCTAATTTGCGCGGTCCATTCTTAGTTTTTTGTTTGCATTTCTGAAATAGCGCTGGGAGCTGAGACACGGGGCTCCATGCTAATCGAGCGACACAAAACTACACCCCAATTACACAAAGCGGCAACAATGGCGGAGAATAAGGTTAGAAATTGGCGCTTTTCAAACCCCCCTTTCCGAGCGAGTGACTTGTGACTCGGGCCCGGCGCCTGGACCCAGACCCATAGACACAGATAGATCACTGGAGAAGCGATGATCGCAACTCGAGTGATAAATCACTCTAGCTAATATCATGCCTCGTGAGCTCCTATTGTCGCCGACCATCGGGGCGAGAGATGTTAAATATAATTTTGATCGCCGATAACAAAGGGCTGCTAATTTGAAAGCAAATAGTTCGGTTCGCCCCTCTGTCATGTCTATTCCAAATATGCCGAATTTCTTTTTTTGTGTTCACAGCATGATCAAAAGCATTAGCGTGGATAAACACACACAGCACCACGCATCTTCTCATTATGTTTGCGATTATATTCACATGAGCGGAAAAGGCCATTTCTTCTTGTTTATTTTAGGCAAATAGTAACTATTTTAGGTGTGATATTCTGTATGAAAGTCAGGGTCATCAACCAATACACACAAGGAACGTTTCATCTATAACTGAAAGAGGAATTGATTGTAAACATTATCAATAATACATGCAGTATTTTATAGAATCACAAACTTGTGGGAAAAGTCGATATTACTAGGGTTTGTGTTTAAGTACACCTATTGTCAGGTACAAAATCGTCGTCTTTAAAACATGATATTGTAGCGTGATTCAAATGATGTTGAATCTAACTTTTAAAGCAGATTTCCTTTTTATCATGATAAATGTGAGCCTAACATTAATCATGGGGGAACAAAAATCAATCAAATTGAAAAGTTAAAGGGACTTATAGTAACATTGTCCAAATCCTCAAAACTTACTTGGAACTCTAGTGGTTCTCTCAAACCTTGTCCAATTCATATTAACAGTAAATCACGGGACAGGTTTCGGCTTTTCAAATTTTCATTTCTTTCAAAAGATATTTACGATTGAAGTGTTCAGATGTTAAACTGTCTACGGGATAATTTAAGCCGTGTGCAAAGTAAGTGCAATGAGTTGTTTCCAATATGTATATCTCTATTTTTGTAAATTATTATAATCCATTTGTACTGTTTTGTTGGAAGCATGAATAAGTTGAAATTGAAATAGAAAATTTTGATTTTTTGCTTATTTCT
The DNA here is from genome assembly GCA_037951105.1 of Echinarachnius parma. NCBI lineage: Eukaryota > Metazoa > Echinodermata > Echinoidea > Clypeasteroida > Echinarachniidae > Echinarachnius > Echinarachnius parma. Next base: position 323,802 of record JBAMJV010001636.1, on the reverse strand, counting down.
CATCCAAAAAACATCCAATTAACGTGAAATTTTCACACATTACTTTGTGGACATATCAGATCACACCAATACACATTTTATTAATCACTTATCACTTTTTGCACTTGTCAACAAAGTTACAAGATCCCTTTAATTTCAACATCATGGTTCATCTCTTGATATAATTATAATAAGCCGAATTCTCATTAAAATATTACAGATTAAAGTTTAAACATTATTGGTAATTAGTCTATGTAGATTATAGATAAATGACGTCAAATAAAACAAATTATTAAACCCTATGTTAAATAAAATGTGTTGTTGAGAATTCAGACCATAGTAGTGTTCAATAGTAATAGTTCATTATTTTCCACACATTCGCCACTACCTACATTATATCATGTAGGACTAACTTTTCAATAACAATAGTTTATACCATATATACGCTTGTCTATTGCATAACGTTGATATGTAGTTACACTTCTGTTTTCTGTTGTAAGATATCTCTCTTTGTTTAGGAACCTTCATTCGACCATTCCGGAGAACTAATTGCATATTTTCTTGAAAACAAACCATGTTTATTTGTCGGTAATATTATATAAAAATGGTCGAACTTTATTGCTGTCAAAGATTCTGATCTGGTTATTAACGATTAGTATGACAGATCGATCCAGAGATTGTATAAGTTCGTTAACATTTCTCATAATTATTCTTGATGTGTCCTAGTTTAAACAATCAGGTCGGTACGTTTCTTTTAATAGAGCAGTGCGTGCTTATCCAGATTTCTTTTATCAAAGTATCCGTCGCATTAATTTAATTTGTGCAAATATGATGCCATTAAAATCATCGAAGCGTTCGCTGTAAAATGCTTGCTCACTTTCACGCATGGGTTGGCAGTTAATCGATGCCTTTTCACTGTAATTCGTGAGGGCTTAGCGTGCCGTCATGTCTGCGGGTGAATAAACTGTGGTACACCCTTTGTACAAAATGGGTTAAATAGTATGCTTACACTGTGATACACCCTGTGTTCACAGTGTGTTCAAAAGTGAACTTAGACTGCGCTACTACCTGTGTTTACAGTTTGTTAAATAGTGTGTAAGTACTGTGATAGACCCTGTGTTCACAGTGTGTTTTATTATGTGTGCTAACACTGTGATACACACTGTTAGTTTGCAGTGTGTGACACAGTGCTAACACTGTGATTCAGCTTGTATTCACAGTGTGGTGGTTACTAACACTGCGATACACCCCGGACTCACACACGGTTAAAACGCTGTGTAAACAAATTCAACAACTTGTTGAAATTTTTCAACAACCGCTGTTTAACATATAACCATCCAACTGTTGTTGAAAACATTCAACAACCCCAGTTTTTTTTAAAGTTTACACAACTGTTGTTTTCATTTTTTCAACAACAGTTGTTTAGAATACATTTCAATAACCCTGTTGTTGAAATAGCACATACAAAAAAGACGTAAAGCGGCAAGGTCGGAATCGAACCGGGGATATTTAGGTTATAAGCCTCACTCTCTATCGACTGCGCTATCTCGGTTCGCTTGGTTTGCGATGGGACAAAAGGGGTTTTGACGCGGTGATTTTGCGGTCGAAACTATCACGTGATTTAACACATTTCATCAACGCTTGAACAATGGCCGCTTCACGCAACCCTTCTTTGTACAACTTATCATGCTACACCTAACGTTGTATGAAAAGATTTAACAACCATTTTTACACAGCGTTTTTTTACACAGCGTTTTAACAGTGCAGTATGTTAAAAAGTGTGTTTACACTATGTATTCACAGTGTAATACATATTGTGCTAACAATGTGATACACACTGTGTTAACAGTGTGTTAATCAGTGTGCTAACACCGTGATACACCCTGTGCCAACAGTGTGTCAAATAGTGTGATGTCAATGTAATATGTACGCCCTGTACTTACAGTGTGTTTTGCTAACACTGTAATACACTCTGTATTCACAGTGTTTTAAATAGTGTGATAACATTGTGATACACCTTGTGTTCACATTGTGTGTATGTGTGCTAACGCTGTGATGCATCGTGTGTTCACATTGTGTTAAATAGTGTGCTAAAACTGTAATACACCCTGTGTTCACAGTTTGTTAAATAGTGTGGTAACACTGTGATGCTAGATGTGTTTACAGTGTGTTGTATATTGTGTTCACAGTGTGTTAAATAGTGTGGTGACACTGTGATACACCCAGTCTTCAGTGTTTCAAATAGTGTGTGGTATAATAGTGTACTAACTGACACTGTGATGCACGGTGTGTTCACAGTGTGTTAAAAGTGTGGTAACACTGGGTTTACTGTATTATATGTGTGCTAAGACGATCGCACAGTGATGCACCTTGTGTTCACAGTGTGTTAAAAAATGTGGTAACACTGGGTTCACAGTGTATTGTATGTGTGGTAAGTGATCGCACAGTGATGCACCTTGTGTTCACAGTGTGTTAAAAAGTGTGGTAACACTGGGTTCACAGTGTATTGTATGTGTGGTAAGTGATCGCACAGTGATGCACCTTGTGTTCACAATGTGTTAAATAGTGTACTGTCACTGTGGTATGTACAACCTATATCCCCAGTGTGTTAAGTAGTGTGGCAACACTGTGATACACCTTGGGTTCACAGTGTGCTTTATGTGTGATAACACTGTGATGCACAGTGATGCACTGTGTTTACAGTGTGTTAATAGTATGGTAACACTGTGATACACCCTTTGTTCACAGTGTGTAGTGTGCTGTCACCGTGATATGTACATCCTGCATTCACTGTGTGTTTTATGCGTGCTAACACTGTGATGCACCCTGTTTTCACAGTGTGTTAAATAGTGTGGTAACACTGTGATACACCGTATTAAGAATGTATTACATAGTGCGATTTCCCTGTGGAATGTACACATTGTCTTCACATTGTGTTAAATAGTGTGACGATACTGTAATGCGTACACCAAGTGTCAACAGCGTGTTATATGGTGTGCTAACAACTGTGGTGTACACTGTGTTTACAATAATTATATTAACTTTGTGTGCTAACACCGTGTACCACAGTGATCACACAGCGTGTCACAGTGTGATCATTATGATGACAGTTAGGAACATATATGCACCAATTTGACACGGTTTATGTACACAGTGTGTTTATACTGTGGTCCGCATGTTATTAAACATCGAGTGATCACACTGTGATCTTTCAGACAGGGTGATCTCTATTTTTTATTTCACTTACAGTTTGCCTCACTCTCTGAACATTACATCTATCACGTTAGAAAAAAATTATTATGCAATGATTATGATTTTCATTATGATAAGTATTGTATGCGTTTTTTCATCATTTCATATTTCCATTTAAGTAATCCACATTTAGACTGACACTTCGATACAGACAGTGCTTGTCCTAGAACTCATCAAAGCATTTCCCTGCAATGTACATGCATACTTCCACGCATGAGTTGAATGCTAATCGATATCTTTATAACCAATTAGTAGAGACGATTGTTTAGCGTCAGTAGCCATAAATCCGACGCGGCCTATTATGATCAAACGGAAGGAAGCTTTTTTTAAATACTGTATTATAAAGTCCTTTTCCCACACGCTACAATAAGAAATATGAATTTAAAGGGATCTACATTGAGTAACGTTGTTGACATGTGCAAAAAGTGATGTGGTTAATAAATTAATGTGTATTTTTGTGATCTGATATGTCCAGAAGGTGATGTGTGAAAATGACACGTTAAATGGATGTTATAATTATGACCAAGTAATAAGCGTGAATGCAAAGTGATATTCGCTAACTTATTGCACTGACTTTGTACACAGTTATTCCTTTCCAGTGGATAATTACAAATCTGAACACTTCAATTGTAAGTTATATCTTTTGAATGTTTGTATTGGTAATACGAATACAACAAGGTATGAGAGAACCACAAAAGTTCTAAGTAAGATATAGATATTCTGGATATAGACAATGTTACTAGATCCCTTTATAATGAGAGAGAGAGAGGGGGTTTTTAGACGGGAAAATTTACATACAAGGACAAGTTAGGTAAAAGAGAGATAGAGTTAGACAGATGAACACGAGGATGGGGTGAGAGGGAAGGGAGATGGGAGAATGTGATGAGAATGATGGAGAAAACAATGGACAGCGAAAGAAGAGGAGAGAAAGACGGAGAGTGATACAAGGAGAATGTCAGGTGACATGAGAGAGGGGAGGGAGGGAGGAAGCTAGAGAAAGGGAGAAGGCAAGATTATAGATAGATAGAGATCATCATAATATAATATCATAATTGATTGTGGATCTCTCCATATCCAAATATAATATTAACTGTAAATGGTTTTAGTTTACATGTGCTTAGCAATAGTTTAATAGTTTAATTCTACACATGGCAACCCTATTTGTTTTGTGCAATGTTTTATAATTTGAAACTGTTGTTGGGTATGCAACCCCCCCCCCCCCCCCGAACTGATCTGAACTGAATGTGGCAGAGAGATGGGAGGGATCAGGGGTGTGTGTGAGGGGGTGCGGAATAAAGAAGAGGGGCGCCATAAATCCAAAGCTGCCTATGGATGTCGACTCGGGCGTGGGCACGTTGTGGACATATTCCATATGAATGGTTTTATGACTGCATGCTGGAACACACATTCTCGCATTAGTTTTCGAGATATTCAGAATGTCCATTAATTTGTGTAGTCAATTAGAATTTAATAACCCAGGCTCGACCCTTAACCCAACGTACTAATGGTCACACAACAACTGTTTTTACGACCATTTTTAAATTGCCATGAAGCGATAACTATAGCGATACAAATTTAGGATTCCATTGATAACTATTCCGTTCTATGAGATTATGAATACAAAAAGGTGAGGAACCTTTTGCCAATCAGAAAGGACGCTAACCCCCTCATAATATAAGAAACACCCCTCTCATTAACTGTGAGAACATTTATTTGTGAGCCGGAAAATACAACTCCGGGATACCTAACCCCAAAATGTTGCTTTCTAGTGCATGGCATCCTTACAATTTAGTGTTTGCATTATTTTGTTTCGATATTATAAGTTGTTACAAGAAGTGTTATTATCTATTGTAAAGTAAATGTATTTTGTGACGGAAATAAAACAAATACAACTTGAACTTAAACTCAAGGACAGCGACCTTCGCGGCATACTGAGAATTGAATGAATAGAACATTTTAATAGATAATTATTTCAAAAGAAATCTGATTATCAGCTCATTCGTTAATTTGTATGGTGTCTTAAAGGAAATACAGGTAACCTTATCAAACGTGTATATACTGTACGAACAATCGAAATAACAGATACTAACCTGCGAAACAAATTCGAAAGAAATCCGTGAATATTTAGGAATCTTCAAAATAAACACATTACTCCGGGTGCATGACATTTAAAGGGGACCACCAGGCAAAGAACAACACATTATTATATGTTTTGGTACCGTTTTGTGACATCAAATCGATACCAAACATTTTGCAAAGGGTTGTGTAATTCATAAACAAAGCAATTAATTTCCACCACTACTATTTCCTGGTTCCATACGGGCCAAACATTTGCGAGTGCGCCAATGCTATTCACGCGTACGTTTGTAGGCAATATAATCCCGGGCGATTCGTTTGCTCCGCACACCGTTAGTCTTTGCAATTCAGACCGCATGAACGCATGCTTAATTAGAATGGTGATGCGTTTTCCAATTATATTTTTTTTCTGAAAACATATTTGTGTGAACTTGTTGATGGAATGGAATACTAAAGATGTTACCTTTCTATAATAAGAATATTATTTTTGGGTGGTGGTACCCTTTAAAGCTTAGTCCCTCATAGTCTCATTCATCATGTTCATGTCAGTGTAGTTGTTTTGCTTTTAATACACATGGTTTTCTAGAGTTCGTTTCTCCTGCAAATGTGTTTATAGTTTTGCTTTAAATAGCCAGACGCCGCCCTATAGACCACAAAATGGTATCACCTATAGGACAAGACAGTATAAAACAGTTTCATAACTAGTACACATATTATTTAAATGTGAAAACCTTTGTTGAGGTTTTTGACAAAGATGCCATTTCATGGGTCATGTATTTATGTGCATGGTGATCGTTTTAATACAAATATGACATAAAGCATATTGTTGGACAGAGCTACTACCAATTGACGGAGCCCCATACTATACCACTCTTCTGTGATATTTCAGGAGTTATATTACCCCAGGGCCCCGTTGCAGAAAGAGATACAATCGATTGAAATAATTACAATTAATTGTAAGTCAGAAAATTTGCGTTTTCAACCAACATGACCAATCAGATTTGCGCATTCAGAACACATGACCTGACTTACACAATCGATTGTATCTCTTTCTGCACCGGGGCCAAGGTATGTACTTAATTTGTAATAAAACCCAACTGTTTTTTCTTGAAATATATAGAACAAAGTAAGTTGTCTCTAATTTGATCAGTTGATTTTGCCAGCCACACTGTTGTTTTTTTTTTGTCAGTCGGCATTCAATAGATAATCACTAGTACAAAATGGAAGCGAGTGAAACGAACACCTGCGTTAACACAGGCTGCGCGGCGCCTGGGTGTGTACCGCTGCCAATATACCACCCAGAAAGATAAACTATATAGATAGTCATGGCGAGATAACCATCATTTAATGATTTGCGATCAAATACAAAAAAGGGACAGATTAAATCTTACCAAAGAACACCCGAGTATCATAATAATTTCTTTTACGTTTGGCCCACAGAGCGTGGAGTGCGGCTAGTATTATGTAAACACCTGTGCATATTTCATCCCAATTCCACGGATAATTGTCCCCCATTGAGGAGAACAGATACAACGTGTCGGCAGGTAAGAAGTAACATAATACAGTTAGTATTGATTGTTAATCCCAAGGTGTTATTTGGTTACGGACGCTTAGTCCCGGTATAATGCAAAGGAAACCAATTACACGTTATCACAGTTGCTATCAGTGTCCATTATTATTTCCTACTTTAAAGCTATAATGTGGATCATTATTATTTTACAGAATAATTTCGCTCGGACACTAAAAGGGTCTCAAACCAATAAGTTACATAATTATGTAGCAATGTTGTTGTGAAAAACAGCACATGTTTATAAAGGAATATTGGAATTCTTAAAATTACAAGAAACTCGTACTAAACCAGCAAGTTCACGATATTTAACTTTATATTTAATTTTATAAGGATGCATCAAATCGTCGGAAGTTCGATGGTTTTCGTAAAAACCCATTTTCATTTTAACAAATGACATTACGAAATTTACATTTTATATAAACATTGTTTAACAAATGCCCTAATAAAAAAAAATAAAAAAAACGCCAGCATGCAGCAGCATCAATTATACACATGGTTTTAGAAGGTATATTACACACACATCACGAGCTGGATATTTTAAGCAGAACCAGTCCTAGAAGTTACCTTTAAACTCGTGCGCACTCCATATCCCCCAAAAATATGACTACGTAGTTAAAGGTGCACCTGTAAAGTGTCAGATATTGCCCAAAATGAGATTTGAGACTTAAATCCTATACCAAATTCATTGTAAGATATGTCCGAATGATGTGTGAAAGTTTCATTGAAAAAGAACACTGCTTTCCTGGTAAAAAAACAAACAAAAAAACAAAAAAAACCAACGAAAATTTGCGTCAGCTCTTACAACTAATTACAGTATGACATTTATGACGTTTATGACCGTTTATAAACGCTCTTTAGCTGAATGATTATCAATGATAGATATCGTCATACTAAAGGGGCGTTTGAAAATAACTAACCCTATTTTATCATTATCTTACCATTAGCCAAAGAACACGGTAGAAGAGAAATGTGGAAGCTCAAATTAATTTTTGTGGAGTTAGACACTTTATAAGGTGCACCTTTAACTTATAAAGATGCATACAACATAGATCCATATCATTCTCAGACCTGCTTATAATTTGATTTGCTTAATTTGCTTTACAAATATGGGTTTATAGTGATTTGTAGATTTATACGAGATTATTTACTATTACATGATTTAAAATAACTGAAATATGAACAAAATAAAACATCCACAAATGTGAACTCGAATTTGAACTTCCTTATTTTATAATCTTCCTTAAAGAAGACATAATTAAATATTATCATTTTTAACTGATTTCTCTTGTTTAATCGTGAAAAGTTTACTCCTTGTTCATACAATCATCTTTGGTAGATACGATTAATTACAAGGCAAATTTGACTGGTCTTTGTCACAAAAGTACTATATGAGTTATAATATATAATGTATAAATCAAGAACGTTATATAGAGCTGCAGCAACCACTCCAGTGTATATTATATATGGCCTTGTATATAATTATTGTAGCCAAACCAATAATGATTGAGCTGTTCTCTACAATGGCGGACTGCCTCGATAAAGTGCAACAAGGGGCAACCCATTGTTCGTCCTCTTTTGAATAATTATGTCTTTATCCATTTTGGTATCATTCTTTCTTTCTTTTTGAAATTCTCAAGGTATAATTTCAAACTATATAAACCCGAGGGGAAAATCCTCCTCGATCTCTCTCTCTCTCATGATACTCAATTGCCCCTCTGTGTCTTTTCATATTCTCACAGTCACATCGGCAAATTAGCGAGCAATAAATCTATTTCTATAGTGGTTTCCGCTATATTCACAAGATGATCTGTTTGAGAGAGGGGGAGGGGGCGGGGGCGTGGGGGGGGGGGGGGGGGGCACCTTCCCAGTGCATGGCGCAGCAAACTTTGTATTGTGTTTGTGTGTGTATATGTGAGTGTGAGAACGTACATGCATGTATTCGTATGTATGCATGTGTGTGTATGTGTGTTGTGTGTGCGTGTGTGTGTGCGTGCGGATGTGGATGTGTATACAAATCACCCAAAACAAAAAATGAGTATGTGCGTGTATGTGTCGATGTGTGTACGTGTGTGTGTGTTTGTGTATATAATATATGCGTGTGTGTGTTTGTGTGTATATGTGTGTATGTATTAGGGGTACGATGGCAAGAGTATAGGGAGAAATATAATTAAATTACTGCGGATATTCATTTTCAAACAATGGACCCCAAAATTGAAATAAAATCAGAGTGTCCTCCCCATGGAACCCCATTTTGTTGCGGTCACCAATGAGCCCGTTGGGGACAAAATGGTAAAACTTTTGCGGAGAGCTAGGAGAAAAACTTAAACATAATTACAGTTCTCATTGCAAAGGGAGTACGATTTGAATATAGGTTTTCCCGGTCAAATTCGTAAAAACAGCAGCCAAACTGACGATTCGATCATTCAATTTAGCACGAAATTGACTGATGATTGGGATCATCATTTGATTTACTAAAATGGTCATTCAATTTCACTTTTAAAGCACGCGATTGGAAATTTCGGCCAAAATAAAATTAAAAAGGAGCATCCAATTTAAATCTTCGCTCAAAGAGCATCCAATTTAGAGCGGAAAATGTTGTCGTGGGTATTCGGGCATTCAAATTCGTCAATAGAAAAGCTTTTGTAAAAAGTGCGCATTTTAATTCGTCATGGGCGTACACTTAATTACTATGTAAATGAGAACAAAAAAAAACATATAGAGGGCAGGATGTTTGAATTGAATTACATTGATAAAACAAAACAAAGAACAATCAACATGATGAAATTGATAGATAAATTAAATGAAGATTAGGTATACATGTATAAGCATTTATTTAAATAAAAACTTTTGAAATTAATGAGAGTATCTTCATTATGAAAGTCACTGTGATTCTCATGCACAATGTGTACTTATCATGCTTTTGGCGAATGTATGTCTTTGAATTAGCACAGTAGTATGTGAAACGTCACAATGGATAAATACAAATTGAGAACAAATGCAAAAATGATATAAAAAAGGAATATTTATATACCAAACAAATTAGAATGCTTAATGTGCGAAATCGGGTGCCTATAAACGAATTTGAATGTTGATTGAGGTACAGATTTGTTGCTTTTCATAACCAGCGCGAAATTGAATGACGATTGTGCAGTGTTAATTTGAACGATAACAAAACTAATTTGAATGAACAGGAGTAGAAAATCAAATGCCTATTAACGAATTTGAATGCTCTTAAAGGTACTTCAGATTCGTCAAATCAGATGCGCGGCGCCATCTTAAGTACACGTTGCGCACGGTGCGTGATGCACGTTAGCTCAGTGTCATGCGGTGCGCGCAAACTGGCCAAGTTCAAAATGGCGACCCGCTGTGTAGCATCCCCACGCTTGATGCCCTTTAAAGTAAAATGAATATAGCGAACAGCACTTGAAGAAATATCGCTCTAATTTGAATGATTGAATCGTCAGTTTGGACGCTATGTTGACGAATTTGACCATTAATTTTTATTCGGGCCACCAAATATTGAGAAAATTGTAATGTATTGGTCTGATCGGGCCACGTATAACGTACTGGAACACTTACCCTAAACGCTAAATGACCACAAGATGTTAACCATGTTATTCTCATAGATTAAACACGACCCCGTGGCGTATTTTTCCCCGCGGCTTATTTGATAACCTGGGGGGGGGGGGGGGGGGGGGGGAAACGCCAACTTTTATCACTTTCATCACCGCTCCGCTCCCCAGAACCTATACCGAGCCCACTACCGCCCGAGCCCCCCTGCCGCAGCCCTAGCGGAAAACATCACGCGAACGCAAGAGAAACTCGGCTAACAACAAGTCTGTATGTATGTGTGTGTGTGTGTTTGTGTGTGTGTGTGTGTGTGTGTGTATGTGTGTGTATGTGTGTGTGTGTGTGTGTGTGTGTGTGTGTGTGTGTGTGTGCGTGTGTGTGCGTGTGTGTGTGTGTGTGTGTGTGTGTGTGTGTGTGTGTGTGTGTGTGTGTATGTGTGTGTGTACTGTGCTCGTACAAATATGCGTCTGAATTTAAGTGTATTTCATTTATGAATGTTGTGTGTGTCTGTATTATGTTTGCGTGTGCGTGTGTACGTACGTGTGTGTGTGTGCGTGTTAAATTTATGATACTGATAGCCTATTTATTTTCCTTACATATACACATGTCATACGCGCATATAGACATTTAAACACACTTAAACACATAAGTATGTATTATGTGGTTGTCTTTGATCATCGTGTCTGTTACTAGGTGTGTGTATGTATATTTGTATGTGCGTGCGTGTATGTGCGCATGCCTATGTGTGTGGGATGTGAGTGATTATTTTGTATTATGTGTGACTGGGTTGGTGTGATAATGTTTAAGTGGATGAGCGAAAATATTTGTAATATATGAAGAGACTAGAGAGGCTCAAATAGTTTCCATTTTCTGTTTCTTCTGCTCTACCCTATAAAAAAATAACAGTATATATATAAAAGCATATATAAATTTCGTTCGTTTTTCAACGTGTTCTATATACATGTTTATTTCCATCTAGGACTGGTTTCACGCCGGGCACCGATGCATGTCGTAAGCCTAAACCTCCCCCGTAAGGCGCCCGGCGCCAGTCTCCCCACTCGGGGCTTCGCGGGCTCTTGTTTTATCTCGTCACGAAACACAGCGAACCGACGCTAATAACCATTTACTCGCTACTATGCTTTCTAAACGGCCAATAATACCTCATTATGATTAGTTCCAGACAAACATGAATGAATGCGATACGAAAGGAAATACGGTAGTCGCTTTTTAGCTTTGTTTTTTTTCTTCGTCGATCTGCCCAAAATGGTGTGGGAAAACGTATACCCTTTCCTCGGACTATTTTCAGCTTAATTACCCACCTGGAATCCATGACATGGTATTAAGTCAATCCGTATAATTTCCTTCACGTTTGTCTCAACGTGTTTTTTTGTCTTCATTAGTTTGATCCATTTCCTTCTTGGAAGATGCTGTGTTCACACACAAATAGAACTCACAACACACGTATGAACTCACTATTTCGATTGTAAAAGAAAATTTGACAACTTGGACTTGGATCCCAATTTACACCATATCATTGTTGTGATTATTATATAACTCATCATTTCAAACGTAGGGAAGCTGACCAGAAATATATAATAAACATTAATCAATAGAATTGGGAATACATTCCTAACATCATTAACCCAATCACTGAGTTAAGTAATTTGCCTAATATAAACTATGTGGGCTAATCATAAATTCATAGCGTGTCGACAAATATGAATGAAAACTAGTTCAAATCACGAGAATTTGATCCTTTAATTTAAGGATCTCCAAGAATATAAAATATTCAGGGCATATTACATGCAAAACCTAAAAATCTATTTTAAATTATTTAATAATTATATAAATTTTAACAGCACATTAATGCCTTATCGAAAAGGGGAAAAACAACAACAAAACACAAATATATATATTTTTTAAATTGTAATTGTGCTCGCTCCGAATCCGCCAACTGTGTCTCTCTAATAATAACCTTCTTTCTCAACTATTCATTTTTTACTAAGAGGGAGAGGTGAAATGGATGAGTGACTTTACAAAGCCCATTGATTAATTCGAGACATAATGTCATCACTATATGACTATAGCTTAGTCTAATTATCCGTGCTTTTCTTTCGAAATTTGTGTTAGTTTTACTTTTCTCTCCAAAATGTCAATACTCCGCTTTTCTCTCTTGTGTTTTGGTTGTGTGATTGTAGACTTGAAGGAGACGAGTGGCTGTATCTATACTCACGGCGGGAGGTAACCTCATTATACAAAACATAATTTAAAAAGCCTATTGTGTTTTTTATACAAAAAAATATGGTTCTAGTACATAAATACATTTTAAAGAGACGATTTAAAAACAAAAATAAAAGTCATGACATCGTGGTGGTGTTGGGTGTTGGTTAAACTTGAAATGTTAAGTGGAACATTAAGTTTAGTTTGTATCATCCCTGTTAATTATAACAGCAATGCTGATAATATAATTAAAAAAGTTATGAAGATAACAATAGTCATTTTTGGTGTTTAATATTTGTTTTAAATAGTTTACACCAAAGAAGGTGTAAAACATAAATTGGATTCCAGAATTTCAGTGTGGACCAATTTAGTTTAGATAATGAAACTGAACTGAAAGATACAATGGAGTTAAATATAACACCTCCGTTTTTGCAGTGTATATTATATACGTCTTTGCAATTCTCTCCTCCACGGACATGCCCAAATCTTGTGTACTTTTGCTCCAAAATTCCTCCTTGGACCAGCACCCCAATCAAGTCTCCTTCTTGCACCCCACCCCGCCCCCATGCAAGAAGGCGCCTGCACTTTCCTCCATGTAGCGCCCCACCGCTAATAGCGATAATAGGCCTGTCCCTGCCCCCTCAAAAGCCCGACAAATGCCCCCATTGTGACGGCGACCTCGCGTTCAAAGGGGATCGATTTCAAATTACTCCCCGACCATTATGCGACCATGAAAGGGAGGGAGACTGACTCCTCTGAAGACTCCTTAGAACTTTCTTGATGTCCATAATTGGTCTGGGGGTTGTGAAGAAATAGGTACACTTTGTACTAAAGCCGGACGTATTGTATTGTCCCCTGGGGATTAATCGTCTCCCCCCCTTTTCAAATGCTTTTGTCGAGATGGCCGAGACATGCACATTTTCCTGATCCTAGTCCGAACCAAGAAAAAAGGAAACAGAACGCAAAAGTAAGAGATAGTAGATCAAGCTATATTCCAACTACAAATGAAGAGACTATAGCGTCTGTAATAGCTCCTGAATGTCAGGTTTACATGTCGCTTGCTTCTTATGGCGTCAAATTCCCTTTTGAATAATTATCATTGATTATAGAACACATGGGCGTCGATACTTACGTAATACCTATTCATCAGGGGGGATGAATGAATAGATCATCCTCCCCTGATGAATGGGTATCAATTACAGATCGACGCCCATGATTAGAACACCTTCCGGGTTTTTTCGAAGCACAGAGGTGTTCGAAATTCTAAACAATACTATTCTAGACAATACTATTCTAAACAGTCTAAACTTAAAGAGATACTATATTTTGTTGGTAATTTTGAAACAGTGAAGAGATTTTAAGACGCGTAAACTGATCTTAGTTGCCCGACAAAATATGAGGCATTACACGCATTTTATGTTGCCACCCGAAGAAAGATAAATAATAGCATATTGAAACCAGAAAGGTACGAGGGACAAAAATTATGTTTAGTTCTCATATTAGAGGTAGAAGCAGCTAGACCCCGGCTCTGGGAAGACTAGGCTCTGGGTAGACGACGCCTGTTCCCTGGTCTACAGACAAAAACATCGTTTTCCTGCTTTCTATTAAATCGTATCATCGAATAATTTATCTGTTTTGCATGATTGTGTCCTTGAAGAAACTTCTCTCCATTGTATTTTCGTCATTAATCAAGATCGTCGCTGGTCTCCATAAAAGCATCCCAGTTATACGCAAACATCATCGTCACATAAAATGCAAAACGATTTCGAACGATTCATTCGTAATACTCGTACGAAACACCAGATAACGTTTTGATCACCAATTAAACATGATTAACCACCCCTTTTCTTTAGCGAATCCCAAGCTCTTTGACGGCACTTGAAAAACCTTGATTGGGACATTGAAAAGCCATTAGGAGAGACTAGACACGAATTAACATTTATCACTCCGAAATGTTGTCCAGAGCTCGAGTAGACGCCGCCAACAAGACATCACTTCTTATACAAACGTTGGTTATGTTGGGTCGGTACTATCGAGAGGAGCCAATAACGGCACCAGCATGGGCAAAGAGTGGTTCAACACGAATGGGGGTAGAGTAATTGAGGGAGTTGGGGAGGGGGGGGGGGGGGGGGGGGGGGGGGGAGTCGGTACCAAAATAGACATTGCATCATTTTTTTGTGTAAACATTAGCCCCTATACAAGAGGGTGGTACAGGGCTGGGGGGGGGGGGGGCAGGAAGTTCACAGGGGCTGTAGTTCCCCTTATGCTTCCCCCTGTCAAACAAAACAGTACCGATCGAGGGCGTATAATTATGTACTAGTAAATTTAGATTTTGAAAAGTACCTGTCTTTTCGACGCTCCCAGCGTAATAAATTACCCACAAGTGTACAGCGGGTCACTAAGGATACCGTTTAGCTAACAGGCGTCGATTGAGGTCAGCGAAAAGAATCGATGGCGCCTCGTATAGCTGCAGTAATTTATATTATTATAATATTATATAATGCGAAACGAGAGCCGATTGTAGTAAATCTTGTATCTAAAACGTAAAATGCAAATGTGTTATTTGGATGGAGGACAACCAATTACAAGCTAGACTTCGAAATAAACAATTGAGTAACTTTGATTTACAGTTTACTGAAGTAGACCGTTAATTCAACATTTGTGGGTCGTGATTATACATAACTGCATGCTACAGTTTACATAATTATTTACATATCTCAGAATAAACAATTCGAAATTGGAAAACTTAAAAATAAACACTTGATTAACTCTTCTTCAGAATGTTGGGTAGTATTATGAAGAAGAAGAAAAACATGATTATACATAACTGCTACCTAAGTCTAAGACTAAGTTTACATTATTTTTTACATAATCTCAAAATGAACAATATACCACATGTTTTGATACATTCCATAAAATACTAATACAACTGTTTTACTAATGTAATGAAACGTTTTTTTAAAAGATAATAACATAACTAAATGTTTGAGGATTCAATTCATTGTCTCCTTTTCTCGATATTTTGTATTTAATTGAAAAGTATAAAACGTTTCCTTTTAAGGTTGTGCATCTAAATATTTGTTTTTGTTTTTTTAATAAAAAACGTAACATCACGCGAGCGTGTTAAGTAATTTGAAATTATTCTGTTGCCATTATACAATCTATAGAATTAGACATTTGCAGTATTCTGTTTACTAAAGCGAGAACAATATGAAATTTGGCGGTCCACTGCAACAAATTAGTTATACCTAGACGGTGTCACTTGCTGGCAAGCTTGGACAACTTTGTGTACAGTTTAGTTTATTACGCGAGTCAATTTTACATTCAAACAAGCGCCCGCTATACGTATATTTAAGTGTCATTGTGATCGCGTAATAATAATATGGTTGTCTCCAATAAATCCGCACTGATCGCTACTTGTCTTTATGTTTAGAAAGCTACATAACCAAACAGGATGACAAACCACGGGCGACAAAGGGCATCACTATAATATGCGAACTAGCAGCGGATAGGTCTTCCCTAATTCCCGCACAATAAGTCTCGACGGTGTTTAATGATTCGGAAACTATTACCATCAGAGAAGCCGCTTTCTAAGAACAACAAAGGACGTTTTTTTTATTTTATTAAACTGTAATACGTTATCGACTTCTACGGCGACTGAGGAGGAGCGAAGGAGAAAAGGAGTCGATAGCGTAATTGGTGCGGGAAGTGGTGAAAAAATAACTTTAGAATAATTGTTTTTACAGTGAGAACTTATGTATTATACACCCGTTACGTCCGTCCCACAATTCCGTCTCGGGTTTTTTTCTTTCCGTTTAACCCTTACAATGCGCTTGGGCTCCATGACAATTCGCACGATAATACCGCAAACGTAATGCCTAACTGCGATACATCATTAGAATGCCAAAGAGTTAAACATGCTTTCGTGGATTCTTTATTTCTTCTAGGTCTTCGTCTTTATTTTCCCTTCCCCTTGCACGCGGCCATATTTACCGAAGGACGTCTTAGCTCAGACGAAAATTACAGCCTTTTCACGCCATAATTGGGACTTTTGGGAGTCACTTTGATTGGACAAAAGTTTGAAATTACAGCAATTAACTTCTCTGGGACTTCCGTCATTCCTAAACACCCAATTCTTCCCCTCCTTATTTTTTTTTAGCTAGCGCAAATATTATTATTTCCGAAGATGTTTAAGGACGGGATCCGCACTTTTTTATAATTATTTTCAGTTAACAAATTATTGTGAAACTCAACGATTATGATAATTGTAAAAGGCAGTCATCTTTGATGATAATAATCATGTTGTAAATTATAATGTGGAATATTTGGTTTATATTCGTTATCAAAAGGTATTTGTAAAGCTATACCGATTTAAATATTTTGATACTCTTGAAAGTACTTCCCGTAAAAAATCGTATCAAACAATTAGACATACACCAACACGTATTATTATGAGTGTATCTCAATTTTAAAATTCAACATTATGTTGTATAACAAAACACATTTCTATAACTTCTGATCGATATATAAGCGGAAATCAACTACAAATGGGAGATATCATTTTTCACCGCCGAATTTTGATAATGATTGAGTTAAAGGGATAGTTGAGTTCTGGTAAAGAGAGTACAGTTTTGGTCAAAACCTGCACCATTACATTACAAACTAATAGTTATAACTCCACTATGCTCGAAAGGAATACAAAATTACAAACGACTTAGTAAAAAGCCTGTTATCATTCAAAAAGAGCTGTTCAAACTCAAGAGGGCGCTCTCTAAAAACTCATTGGTTTCAACCATTTTAAATAAAATATTGTGCATGTGATGGTTTGTAAAAATAGTCATTAGATTAGATTTGTAAATTTTTGAAAAGAGGAAGCATTAAAAAAATAATATTAACGGTTGGTTCAAAATCATTGAATACTTGTGGGGCCCCACATTTATTACAAATGGTTACGTTTATGGATATTTAAGCCGTTTCTGAACCGATTTTGATCAAATAGAGTTTATTCTGTCATTCAAATATTATGCTCTTTCAAATTTGACGCTCAATTTTTCATTATCTCACAAAAAAATTAACCCTCTCTAACCCTCTCTACCAAAACTCAACTATCTCTTTAACTAGATGCCGGTATGCTTTATAACTATAAGTAGTTCACAAGCGTATTTCTTAAATTATAAATTATGTAACGATAAGGATCAAGTGAATCCGTAAGAATATCTTTATTCACGGAACCAAATAATCTTCAAATTAAATGTTATTTTCGAGGGGCCGGAGAAACCCTCCAATTTGGCTGCCCATGTCTAGTTGTAAAGATTGGAAGCCTGATCTGCCTTATGGTTAATGGGGCGCAGTACTCTGCCTCATTAGTTAGCATCATCCCCTCCTTAATAATATGTACGATTCGCAGTGGGGCGGAGCCGTAATCCCCCCCCCCCCACAAAATAATAATAATGGGGGGGGGGGGGGGGGGGGTGTCAAAAGTCAAAAGATGGGCGAAGAATTCCTCCGAGGGGTAAGTCTGAGCTAACAAATTAACTTTTTGCGTCATGCATTGTTTATTTGTTCTTATGTTTTTTTCCGAAATCACAACAAATATTATTATAATACAATCAATAAAAGAAATGTAGGGGAAGTGACCAGATTTAGCAAAATTGCAAGCAAATCTTTGTTCTATCTTGGGGTCCCATTATTATTTTGTTCTAAAGTGAAGGCCACATTTGTTTCAATTTCTTTAACATTTTCATTTTGTACATATTTTATTGTATTTCTTCATCTTATTAAATTGTCCCCATTGCATAATGTCTGTATTCCTTATTTTAAACTTATTTATATTAAATATAAATAAGTATCTTGGGGGGGGGGGGGGGGGGGTCTTGCCCCGGAGCCCCCGTTCAGCTTCAATGTAATACTTTGCAGAGTGTTAACATGCACCTATTCTTCTCCATTAATTTACGCTCCGTCAATCCATTGGTTTTCAGCATCATTAATCTAATAATATGCAACTACCGGATTTAGACAATTCGTGTAAACCGATTAATACATTTCACTCAAGACTGTAGCAACTAAGTGGGTATTACAATTCGCGAGACACAAACTGCTTTCATTTTATCTGGGTGACTTTTTTTATCTTCTATTTTGTTTCTAATTCTTTGTTCTTTGTGTCTTTCCTGTTCTCGAATGTGAAGTATGCGGTATAACTACTGAAAATCTGAAATATGTTTAAAGGGAAAGTTGAGTTTTGGTAGAGAGGGCGCTAGACTACTTAATTGGTTTGTGAGGTAATGAAAAACTGAGTGTAAAATTTGAAAGAGCATAATATTTAAACAATAAAATCATCTTTGTTTGATCAAAATCGGTTCAGAAACGGCTGAAATATCCATAAATATAACAATTTGTAATAAACCCGGGGCCCCGGGTTTATTAGAGATTTTTGAACCAGCCGTTAAAAATTCAAAAAAATGTTTCCTCTTTTCAAAAAAGTTACAAAATAGGTATTTAAATAGTTGTTGGTTATTTCTCTATCTAATCACTATTTCAACAAAGCATCACATGCACAATATTTTATTCAAAATGGTTCAAACCGATGAGTGTTTAGAGAGCGCCCTCTTACGTTTTAACGGCTCTTTTTGAATGATAACATGATCTTTACTACGTCATTTGTAATTTTGTGTTCCTTTCTAGTTATAACTATTAGTTTGTAATGTAATGATGCAGGTTTTGGTTACTAAAATTCAGTTTCACTAAAACTGTACTCTCCTTACCAGAACTCAACTATCCCTTTAAACAAAATAATCTACAATAGACTGTGGGCGTGCATGGTGTGGACAGATTGGAAGAGCGCGTGCAGTCATATACATACACACACTCACACACACACATACTTATAAGTTACGCAGTTACGCACATACATACACACTCGCTTGCACAGACACATATTATAACCACACATACACAGGGTGAACATGCAAACTCTTTTCTTATTCATTAATTATAAATCATTTAATGTCTGTAAATACAATCACCCTTTTGAATGAAGACTTTTACGACTCCTTTACATGCACACAACTCATAACAACAATTCTTAACTAAATGGCGCCTTGCAGCTAAATCCGTTTTGTATCGATCTCAATTAGGTTCCCCATCAACAAAAAAGTACACTTTTTCCATTTTCAACCCAAGGTCTCGTATAGAACTGTAAGTGATTATATCCTCTTCTTATAATCGATATTCTTACAAGTAATCGATCGTATTCAAGATAAAAATTATGAGTGTTTGGCTTGTAATTATATGTTCGTTCTTATGAATACCCCTTCTTGCCAATGCGATCAATGAGTATAATGTGATTGGCATAATTAAGAGATCACACAATGTAATTCGGCTTAGAAATAATGGATTACAAAACTGTTCAGTCTCTATACTACACGAATTGAACCCGCTCCTTCTCGAATCATGCACGTTTGTCGTATGGTTAATGTATTGTCCACCAGGTTCGAATAAGCAATGAGTTAATTTCTGTCTCACTTATCCTGAATAGATATCTGTGTCTAGAAAATAATATAGATTTAGAGTAATTATGGGGCGGAAAATACAACGTGACAATCAGCTTAAGACGATCTTACGGTAATAATTGATTTCATCGACGGATAATTAGAGAGCTCGCTTTGATCCTTTATAAGATGTTTTGCACTGAGCGCATTATGTGCACATTACTTTGATCTCTTCCCGAAGGTTGCGATTATTGATAGATTAATTCGTGAAAGAAAAGCTCTGTCGTTATTATTACCCCATTAAAAAAAAGTGCAAAGTTCTATATTAGGGTTTCAACATTCAATATTTAGATGTGTGGACTATAATGGATGTCCTGTACACGTGGTATCAACTGGGATACTATTCGATTTGGGATTTTGATTTGAGCTAGCATGTACTAGTGTTTGTGTGTGCGTGTGTGTGCGTGTGTGTGTGTGTGTGTGTGCGTGTGTGTGCGTGTGTGTGCGTGCGTGTGTGTGCGTGTGTGTGCGTGTGTGTGTGTGTGTGTGTGTGTGTGTGTGTGTGTGTGTGTGTGGTGTGTGTGTGTGTGTGTGTGTGTGTGTGTGTGTGTGTGTGTGTGTGTGTGTGTGTGTGTGTGTGTGTGTGTGTGTGTGTGTGTGTGTGTGTGTGTGTGTGTGTGTGTGTGTGTGTGTGTGTGTGTGTGTGTGTGTGTGTGTGTGTGTGTGTGTGTGTGTTGGTGTGTGTGTGCGCGCGTGTGTGTGTGCGCGCGCGTGTGTGTGTGTAACTCAATTTAGAGTTATATTTTTTCTTCATTCATTGTATTGTATTGAATATTATCATATACTGTAGTAAGTATAACCATATTAGTTTACATTATTTCAATCATTTCCATGATATTATGTCATGAAAAAGAATTGAATGAAGGAAAATAAAATCTACACACAAACAAAGTTTGTGTATGTGTATGTTTGTGTGTATGTGCGCCCGCACACAAACTAGCTTATTTACGAATGTTCTGACCTCCCTCTACATCCCCATAATACAGGGTGGCCCAAACAAATCGGAACGGAGCACTTCCCAAAATATACTAACAAAATGATTATGTCCATCAATGAAAGACGATACCAAGAACAGTAATTTTTGTTGTTTAGTTTTTGTTTTAGGGCGCTGTGAGTAACACCATGTCAGGTTCCCATTTTTGTCAATTTGTACCGAGTCAGTGCCTGATAAATCGCACTTACTGCCCGTCATAGCATCGGACAACGAGCAGTACGCGCGCCATTGTTGGTGTGCATTCATCTGTGTGCCGGGAGAATGGGCATAGACACCCTATCCGATGGACATAATTATTTGTGTTGCTATAATTATTTTGGGAAGTGCCCCGTTCCGTTTTTTGGGGCCACCCTGTATAATATAGAATACCTTTGACTGGTTAAAGTTTAAGTTCAAGTTCAGTGTAATTATTACCTTATCCTATTACATATATTATAGGAATAAAAAATACATATAATACAGGTAATGTATAGATAATTATATGGATAGATCAAATGATGTATCTATTGATACGTTGCAATTATAATGATGGATGGATGGATGGATAAATGTATAGTTTGTGTAATGACTGTTAATGTACATTCATTTTCTGACTTTCAATTATATACCTGCCCACCCGATAATGGTGAGAGGACACTGGAATGTTAATGGTACAGTAGTCATCTAATCGGTATGCGGACATTGCAATTCACAATGTCCCAACGCCTTGATTCGGGCTAATCTACCGATGAGATAAAAATCATAATTTTCAATCTGCGTCATATCATAGATCTACATTATAAATTATGATCAGGAGAAAAAGAAAGACTACTCTGTTAGTAGACATGAACAGCAGAAAGGCAACAGAGTTCGCATGACTTTGCTCATGTTGCTCGGGGGCATCCAATTCAACCTCACGCACACCGCGCACTCAAACCCTGTCCCCGCGTGTAGGTTGTTATTGTTGCAAATTTCTTATCATATCTTCGAATCGAAAAGGCCCGCGGTGCGGATTATCTGGCATTATTTTCCACCCCTCCATTAAATTCATATTTTGTCGTACCTGAATGGGACTGACCTTGAAATTAGTTCGGCCCGATTTGGATCTCTTTTGTCCCGTTTTGATGAGAGCCACGGCCCCTAAATTCACGTTTCTAAAGACTCCGCTCAGTGGCAATTTATCATCCGAGTAACTTTGGATAGTTCATCTCTTTCATAGCTCGATAGATGGCTTTAGGGGTTGCACTATTACCACAAGTTCTATTATACCCTCCTTTCTGTTCGTGAATAATAATTTTGATAAGAATGGAAAGCCAAGAAAATTGCCTATTCCGAAAACACACATCGTTGACAATGGGCAGAAATTGAATCATATATCAACAAAGAAAGCTCTTGATCGCTATAAAGCTTCAATGCGAAAGCCAGAGAGCAATGACATGTTGACTTATTTCATGTATATATATATTTATGAATTCAAATGATTGCTTGGGTTTATTTGATTGTTATTAATACACACTAAATATCATAGTATATGTGGTATATAATTAGTGCTAATGGGAAAATTGACGTTAGAGCTTCAAATTGAATTGATATTATAAATTGAGAATTCTTTTGAAGTACGTCTTTTAGGATCCATGATTAGCCTTTAAGTGATTTTTATCATGCGTAATCAGTAAAATATTTAAATATTGACTGATCAGCTTTGAATCAATGAAATGATATAAACTTGTTGGTCCCCAAAGAATTCTACATCTCTTCAAGACATTTTCCATTTCATAATCTTAGGCCTAATAATAATAATAATAGTAATGGGGGCTACTTATATATATAGCGCACATTCCGTCTTTCGACGCTCACGGCGCATCACTGTATTACCCCGGTCATCGGATACATCTGCAACCGATCCAGCACACAAAGTGCACATTTACAACTCCCTGGGGAGCATTCCAGCCAGGCAACCTCGTAAGTGCACACAGTGCTGATGAACTAAGTTTCATCCTTCCGGGTGCCTATAGTATATGTATACACCTGGGTTGAGAGCATGCAAATGTGGATACATTTTCTTGCTGAAGGAAAAACTTGATGGGCATACTTTGGGTTCGAACTTGGGACCTCGCGGTTGGAAGGCACGCGCTCTACAATCTTGCCATACCACGTCATATCACTCATTAATGTATTTCATATAAAATACACTAAGGTAAACATTTACAGTATATAAAACGATTAACAGATGTGTGTAAATATACTTGTTAACGGCAAACCCAATGTCACAGTGATGAGTAAGAAAAGACAAAACAAAATCGTTTCGTTTGTTTGTTTGCATTTGTATAGGCCTATCAAATTTCAATCGTTGGCCATTCAAATGTATAACATATTCGTGTATATACAAACATAAAGTACATGAACTTACCATTAAACACATTCAATTCAGCAATTTCGACATCGATTCCCATTCAGTGTCGTTAAATAATTTTGCATGTGTATTTTGATGAAATATGGTGGTAATGATACTGATTGAGAAGATTACGACGACGATGATGAGTTTGCTGCTGATTATGGTCAATTGACGATGATGATGGTGGGGGAGACGATGATTATTGCCATGATTGTGGTGATAATGATAACGACGACGATGATGATGATGATAATGATGAGATGGTGAGGAGGATGAAGTGGAGAAGGAGGAGGAGGAGGAGGAGGAGGAGGAGGGGGAGAAGCCATTGCAGGAGAAAGACAATGAAAGGAGGAGACGATATCCTACAAACGAAGTCATAATGTTACATTCACTTTGCGTCGGTGGCTTTTAGTGTGCATGGTGATGATGATGATGATAACAACGAGAATGACGATGATGACGATGGTGACGATGGTGACGACGACGATGATGATGATGATGATGATGATGATGATGATGATGATGATGATGATGATGATGATGATGATGATGATGATGATGATGGTGATTATAAAGTTGCTGATGATAAATTTCATTACCATTATTATCATGAGAAGAGTAATACTATTCTGTTAGACGACCGTTTTATTTGAGATGATAAATTATTACATAGAGTTGAAGAAATTAAATGTAATTATATATTGCGGCTATTACGATGCAGCAAGGAATGACACTATCAAAGTTCACCTTAACTTTGCTTTCTACAATACAAACCCCACAAATCCAATACTTACATGCAACCGAAGTAATAATGGTAATAAATTAGAGCTTCTCCTATTAACAGTTTTCAATCAGATTCAATCACCCGCTTTATTCCCTCCCTCTTTGAAGGTTCACAGAAATTTGACTTCAATCATGTATCTAATTTTGTCACCTATTGATCGGCGCCTCGGCGTTTACAGAGGGTTATGATCATTAACCAAAGGGTCTTTCAAGCCACTAATGGCCGTAAGCTGCCTAATTGAAACGCATACAAAAGGAAGAAACCACCCTTTACCTTCAACCAAAAGTCACTTTGAATTGAAAGCGTGCGAAACTCAATTTGATCTGCGTGTGGAAGTGGATAATTTATTGGTAGTCGTTTCATTTTCTTCCTAATTGTTCGACAGTGCCTTGCACTTAACCAAACCCGCCACAATCATTGACCTATATCATAACCAGTCGTATAGATGTAATTCTTCCTTAACAATTTGCATTGTTGAAAAGGATTGAGGTTGCGATGTATAATTGCATATCAGGACATAAAATAGAAATTGCGATACTAATGACCACGATTAACCATGAATATTGGTGAGGGAATCTAAATAATAAAGAAAAGAAAATAACCAAAAATTGAATTAGATTGCCTGTATAAACTGGTAACCAAAGTGGTCTTTGTTGATTGAAATTGTTCATCATCAAATTGCCAGTATAGTACGGCTGCATCAATTATTATCTATCATAAAGTATATCTAGAATAATGATGAGGTATTATACGGCGGTCCCGCAACAGGCTGCCGTGACATATGAATGGGATGCGCTATGATTCATTGCCAGGGGTAATGGTGGAGCGTTGTTGGGCTAATCACACCCCTAAGGGACCATTTTTACCCCGCTGAATAAAAACGCCAACCCCTCTCGACATGGAAATAATTATCAGAAAGCACAATCAACCCATCCCTTTGTGTCAATGATAACTATCAATCATGCCTTTTCCATTTTTAATAGACATTAATAGTGTATCCCCGTATGAATCGCTTTATTTATAATAATCATCGACAGAATATGATTTGGTTACATTAAATGCATCCATACCTCCGTTTAATTGGATGGGAATAATAATTGACAAACTTCGACAACTGGCGTTTCAAAAGGCAAGGAGCATGTCTCTACTTTTGGCCTCTACCAGATTGGATTCGCGTTTGGGAGAGGAGGAGGAGGAGATCGTCATCTCGTAAAGAGTTAGAGTACCTGCCTCCAATGCTCGAGGCGCACATTAACTGGCTGAATTCAAGCACGACAAAAATCATATTGTGACTAGAATAGAAATCATTGTCAACAAATTACGAGGATACTATCAATCAGACAGCCCGATTACAATCCCAATTTGTGAGTTTTTATTTGATCGGACTGTTTTGTCCCTCCTTCTACCAAAAAAAAAAAAAAAAAAAAAAAGATTTCAAACGGGTTGTGCGGTTGTGAACCCCCACTCCCTCCCCCTCCCGCTTTCTTCCCACTGATCTCTAGACAAAATGTGGATGGGTTATTTCCTCTTCAGCTTCATGTGAAGAGTTGACACCATCGCATGGCCATCACACCACGCCGTCGAATTGTTGTATCATGGACCCTAGGGTCCATGGTTGTATCAACATTTGTGTTGATTAGATAATTGTTTGTGTGTGTGTTTTTATTTGTTTAGTTGATTAAGTGTTTGTTCTTGTTTTAGTTCTATTTACTGTAAACGCTCAATACGATTGTTATCTTATATTGGGTGTCGGATTGAGCGTGATAACGACTCCTTCCATACAATAGCGCCACTCTCGACAACCAATAACCTATCCAGACGTTTCGTTTTGTCAAAACATCAGTGGTTGTATGATATCCCTCATATTTTGTCTCTACTATTTCCGCGATCGAGAAGGCGGTCTGGAGGATTATGTTACCCCAGTGAGCTGGTTGAATTATGTGCCGTGGTGGCGGTTTCTGACGATGGCGCCAATCAGTGATGTTTCATCTCGCCCGGGGATAATGCACGGCCCCGAAGTATAAAGAGGTGGGATTGAGGGTATAGGCATGGATAGTACTAGGTTTGACTTTTCAGGTTGCTACAATATAATGGTAAAAACATGAACAAGAGAAAATTAGGCTTACGTTCTGGGCCAAATAGTCCTAAATCCCCCTAGTTTAGTTCCATGCTAAGTGGATTTCAAATAAAACATTTTTTAGCGGGGAATAGACTTCCAATTCCCTGATTTTAGTGAGCCACAAACATTGTTTCTCGTCCCCTTGGCAACTAACAGATCAATTGTTAACAACATCATCAACAATAGACTTATTATGCAACTAAGCTAGCAGGTTATAACTGAATATGGGCCCAGAACTAGTTTTAAAGGTACTTCAGATTTGTCAAATCAGATGCGCGGCGCCATCTTAAGTACACGTTGCGCACGGTGCGTGATGCACGTTAGCTCAGTGTCATGCGGTGCGCGCAAACTGGCCCAGTTCAAAATGGCGACCCGCTATGTAGCATCCCCACGCTTGATGCCCTTTAATCTAGAAACAACTGAATACCACCAGTGATCTTTCATATCATAAAACATAGACATTTTTATTCAGGAACATTCCAATTACAACAAAACGTAATTTAACAGTTTAACTAAATTTATTTGCTGTGAAATTGATAAATTGTTACCATCCACCATCAAGTATAATAATTATGGTAACAAACGTTATGTAAGACATGATATATGACCAGTTGAGTACCTTAATGCATGAACAATCAACATTGTTCTACTCTATGCCGGGGATGATATACTCACGTGAATAGCGCTATAAATATAACCGATATTATTATTATTGTATTATTCTGTCGTGCATGATCACATATTTTGAAATATTTTCAAATCTGAAATTGTTTTTACCTAAACAATTGCATGTACATTTGGGGGAAACTTTTCCTTTAATCAACTATATATATTGGAGCTGTTCAAATAAAGTTTGAAGAGCCGTATTTATTATGGACGATTTGTATACGGCTCTGAAAGTTTGTACAGATACTAAATTATTTAGACAG
Organism: Echinarachnius parma; assembly: GCA_037951105.1. Classification (NCBI taxonomy): domain Eukaryota; kingdom Metazoa; phylum Echinodermata; class Echinoidea; order Clypeasteroida; family Echinarachniidae; genus Echinarachnius; species Echinarachnius parma. The sequence continues at coordinate 296,388 of JBAMJV010001636.1, read as the reverse complement.
AACTAGGCACTGACTCAGTCCTGTCAACAGATGGCGCTTGACGAAAATTAAACACGACACTCCATCAAGTTCGTGGGCGCATTATTGTCTACTATTATCATCGCTCACATTTCATGTGTTTTATCTTTTAGATGAATTGATTAATAATATAATGTCTTTATAGGGGCGTAGGTGTGTGTGTGTGTGTGTGGGGGGGGGGGGGGGGGGGGGGGGGGGGTGGCACGTGTTCATTGCATGCACGGCTATGCCCATAGGTGCCCCTTGCGTAAACAAGAAATGTTGCCTTATGAAAGGTACATATAATTGTTTTTCGGCAATTAAAGAGATCTAGTAACTTTGTTGACATGTGCAAAAAACAATGAGTGGTTGATACAATGTATATTGTTGTTATCTGATAATTATGTCCAATGGGTGTTGTGTGAAAATTTCAAGTTAAATGGACTTTATATGGCCGAGTAATGAGCAAAATTGCAAAGTGACATTCACTAACTCATTGCACTCACTTTGTACACGGTTCTGGCGATCCATTGGATAATTTGACATCTGAACACTTCAATCGTAAATATCTTTTTAACGAAAGGGAAATTTGAAAAACCGAAACCTGTCCCATGCTTTTTTGTTCATAAGAATACATAAGGGAACCGCTATAATTTCAATTTGATTTTGAGGATTTGGACAATGTTACTAAGTCCTTTTAAATGTGAAGACTCCTTTTTGCTTGTCATGTCAATATTTGTGCCCCCAATCATTAAAACTACAACGCCCCTGCTACCCCATTAGAAAATCTTAGTTTCCCCAGTGTGCCTCAAGCCCTGTTGTATGGAATAGGCTAATTGGTGCAAGTTCAGACATAGGCTACTTTATGCGAACTGTCAGAGTCATAATTTACTTTGCTGGTGTTCTAAAATAACAATTGCATTTTATTACACTCCAGATCTTATGAAATTTTTTGATTGAACTTGTTTAAAAAGTTCGTGCAAGGTCTGTCCTCCACGGTCATCGAAAACAGTGTTTTTTTTAATAATTATCAATGTCCATGGTGCATGCATGCCATCGATGATATATGGATAATGTCAAAAGAGGGCGACATTGCATTTTACACTATGAGGTATACCGTAAATTTGCCAATTATAATGGAACATTCAAAAGAGAAGATTGAACAAATTGAAGGGAAAAAAACATAAATAAGTGAAATAGACAAAAATGATTACGCAGTAATGTGTTATTCTAGACCAGACGATGAAGCTTATAAAGTTGTGAACAAATTAAATTGACATGAGAAACTTTTTTTTTTTACTGTAGTATTTTGATGGGCGCTAGGGTCCACAAAGACATTGTGGAGGTGACCTATAAGATAGCAAACGCTATACATTACATGATAATCTGAGTATGCTATTTTTTCAAGTTGTACCCCCCCCCCCCCCCCCCCCATGTAAACCTGGACCTATGTGAGTATGTTTGTAGATTTAATTTAAAACCCCATTTGCATATTTTAATCGCAAACAAATAATATATAAATAGACAAACATTGTTTGTTTGTTTTTGCGCCATTTTGTCGATGCAAGCAAAGTAATACTTTAGGGATTTCATTTCATTTAATGACAGCTTATTACCAATAATTTTTCATGAAATTCGGTCAAAAAATCCCAAACTTCATTTGTTTACTAAGAGAAATAACAATGTTAAAGAGAACTTAGTATCATTGTCCAAATCCTCAAAACTTACTTGGAACTCTAGAGGTTCTATCATACCTTATCATAAAAGCGTGGGACCGGTTTCGGTTTTTCAAATTTCCATTTCGTTCAAAAGATATTTAGGATTGAAGTGTTCAGATATGAAGTTGTCTACGGGATAATTTCATGCCGTGTACAAAGTATATATAGGTTTTCCCATTCATTTTAACACTATCGTCATTCAATTTCATTAATTTGTCATTCAAATTCGTCCCGAGGAACCACCAGAGCGGAAATCCTAACTTCAATTTCGTCTTTCGTCAATCAATTTAACACAAATATCACACAATTTAGTCATTAGGCACACATTTTCGTCAAATGCAAATCAAATTCGTCGGTCACAGCTGCTGAACACATAAAAGCAAAAGCAATTTCGTCAATCTGCAATAATTTTCATTAAATCTCTATTCAAATTCGTCCTATGTATTTACATTGTATAGTGTTTTCTGTTTTATATTGTCTGTATGTAATTGTAAATTGTAACATTAATCATTTAGGGGGTAACATACACATGTAGGCCTATAGTACACTCGAAAACAAACTCACATGCACACACTCACAAACACACATACATTTACACACATGCACACCAACTCGCACACAAGCACGTTTACAACAAATTGCATTAAATTCTTTTTCAAGACAATATAGAAATAATATAAAACAATATCAAATATTATGTATACACACACGCACACACATACACACACAAACATACCCATCTAACCATATACCATATACATAGTCATGACACAGACAGGCATAATTATAAGGCTATACCATGCGACGAATTTGAATGACAAAATCACGAAATTGGTTGAACAAAGACGAATTTGATCTTCACATTCACCACTCGCTGAGCGGCGGAGACGAATTCCAATGCCAATTGACGATTTTGAATGCGAATTGTTTGAAATTGGTTGACAAATGACGAATTAGATTGATCATTGACGAAATTGAAGTTTGGATTTACGGTCTGTTGGTTTCTCGGGACGAAATTGAACTACAAATTAATGAAATTGAATGACGATAGTGTTAACATGAATGGGAAAACCTATATTAAGTACAATGAGTTACTGAATATCACGTTGCATTTTTGCTCATATCTAAGCCAAAAAAACCCACATCCAATTAACGTGAAATTTTCACACATAACTTTGTGGACATATCAGATCACTCCAATACACATATTTGATTAATCACTCATCACTTTTTGCACTAGCCAACAAAGTTACTAGGGGGTTACTAGATCCCTTTTAAAAAAAGGGAAAACTCATGTTTGTTTGGTGCAAAATATTAAAAACAATGTTTGCATGTCATTCACGATTGTTCTACCATGCCCCAAGATATAACATCATTTCCATTGTCATTGTAGTTGTCATTGTCATTGTCAGCCTTATAATGATCTATTACAAAACAGAAACAAAACAAAAACAAAACAGGAAAGTAATGTTGGATTCGGGTTGGCTTACAAGAAATCACATGCTTTTGTTGATAAAGACAAAGACACGCCTCTTAATAACTTGTATAGTCTTAAATTCAGTCAACCGTTATAACCTTTTAAACTGTTAAAATACTAACAAGTGTATTAACTCGTAATTTGAGAGGTAGAAACAGAACATGTCAACCGCTTCCTTTGGTAAAGTTGTTTTTAAAGTTGGAATGCAGAATTATTCCTATTGTATAAATACAATATTTTACTTTTAAAATTAAACTTGACTGAATATTAAAACTAGTTTTGCAAACATTACACGTGTGCACACTAAATGCATGCACAGATTGTGCAGCTCATCCGATCGAGTGGCAGTTCAAAATCACTACGGTCGGTACTTTGTCGTTTTTAACTCGTTATTAAGGATTTCTAGCTCTCAAAATTGCTGCAGTCTGTACGCTGATTGCGAGGACGTATCTATCGATGCTTGGATCTGTTCACCGATTTAATTTCAGGTAAGAAAAACGAGATAATGTGAAGATATTCTTATTGTAGAATGTGTACGATCCATCGACCATGCATGCTCTCTTTGTCTCGGCCGGAAGTTTCCCGGCAGTTTTCAGCAGGGCGCCGGTTCATGGCCTAGGGGAGCTGGCCGGGAACGAACCGCAATATGCGGACTTCAGTTTCATTGACTCATTCAAAATCGTTTGGTTGTACATGGAATAACCACAATAGGAAATCAAACTGGCAATCCTGTGATAAGTTAGGCAGGTCAGATGATGCACAATATCTTAGCAATGATTATTAATATTATGCAGTGCTTGTGACCACGGGCGTAGCGAGTTAGGTAATACCTATTCAACTGGGGGGGGGGGGGGGGGGGGGGGGAGATGAATGAATAGATCATCCCCCCCCCCCCACTTGAATGGGTATCAATGTCATGTCCACATGTACGCCCGTGCTTGTGACTGTCACTGTGTCAGCAAAGCCAAGCCCAAGATAGCAATGCAGTTGATAAAAATGTTACGATACTTCAAATCAGTGATTTTTATTTTGCAATATTGTTATTTGATTTTGAATTGAGTGTCTGTGAGTGTGACTTTCATCTCCTCTCGCCAAGCAAAGATAGTAAATGGTAATGTTTAATAATTGTAATTCTTATTACGTACACTATATATGATGACAAGAAAATGTCAAAGATTTAACCCATTTCAAACTAAATGATTTTGGTAAAATATATGCATTCTCCATAGTTTAGACCCCAGCGCTAGCTTGAGTATATTCGACCCCCTTTTTCAGAGCTGATCCGGCCACTTCTAAGGGTCTCATTTTCATTTTAAAGAAGCAGATCACTGCTCCTAAGAGTAAGGGTCTCATTTTTTATTTTTTAAACGGCTGTTCGTCGCTCCTAAGGGTCTCATTTTCATCAAAAAAGGCCAATTTAAGACCTAGTACATGTAATATAAGTAAACAATATTCGCTCTTTTAGACTATGAGTATGTCTGAGTTTTAAAAATAGCTGCTCCTTAGACCCCTGTTTTTAACCCGTTGACCACGGGAACCGAGTGGGTTGTGTACAAAGTCTATGGGGATTTTATAAACACTTTGGGAACGGGTTAAGTTGGCAGAGTCACACCCCTGCTCCTTAGACCCCCATTTTGAAGTTTTGAAGGAGGCACACCTAAAATTTCACTGGTGCGAGTATAGTTACATGGTAATTTCTGTCTTTTAGCCCCTTGACTACGGGATCCGGGCGGGGTGTGTACAAAGTCTATGGGGATTTCAGAATCTCGAAGGGAACGGGTTAGTACATGGACTAAAGTTGTGCCACTGATGAGAATTCGGGCCATCTCTAAAAAATTGAATAAAGATAAGACTAACTAAAGTGTAGAATTTTGCAAAATATGTGGCATCAATGTTGACTATCTGTGATACCCTTATAAATACAATATACAGTACAGCTAGTTGTTTACCATAAACCTTGACAATAACAGCATTCCTATCTCTAGAAATACAAACAAAGGCAGGTAACAGACCTGTTTGAACACAAAAACTTCCAAAACTATATTACCTAATTGTGCAGTGAACCATATATGATCACAAAAGTTTGGATATTTTCTTCTCTGGTATAAGAGGCCTCCCACACCAAGCTAGGAGGTATTAGAAAGGCCTCTACTACCTCCTTGCCAACACATACCACAACACTACACTACACTACATACTCTAGTAGTCCCTTTTGTTAGTATTTTTGACCTGAAAAGACAAGCCTGTTGAACCGTATCTAGTCTAACAATGAGCTCATATTAAAAGGTGTATGGAAACTAATGTACATGTATGATCACATTTATGCAAAAACTGACAAATGGGTTACGATGAAGTACTGCATCTTATGATGTGATGTGATCTGATTTCAAGTGGTAAATGAATGCACATGGCCAATTAATGAGGGTGCACTGCTATTTGCTGAATGTTGTCATACATACTGTGTAAGTTTGTACACGATTGAAATAATCCTCACTTTTTTATCATGCATATTTCAATGAAAAAGTGGACATTTGAGAAAAATATATATTCATAACTTCTTATTATTAAACTCGAGTAAAGAAGCAAGATATGAAAGAACCACTAGAGTTGCAAGGGAGTTATGTTGATTCAACCATAGTTACTTACTAACTACTAATGCTCAGTGCCTGGAAACTTTCCAGAGGCATCTGAAGGCTTTTTTATTTACCCAAAGTTATCCATAGAATTTTATATGTAAGTAGTTTGCTAAATTTTGTAGAGAGATAATACTGTTGAATGTTTTTGTTTTGTTTTGTTTGTAGTCTAAGCGCCTTGAGTAATTTTTTTAGATAAGTGCGCTTTATAAATATTTATATTATTATTATTATTAATAAATGACCTTATTATTACACGTAGTATGTACCCTTGTATATTATTTGCAATGTTGTGTTATCTTAATTGTAAAACTACCTCAATTCGGCCTGTGGGCTGCCATGGCAGTTGCTTTTAAACCTGAAATAAATAAATAATTTATAAGATTTTATTTTCTTGAATTTGCTATATCATTGATGTAGTGTTTTCGGGACCAGTCATGAACTTAAAACCTTTATTACAGCATTCCCTTTAATGCTAGTGCTTCCCATGTTGAACTGAAAGGGATTCCATTCTGGGGCCTAATATTACTGGAGCCTCTCCATTGTGTTAAGTTTCCAGAGCTTGCTTTCTCTTTTGTTGTTCTAGTTCAATATGATGTAGGTCATTTCATTTCTGTCTTTTAAAAAATTGTTTGTATAAAGTTGGTATTCAAATAGAAGTCTACATGTATATGCAAATCTACCAGCATTGCATTACATGTTAGTGGGCGTGTCTCGGGTTCAGCATTTGTTGTGTACATGTACATGTAAACGTAAATTTCTCTTTCCAGTTCATCATAGAATATATCCAAAAGACCAAAACACTATAACTTGCAAACAAAATATTTACGATTATACACGAAGAGAAGGACGGATTGACATAGATCTGGCTTAAAAAACTTCTCATAAATGTTGAATATTCACTTCACTTGGAAAGGCATTCAACTTTACTTCAATGATTGGGATTGAGTCAGGTAAGTTTTTGTCTGTGAAATGTGTGCATTATTTTGTAACTACTGGTATGTGGTTAGGGATTTAATGAATCCTTGGATGAGCTGTTTAAAGGCCAAGTTGAGTTTTGGTAATTTCCAAAGTGCCCCCCCAACATCGATTGTAACGGATTTGGTTGATTTCAATTCCATATGAAAGATCATCGAAAAAAACATGGGAAATAATAATAATTTCCATTCAAATGCTCTAATTGTTGTGAAATTTGCTTTCAAAATATCATATAAAAGTGGTTGACGCCCGGGTATCACTTTTTAGAACCGCTAGTGCGAGGCACTAGCGTTCTATGTTCTCCTAATAAAAAACTGAAACCAAATATTTGTGTGCACGCTAATTGTGCTTAAAACTATACATATGATACGGTACTTACCAGCAATTTACTCTCCAATATGTGATCCAACTACCGGGTGGATTAAGATTATGATTTTTCCTTCCATTCCGCAAAAAATCAGTGATATATGCGCCTCATGGACCAGTCTCTCCGTGTGTTAGCGCGACTGTGAACGAAAGGCGAACGAATGCGAATGGGGCTTGCGAGTTGCGTCAACGGCAGTGTTGGAGTCATACTTCTATGGTTGCGATACATAATATACACGTACTACTGTATAGTATTACCGCACACAGTGACTGCACTACAGTCCCGTATTACCGCACACTGCACTATACAGTCCCGTATTAGGACCTACAACGCTAGTGCTTCGCGCCGAGTTAATTTGACACTTCGAGTTGTAACGGCTCTTTTTGAATGATAACAGGGGTTTTACTTTGTCGTTTGTAATTGTGTATACTTTTCGAGCATGGTGAAGTTATAACTATTAGTTTGTATCGTAATCGTGCAGGTTTTGGTTACTAAAGTTAAGTTTGACCAATACTCAACTATCCCTTTAAATAACACCCTTATAGAGTGACTGCAGATCCAATGTGGATTCTTTTTGGCAAACAATTATTGACAGACATGTACACAAATATATATGCTCGGGCTACCAGGGCTCGATAGCTTACTTACCCGCTTGCCTTGGGCAAGTAAAAAATTAGTGTCGGGCAAGTAAAATTTCATACATTTTCTAGTTTGCTTGCCTGATCGGGCAACTAAATAATTGTTCAACGACAAGATGTGTTCATCTTATCTACGTAGAAGTAAGAGGGCAAGTCAATTTTTATATTGGGGCAATTCAAATTTTGAAATGTATGATTTTACTTGCCCGAATGGGCCAGTTCAAAAGAAAAGTTAGTGTGCAGGCTTGCATACACACATCACACACTTACACACACACACACACACACACACAGACTCTAGGGATGTAATTTTATTGTAGTATTCAGACTAAATAAACTGATAGTATGTTTTTGAAATGCTATTGTTGTCTACCGTTATCTTGGAACAAGTACTCCGGAAATTTGGAAAAGAGATAATAATTTGTTTTGATGTCATTCTCCTTGTATGCTGTGTAAAGTCTAAGGTCAAAAGTCTTAACATTTATTTCTAAAGCAAAGACAATTTCAAATGGCATAAATGTTTTATAGACAAACATAATCATGATTAAAATATCATTTAATGTTTGAAAATGCTGAAATGATCTTTCATCAATAGGCCTAGATTGTCATGCTTTTATTTACTTTACTTTTAATTTGATCCTTACTCTATTTGAATGATAACAGGCTTTTTACTAAACTCCCACTTCCCTGCTTAGTCGTTTGTAATTGAAATACCTTTCGAGCATGGTGGAGTTATAACTATTATTTTGTAATGTTATGTTGCAGGTTTTGGTTACTAAAATTAAGTTTGACCAATGCTGTATACTATCCATTTAACCATACTTTTTTTTCCCTTTACACAGGCCTTAAAATACTGTACAATACATATATATCCAACAATAGTGTATCAGACAATTTTTTTCAATTGCATTCCCTTTGATATTGTAGACTAAAGAGATTCTGTTAACCCTAAATTCCATTAACCAATAGCCTAAAGGAGGGTCATGTATTAAACCTATGGGGATTGCAACATCTAACAGGGAACAAGTTAGCTACATACACTGTACAACATGATTCACAGTAATAATGCTTTTAAAGCCAAATAACAAGTATTGGGAAACGCCCCACAAAAAAAAAGAAAAAAAAAGAGCTTTTTATCACCAACCATGTGAAAGACATCATAACTTATCTGTAAACTTTATGTAAAGATTTGGACAAAAACTGTGTTGAAATTGAGTATTAGCTCGCAATAAAATGTTTGAAATAAAAAAAAATCTATGCACAGATTAAATTACACCGCAGTGCTCGCTGCGTGCAAAACCTATGGCAAATGCTGCCACCTGCCTCCGCATTTCTGCATTTAACGATACTAAGGTTCAGATTTTTCCACACAAGCTTTTTTTTAATACTATTTCAACAATACTGATCAATTAGTTTGGCCAATAAAGATACTTTTGGTAACATTCCCGATACTGTTATTTGGCTTTAAGGCCATATATGATATAATTAAATTCTACTGCAAGTTCTTGACAGTAGGCGCAGCCGACCAAAAATTGTCTGCGAGTTGATCATGTCGTTACCAAGATACGCTGATCATACAAGCTGTTTACAATCAATTCACTGATGTACTCGTTGTGCAACAAAAATGTGCACATCTTTTTAGAAAAACTGTAGAACTTCCAGGTTTCAGAAATTCTAATGAGTTTATTTCACATCAATATTTGAACAAGCATTTCCGTAGACTGTAATGTGGCTTTGTAGACTTCAATGCATCGTCAGATCCTTTTTTTTTTGTGCAAAGATTTTTTGTTTGCATTTTTAATAAAAATTAAATGTGTACCTAAGTTTTGTTTTAAAAAGGCTCATTGATAATTGATTATTACCACAATTCTGGTTACAATTGTAGACTTCACTGAATCACAATGTTGACATTTAATTATCAAAGTACATGTTATTATAAAAAATAAAAAAAACACATCATGTAATATTCAAGTTTTTGTTTTAAATTAAATAACCCATCACCTATTTGAACGTAATGTGGCATGTACGCGTGTATGAGGTCATTAAGAAAACAGTTAGTTGTACTTACTCAATGTGACCTTCAACTTATTATGAATGACATTTATCTTCTAGTGCAAATAGGACGAATCAATTGGAGATCAATCCACTTCCCATTAACATACTGAAAAATTGAATAATATTGAGTATCATTCGTCAACCTCGCCTGATCTGTTTCCTTCCAATCATTATAACATTTCTTGTAAATATTTTACATCCCCGTTGCCTACCACAGAGCACCACTCTAACCTTTTTGCTAGTGGCCTGGGTCCATATTTATAAAAGCCTGCTAGCTTTAGTTCCCTGTGAAGTCTTTTTTTTGGATGATGTGGCCCAGAATTAAACACAATATATTTCAGTTGCTAACTACATTGTAGGTGTTTACTAAGTGTGTACCTACATTTGTCAGGCATGCCCATTTAACCCTAGTTGGGGACTAGAACAACTGTTTGATGCTAAAAAAAAACTGCATCATTTGAAATACACTAAATGCAAGGAACAAAGCTAGCAGAGCCTGGTTGAATCTTTTTACAAAAATTGAAAAATTACTTTCAATAAAGCTTGCCCTTTTTATTAATTTTTTTTTTTTTTTTGGGGGGGGGGGGGGGAGGGGGGGGGGGTGGGGGGGGGGGGGGGGGTGGGTGACGTACATGGCCACCTAATCATGAGCTTCTCATTCTGAGCTTATTGAGTGGACAATTGGTCTGGATCTTTTGGCAGCCCAAATGTTTCATCAGTTAAATATCAATATCAATATTTGTTTCTCAGTCAATTTAATGTGGCCAGTGTGACCTCGTATTTGTCGGTTTTCATGTGGCCCAACAGCATTTCTAGTGGCCCTCGGCATCTGGGCCACTGTTTTGAAAATGAGCCCTGCTTTGATAACATGATGCATCATCAGCAGCATGCAGTGTGTCTAAGAGACAGTGGGTAAACTGAACACGATGCATTATTTTCAATTTTTTTTATTAGAAGAATCAATACAGAACAATGTCGACCTAGAGAAGAAAAACAAAATAGATCAGAGAAACAGGAAATAGACACAAGTGTAACATTACTGAATATAATAAGGTTTAAACAAATAAGCTAGAATAAAGGGAACAAGTAGGTTATGTCCTCAAAATGATTTTTTGTGATAGGGAGTACATTGAATTGTGCACTCGTTAAGATCAATTACATGTACACTGCTTGTTACACAGTCATCGTGGTCCATTGTGTTTTTACTAGTCTGCATTTAAAGTCCAAAGCTTTTTGCCATAGAAAAATAAGTTTTCCATTTGGGCAACTCCACAAAAAAGTGGACATGAACTAAAAAAAAACAATTGACTCTATTTCAAATCCTATTGATTTGTTCTGGATTACTTTTTCATACAACATGATCCTATGATTATATCTTTCAGTTCACATGATTTTTTTTATTCTCGGGTGTCTCCTTATAGGAGAAACGGAAACCATACATGAAACTCCAAACATGGGACTACCCTGTGCACATTTCAGGAAAATCCTTATATTTTCCAAATTTTCTGGTATTTTTATTATTTAAGGCACCAAATTTGATGACTGATAATCAAAGTACCTTTTCAGATTAAAATTTCAGTCTTTTGAGTGCTCTAAAGTATATATTTCAATTAATCAAATCCTCCGGACAAACTGTAATGTCCGTGACGCTGAAAATGTAATGTCCGTGACGCTGAAAATGTAATGTCCGTGACGCAACGTTTTGTTGTCTAGATCACATATACCTGGCCCGTTTCGCATAATCCAACTTGGAATCAATTCATCAATGCCTGGTCTATAATTGAATACCTAAATCACCTTTGTGAGGTCTCAGAACTCACAGACTTTTGCAAAGATGTATATGGATGCAAAAAGTCATGTCCAACAAATGTAATGTCTGTGACGGCGCACATTTTGCAGAATTACTCAGTAATGAATTGGATAAATGTTCTGAAACTTTTGCATACTTAACCAGGCTATTGCTTTGTAATCAAAATAAAAGTTAGACATTAGGAAGAGGTATGAATTAGTAGTAGCATTGGAAAGTCATGAAAATAATTGTAATTGTAATGTCCGTGACGCTGGAGTTGCCCATTTGCCCATAATGTGTATATTTGAATCAATTAGTTAATTTATCAAATATTCATACAAGATATGTTATGATAAAGTGGACCAGAGCATTATAGAAACCACATTTAAAGCTCTCTTATTTTAAAAATTAGAAATAACGATTATCTGAAAATTTAGCATCAAATAGAGAAGGCTATCGCCTAAAAGATGGTATGCAGATCTCAATTTAGTCCAAATCAACTCAATGCCCTTAATTCTCACTTTAATGTAACCCAACAATATACATGTATTTAAACTTGTTTTCAACTTTCCATAGTTTCCACATGTACTTAAAACAGCCCGATCCCAGTGATGTACACTTCAAAATTTGAATTGAAAGGTATTGGAAGTGGTTAATTTATTAAAATGTACATTTATAACAGCTAAACAGGTGAATTGAGTACTATTGCACAGTAAGCAAAGATCCTAACAACCATTGCCTCGGAGGGAGGTCGTATGATGTAATATACTTCTAATGAAAGCGAATGAACTTTTGGTGGGTTGATTTCCAGTGAATGGACTTTGTTCATCGTGCGAGCTGGCAAGAGGGGTTGGTGCACGTAACATTACAAACGCTACATGTAGGCTTTATTTGTTGTGTTTATTATTTTACAGTCCTTGGAAAGTCTCCCCAAAATAAACTGCCACGTTTTGCACTTTTATTGTGATTTTAACATACACCATACAAGTATGATAGCATCTAATCAATTATAACTTTTCAAATTTGACTTGCCTGGACAAAGAATTTACTCGCTTGCTTACTTCTAGATGAGATAAGGAATTACGTTTTTCTCTTATACTAAGTAGTTGACCAATAATTTAGTTGCCCAATCAGGTTTTGTACGTGTAATGTACATCACATCCTGCACATTACAAGTAAACCCAAATCAAAGTGACAGAATAATCAGTAAGTTGACATAGGACATGGCATGATACTAAAGCCTCCTGTGAGACACAATGTGAGCAAATTCTGCAATTACATTAGTGACAAGGATCACTCTGATGTTGGCCTTGACAACAACAACAACAACAACAACAACAACATGAACAAACTTATTTTTGTTGAAAAAGAACAAAATTATAAATTTCAAGAAAAATTGAGTTTGTTTTTTTGTACTTCGTTTCAGGGAAGATCTAGGGTTAATAATTTCCAATCATACTACTGTTTGGGTGCAATAATCAGGTTTTAATATAATCTTGATTAAATATATGCACAGCTATAAGGCAATGATATGATCAGTAATTTTTAATCAGTAAATTGGTTTTGATGTAAATATATACCAGGAAGATCATCCACAAGTGATAATAAACTCATTTTGACTGCTTATCTACATGTATGAAAGGAATGCAGGATCAAATACACACTGTTGAATCACTTTTAAACAATCATTGGGATTTCATAATATTGTTTAGATTTGATAAAGTAAAACTATCAGGATATATTGCCAATTCACATAATTGATAAAAAACATATTTGTAATTCAGTAGTACACATGTACTAGAACATTGTGTAGGTGACTTTGAGCAACATTTTGCACATGACATCAAGATTTTCAATTGTGTTCATGGAAGAAAATATGGCATTAAATTATCCAGGATTACACCCTGTTTTTCTTTCATAAGATGTCTAGATTTTTACTATGATGCTGCCCTCTACCATCTGTGATTGTGCAGTGTTGTATGGTACACTCTTACTTTTTGTAGGACTAGCAAGCTTACAGAAATGAGTGATGAAAGCTTCAAATATGAATTTTCAACACTTTGATTGAAAATCATGTATTGAAAATCAATTACCAATTTCCTATTTATAATGCATTAAACTTATCAATATCAATACCAAAATACAAATAGTTCCATTTCAATACCAGAATGCAAACAGAAGATTACTAGCACTGAAAATAATCGAGTTTGGATATCAGCGATAAATTGTTGGCAAAATCAAATAGTCTTCAATGAAAATAGATTTTAAAAACCCCACATGTCTGTAAAGTGTTAACAATGTACTTTGTAACTTGACTTTTAATCACAATATATTCTTGGTCAGTTTCCCTATATGTTTGAATTGACTTCAAAGACATACAATATCATTAATTTTCGAGGGGCTTTTCAAGCCTCAAGCATGTTTGCATTGGATTTAAGGAAAGGATATGAATAATTTAATGGAGCTCATTTGTATACATTTTGTGGGCTCATTTTAGACATTTCGTGGGGCCAAATTGCCATGATACCACTATTTTCCTTGCTTGACTCATGGGCATCAACAGGTAGGGGATGGGGTCAAAAGTCCCCCCTCTCATTTGAAAGTGGAGGGGATTATCCCCCCACTTTTTCCTATAATGTATACATGATGTGTGTTTGATTCCATACATGTAGCTTGCAATATCATGTAAAATCTCAGGTATGCAGCAAATTGCGCAATCGCAAGCCCAAACATGCAAAAGCTCATTATACAGTGGGAGGGGGACTCCCTCGCAATTCCGTAAATCCCCCCCCCTACTTTTGAAAAGTTTTGGACACCCTTGGCTTGACTTCCAAGTCCATATGTTGCGCAGGTGTTTTTTTTATGAAGTCTACAATCTAGTTCAGTTCAGCTTGGTTTCATTATGGATATGTATGCTGTTATTATTTCACCTTGACCAAGCTCAATGATATCACAATTTGTTTGGCAAATATTTGTATTAGCATGCCCTTCAGAGATTTGTATTTGGTGAAGTAAGTGGGATAATTTGTGTCACTACGAACAATAGTACTTGTATTTTGTTTACATGAAAAGTCAAGAGCGCATATCTGTTGGTGATAATGACAAATTGAACATACTCTACACGTATTCAAACTGCAGTGAAATTTGTATAGCCCTATAAATGCAAAGATTTGCGTAAAGGGACTTCGTAACATTGTCCAAATCCTAAAAATAATTTTTTCATTCTAGCGGCTCCCTCATACCTTGTTGTATTCATATTAACAATAAAATCATGGGGCAGGTTTCGGTTTTCAAATTTCCCTTTCGTTACAAAGATATGTACGATCGAAGTATTCAGATAAGAAAAACTCCGGGCGGGTTTTTCTTCCGTGTAAAAAGTGAGTGCAGTGAGTTATTGAATATCACTTTGCATTTTCGCTCATTACTTGGCCATGCAATGTCCATTTGACTTCAAATTTTCACACAATACCCTGCGGACATATGAGATAACAATAATATACATTGCATCAACCATTCATCACTTTTTGCACATGTCAACAAAGTTACTAGATCCCTTTAAACCAAGCTTGCTTTTAATAACCAAGCCTCCACACTAACTTTTTTCTCTACTGCCATGGCCAGTTCGGGCTAATAAAATCATATCTTTTCACTTTTCACATTTTACTTGCCTGGACAAAGAATTGACTTGCCTGCTAAATACTTCTAGATGAGATTTACATGTAAGGAGTTACGTTTTCTCTCATACATGTATGACCAATAATTTAGATCGGGCAACCAAACTAGGCCATTTATGAAATTGTACACATACCCGACATTAAATTTTACTTGCCCTGGGCAATAGGGCAAGTGTTTGTGTAACCTAGTTTTTTGTTTGTTACGACTGGTACCAAAATTAGAGAGTCACAACTTCAGAATTACCTAACACTGTTTTGAGCTAGCGAAAGTTACTTAAAGGGACTTAGTAACATTGTCCAAATCCTCAAAATAAAATGTTAATTCTAGTGGTTCCCTTATACCTTGTTGTATTCGTATTAACAAAAATAGCATGGGACAGGTTTTGGTTTTTCAAATTTCTGTTTCGTTAAAAAGATATTTACGATTGAAGTGTTCAGATGTCAAATTATCCAATGGATCGTCAGAACCATGTACAAAGTGAGGGCAATAACTTAGTGAATGTCACTTTGCATTTTTGCTCATTACTCGGCCATATAAAGTCCATTTAACTTGCAATTTTCACACAATACCCAGTGGACATATCAGATAACAAAAATATACCGTAAAACTCCGTGTATAAGGCGCACCCGTGTATAAGGCGCACCCCCAACTTTCTTTTAAAAAAAAAAAAAAATTTTTTTTTTTTTTTTTTTTTTTTTTTTTTTTTTTTTTTTACAAAACTTCTGCTCATGAATATTCATGTTTTCATTAGATAGCAATGCTCATTAAATATGCAAAATGCTAAATTCATTAATAACTTTTTTTTAATGAGAAAAATGTATGACCGCTGGTTAGAAAATTGAATATTAAATGAATGCTGCTACTCATGAACATTGAATAATCAATTAGTTGCAGTGTAACTGCTTACAAAACTTGTATTTTGTTTTACTAACCACTATCATTTGTATGTAGGAAAAAGGTATATGTTGATAAATGTTCCCCTCACATCAAGCTCTTGTCATGCCTTATAGACCAGTGTAATACACATTGAACATGACTACAGGGTGACCAAAAAAAAAAAAAAAAAAAAAAAAAAAAAAAAAAAAAAAAAAAAAAAAATCGTAATTTTTTTTTTTTTTTTTTTTTGCTGTACCTGTGTATAAGGCGCACCCCCGACTTTGAAATTTTTTCCGACGGAAAAAAGTGCGCCTTATACACGGAGTTTTACGGTACATTGTATCAACCACTCATCGCTTTTTGCACATGTCAACAGAGTTACTAGATCTCTTTAAAGGAGACCACCACTTAAAGAACAACACAGGCTTATGTTTTGGTACCGTTGTTTGATATTAAATAGATGTCAAACACTTAGCATAGGGCTGTGTAATTCATAAGGTCATGTGTCATGAGGTCGCCTCCTTTTGCGTTACATGCCGATTTGGGCTTCTGCGGGACAATGTTTCAGTTGAGAGCAAATATTTTCTGAAGAACGCCCCCTATCCTATCAAAAGTATACATTTTCTGAAAGGAAATTTCACAAGGAATCCAGATATGCACTCAGAAATAACACTAGGTGTATACTTATTTTGTTATAAATTTGAAATTTTGTTTCCAGTTACAGAGGTCAATATTTTCCATGATAATTTTTCCTGAGGTAGCTCTAGACAACTAATGATAATGTTTTCATGCAGAGCACACTTAGACCTTTACAGCAATATAATATTGTATGGGGTTCATGATTATTTTGTGTGAGATATTTTCACTCATACTTTATGGAAAAAATGCAAAAAAAAAAAATCAATAATTTTCACTATGTAAGAGTCACTAAAGGATTAAATATAGAGGGCAGGCTTAATTGTATTGAGAAATGATAAAGTTTGATAAGTAAGCTTTAATATGATACCAAATTAGTAGTTTTACACCAAGTCTTAGTGAAGAAATTAACGTTTTAAAAAAAAATGCACAAAACGTTTCAGTCCAGATTGTGCCCCCAACCCCCCATAGAGTTTGTACAGGTAACCCCCAATTTTCTGTGTTTGTGTTGATTTAGTTTAAAAACAAACAAGCAGAAACACTTTTCAATGATCAAACATTATAGTTCAATGTTTAAGCTTTAATTTGATACCTACATTGTAACTATACATCTAGTTTTGACAAAGTTATTAAAGTTTTAAGAAAAATTGCACTTCGAGAGGCATTTTCCCATAGACTTTGTACACGGGCGCCGCTTCCTGCGGCGCCGCTTCCTGCGCCACCCTCTGGCTCCAACATTCAAATAGCTGTACCTCCACTTTGGAAGGAGGTATACATTTAAAACTTTGCATAAAGGTAGCACTCTCATAGCTCTTTAAAATGATACCAAATTTGTTTTAAAAGGTTTTCTGGTTTTGAAAATAAGAAAGAAAATGGTAGTAAAAAAAACGCAAAATGTAACGGCGCCACCCTATTTGGAGGCGAGTTCATGACGCATGACCATAAACAATACAATTAATTACCAACACTTACAGAACCAATAGGGTCTCATGGTTCCGTATGTGCCAATTTTATACACGCGTACGTTTGGAGACAATAGAACCACGGAAGATGCGTACCCGTGAACATACGTACCTTATAAAACACCTGTACTTTAGTATGGGGATAAGTTTTTCAATGATATAGTATAGTTTGTTTGGAAACCTATTTTTCTGAACTTATTGGTGGAATGAGCTACTAAAACTATAACCTTTCATTTATATAAGAATATTATTTTTGGGTTGTCTCATTGTTTACCTTTGTGCTTGAACAGATATCTATGAGGTACTTATCAGGATTTCCCTTTCCTGCAATCCTTGCAATTCAGGAAACCTCTCAAATTAGTTATTGGTTCCCATTCTATAGCCCTACATGTATATAGGATGCAATTGTGGGAATTTTATCTGTGCATTTAAACAAAAAAAGTACATTGATATAGGCTATCTAGTACGTGCAGGTTATTGACGTAATAATATTTCACACGTTCTGGATTAGTCATGACAAAATGTAAACTGGCTGGGGTCTAGACTATTTAACCCCTTCTGCGCCCCGTTGCAGAAAGAGATGCAATCAATTGTAAAGTTGCAATTAATTGTAAGTTCGATCATGTGACCAAATGCGCACATCTGATTGGTTCAAGTCCGCAAATTTTCTGACTTGCAATTTATTGCAACTTTGCAATCGATTGCATCTCTTTCTGCAACGGGACCGGCCATGACTGGTTTTAAAAATACTTTGGCTAGTGTCTATGGAGAATGCAAATATATTATACTAAAATCCAATTGTCTTGAACCAGCTTTAGAATAATGGTGACTGGAACAGAGGGGATGAATCCAACTTTTACTTACGTTTTAGACTATCTTTTATTTTATGGTTTAGTTGTTACTAGATTCCTAAATAGGAGGGAATCAGTCCAGATCCTAATTGTGAAGCTCCTGAGCAAAGATCATTTTATTTTCTTGAAAATTATAAGTTTTGCTCTAAGTTTTATGGCAAATAAAGAACATGGTTTTCCCTCCCCAAGGTACAAGATACTTAAAGGGTACCACCACCCAAAAATAATATTCTTATTATAGAAAGGTACCATCTTTAGTATTCCATTCCTTCAACAAGTTCACAAAAATATGTTTTCAGAAAAAAATATATAATTGGAAAACGCATCACCATTCTCAACCATGCGTACATGCGGTCTGAATTGCGTAGACTATATGCGTTCAGAGCCAGAGCGCACTGTGCAGAGCGAATGAATCATCCGGGAATCTATTGACGTACGCGTGAAAGCATTGGCGCACTCGCAAATGCTTGGCCCGTATGGAACCAGGAAATAGCAGTGGTTCCGTAAGTGGTGGAAATTAATTGCTTTGTTTATGAATTACACAACCCTTTGCAAAATGTTGGGTATCTATTTGATATCACAAAACGGTACCAAAACATATAATAATGTGTTGTCCTTTGCCTGGTGGTCCCCTTTAACATTTCATTACAATTTTAGTGCAACAATAGTAGTGGAGTTCCTAATTAATTTCTTATACAAAATATTTATCGCTATTTATTTGTTATTATCAATATTTATCTGATGTTCTACATGTACCTTTAAATCACACCTGTACAATGTCCCTTTAATCTAACTTGATAAAAGCTGAAAGGTTTGGTAAACACAATGATTATGTACACACATAATTCAAGGTAACTTGCATATTATGTAGGGAGTACTAAATGGCATATAGCCTACACTGTACACAATACTGACACACTGATGAGAAAATAAATATAGGCCTGTGAGACACGCAGTAGCATAGTGTAATTGGACCGATCAGTGGGCAGCATATTATTTGGGGCGGGGGGGGGGGGGGGAGGGGGGGCACACCGTATGTATTTCATAGATTTTAGATTTTCCCTCTTGTAAATGTTTTTTTGTTATTGTTCATGTCAAATTATTGGGGGTTGCCCGCCCCCCCCCGATAACTACGCCACCAGAGACACGTTCTGTAGCAGTGAATTCTGCATTGTGTACAAAACAAGTCACCTTTTCTCAAACTAAAGGTAATTATGTAAACTTGAGCCTGATTGCAGGGTTCTGTGATGTTTAAAAGGCATTGAATAATTCATGTTGACCGGTTTCCTGTCATGAATCAGGGCCAGGCGTAATTTGTAAACAGTTGCATTCAATGCCCACCTGTTAATGAGTGTGGGAGAGCGGGATGATCTATAGAGGGGTAGGAGAGAAGAGAGACAGAGATTTACAGAGGAGAAAAAACACTTTAAAGGGATCTAGTAACTTTGTTGACATACATGTATGTGCAAACAAGTTTGTCTCTTTTGGGCATTTGGCAGTTGGCAGGGGGGAGGGGGGGGGGCTTCTGTAAGAGGAGCAGGGTTGGAGTGGGGGCGGGAGGTGATAGGACTAGTGGTGTGTACTTTATGTACATTTTCATTTTATTTTAGGCATGTGGCTCAGTGCTAAAGAATCCGTCTCATGCAGAGGATATCATGGGTTCAAATCCCAGCTGGATCAAATTCAAGACCATTACAAAAATAGCATGGGCGTCGATCCTTACGTAATACCTATTGATCAGGGGGGGGGGGATGAATGAATAGATCATCCCCCCTCTGAACAATAGGTATCAATTACAGATCGACGCCCATGAAAAACAGGACCTACTGCTATGCCTTCTAGCCAGACACTCTGCATTCATAGAGTGGAGTAGGGTAATAGCAAGGAGGTTTAATTTTAAACCTCCTTGGTAATAGTAACATTTATGTTATGCAGGGCCCTCTGGAAGACTTGTTTGTCACTGAAGTGGCTACCCTTGGTAAATGAAAATGTATTATTATTATTATTATTAACTATTTATGCAATATTAACTGATGAAGGGGTGATAAAATTACTAGATTTGGATGATCTATAACGTCATTGTATATATCTGTCCACATTGTGGACGTGTGCCATCGAAAAGCCCAGGCTGCTGTTGCTAGACGTCCTCTAAATCGGTTGCCTAGGATCTGAAGAGAAATTGTTTGATGACTTCACTTTACATTCAAACCTGTCTCTGTGGCCACCTGTCTATTAGCAGCCAATGTACATGTACCTATAGTGGCCACCAAAGGTGATCTTTAAGAGAAACACAGCATTATGGAACCTGTCTATAGAGGTCACCTGTCTGTATGTTTCTATTAGTTGGTCACTATACTGTACACAGGTTTGACTGGACTTTGTTTCTCTAGAGTCCAACAATGACCACTTCCCACATGATTACATTTTGTCATGTAATGTTATAATAAGTATAATTATTGATAAGCTCAAGTACCTTCCTAAACTGCAAGTTATAAGTTGAACAAAATAATTATTCTACAAGTACCAGTACATATGTTTGTTAAAATATGTTTATTTTAAATATTAAACAAATACATGATGATTATAATAGAACTTCATCAGTATTTTACTAGGAACATTTGTTTTTAGATGACAGGAAATGCTGAAAACATGATATTATAAATCATTCAAGGCATGCAATTTCATTTTGGTATTATAAGATATACATGTATACATGTTTCTCTTAAAGACATCCATGTAAAGTGTCTAACTCCACAAAAATTACTTGGAGCTTCCTCAGTTCTCTTCTGCCGTGTTGTTTAGCTTATGGTAAGAGAAGAATAAAATAGGGTTAGATTTTTTCAAATGTCCCGGCTTCAGTATGAAGATAATTATCATTGAAAATCATTATTTCAAAAGCGTTAGCCAACGCTTTTGGAGAAACGTACAATTGTCGTAGTTAAACACGCCCGGCCGCGGCCGGCAGCGCGCCACGCGATAACAAACTATCGGCAGCACGACCATCAAGCACGACGGGTCATTGGGCTGAGCGCTCGCAAATTCTGTACCGTCTGTATACACGTGTGCGGAATTCGTCAAACAGACGATTATTACTGCAACAAATCTACGGCAGGCCATCAGTATTCGGTGATAAAATATGAACTCAATATTCGTTTTTTTCAGTAGGTAAAAAGTGGACGTTTTCTTTCAAACTTTATCAAATCTTATAATTGTATTTTAGAATGATATTGAAATAGGATTGAAGTATCAAATGTCATTTTGTGCAATATCTGACACTTTACACGGATCACTTTAAGATCCCTGCCCGGATATTTTTAGTTCCATTAATTTTGTTGCATAAATTTGAATTTGTTAATATTCTAAGTATCCATGACCTCACATCATTAACCATACATGAAGGTGATGAATCGATCACAAGCATGCAATATACAAACATACCTGCAGGCGGTGTAAATTTAGGGCAGAATTAGCTTGTAGCATAAATTTATCATATTTATTTGAATTATGAATAGAGTGACTCCGCATGCATCAATCAGCCGTGAAATTCAGCCCACATACTCAGAAAACCCACCTACCTACCTGTCCCTAACCAAACATGACATGCACAAGCATGAGTTGCAGTGTGCGCTCTCCCTTGATTCAATTTTCATAAATTGGTCCGGCGATGCGACGCTCGTCACGAGTCATCATGCGTGATGAAGCCCTCGCGATGAAAATCATTCAGTCGGTTTATTTTTTTTTCTCCAAGTATTTATACCTAGGAGCCAGCTAGCGATCCTGTGCATGCATGCATCGTGTAATTTACTCCCAACTCCTCCTCTCGTCCACCATCCGTACATCTATCTCTACCTCTCCTCACCATCTGTATTTTTGAGAAACCTTTGTGAATTATAATATGCTTTTATACATGAAAATAAATAATTTTTCTCTTCCTCTCACCCTCCAATTTCTCCTTACATGTATCTGTTAACCACTCCATCTCTCTTATTGACTGTATCACTGCTTAGACTGTCTCGCTTTCTCTCACCCACTCTTCCTCATTCTCCCTGTCTCTCGCCCACTCTTCCTCTTTTTCTTGCACTCCCTTTCTTTTGTCACTCTCCTTATACTCTCCTTTTCTGTCTCTCTTCTAAATACCCCAATTCCCCTGTGTTGGCTTTTATATAAGAGCTCTGCCAACATCTGAAATGGAAACCAAAAACCCTCTTTCCCTTTCTCATCCTTTCCTAATCACTATTTCCATCTCTGTATTTCATTTTCTCCTCTTTCCCTGTATTTTCTCTTTAACACTCTCTCCCCCTCTCTCTCCCTCTTGCTATTTCTCTATGTCTTCTTTCTTGGTTTCTTCGGCCCACTCTGTGAGCTTGTTCAAGCCGACAGACGACGGGCCAGGAAAGGCAAGCTTAGGTACCAGATGATGAGGGGAGGGTAAGCTACAGTGGTGTACCCCTAGGAGTGAGTAGGGGGTTGGGGTGGGGGGGGGGGGAGGATCAAGATGGGTGATTAAAGTCCCTGTCTAAATTTTCCCCCCTCACTGCCCCCCATGTGGGCCCCCTAAAGAAAGACAGAAATGTAAACGTGACATCTTTATTTTGGACACAAGCTACACCCCTAATGGGTGTCCGCACGCTCTCCTGGTGTCCCCACTTTGACTAGACCCCGGCTATGCCTCCAGTTTCTCTGGTTGCGGTTCCTCTCGTTGGTTCGGGTAAGAGGCGTGTGATTGCGGCATCGCGCTTGGATGAGCGGGTATGAAATTACCCTCGAGGACGAGGACGAAGCAGGAAGCAAGTCAGCTCGCGAGGGAGTTGGGCACGGTATCTAGGGGTTCGATTGCGCAAGCTTTCATACATAGGCTAGAACTGAGTAGCACATCATGGCAAAGAAAAAAACTTTTCAAGTGAAACTACTAATTTATATATTTTCATAATTTGTAAAAGCACATTATGATTCACAAAGGTTTCTGAAAAAGACAGACAGTGAGGTTGCATCAGCTTAACTTAATATATATGTATATATATCTTTGACCCTGCGAGGGTGTGAGTTTGATTTATCTGGAGGAATCTAAAGTGTGCAATTTGTCCGGAGGCAAGCGCATTGACACCCTATCGCACCGGGCCTCCCCGATATTTAAAGGCATCACTCGCACCGAGTCAGAAGCAGACAGATCATGTACAGCGACACTCAAAAGAAAGGGAGATAGACAGGGAGAGAGAGGGAGGAGGGCAGAGATGGAGAGAAAAGAAATGAGATGGATGCAAAATGGCAGAGTTAGCCGAGGGGAGCAAAATCAATTAGTGGGACAAAACGAGGTGGAAGTGACGTCAAGAAATGAATATTGACGTAGTACTGCTGGGGAAGAGAGAGAGGAGAGCAGAAATAGAGGGTGGGCATGAGAGAGAAGGAGTGGGAGAGGGAGTGAGGAGGAGTGAGAGAAAAGAGGAAAAGGCGGAAATAAAGAGAGGGGGAGAGAATGATGTTGGGATGAGAGACGGGGACAGAGAGGAATAGAGGGATGGAGGATAATAAAGGGAGGGAGGGATGGAGAAAGGGAGGGGGAGGGTGGGGGAGAGCCCGGAGAGGGAGGGACATATTAACAGAGACAGAGGAAGAGATTAAGAGAGCTAGAGAGAAAGAGAGGAAGAGACACAGAAAGAGTAAATTCAGGTGGTCGGGTCCTTGCCGTGAGGAGGAAGCTAGTTAAGCCGGGCATTTTGTGCTGCCGTACCCGTAGCACCCATTGGCATTTGGGGATTTTTTTTTCCCTTGCTCAATACATTGTGATCGTGAGCTGTTCAGTTTAACCACTGCTCCCGATCAGTCTCACTTGTCGCCTGCTTTCAGCTCCGTTTTCCGTAGCGCTCATTCATTTCTCCCGTGGATTGTTCTCCGGTGCAGGTGTGACTATACGACGGCGAGGATATCTAATGCGGATGTTGATCTACTCTTGAATGTTATCTACTGCTGATGGTGAGTTACTGCTGATAGTGAGTTGGTGGAGAATACTGATGGTGAAGAAGACCTCAACAAGTTGACCTCCTACTCAACAAATGCATGTAACCAGCTCTCTGAAGTGAAGTGAAGTGTATTACTCAGCACAGGTACGTACTATTGTCATTCAGAAAAAAAACCTATATAAATGTCATTCTCATTATTCCAAAAAATTGATACTACTTTCTTGACTTCTACATGTAGTTATCATTTCGATGGAAATATATTGTAAGAAGAAGGCTTCAATAAACTGACCTCTTACTAAATGTGTTTCACTACAGCTGAAGTGAAGGATAATATTCTGATAAGTTATGTACATTGTACTATTCTGACTGATTATAAATGGCATTATCCAAATATATATAGTCGAACCAGTCCATTGTGTTACCCTAGGAATGCAGAAATAGTGAGCACTTCAAAATCTTCAAAATGGAGGTACATGTAACTGCTATGGACATCTAGATTGGCCTGTGTATATTGGCCATGGGATGCAAATTACAGTCAAACCTGTCCTAGTGGCCACCTGTCTATAGCAGCCAACCTGCCTATAATACTGGCTACCAAAAGTGATCCCCTGCCAGACAATCAATGTTATGGAACATGTCTATAAATAGTAGAGGTCACAGTAGGGGTCACCTGCCTACAGTGGCCACTTTTCTTGTTTCCCTTAGGTGGTCACTATACACAGGTTTTTACTGGACATATAATTGGTCATTATCCAGACAGGTGGCTGTTATATAGAGGTGGCCACTAATATCTAGGTTTTATCAAACTTTTCTGTCTACTGTTTCCTTCTTCAAGTTCTTGTCCTTCTTTTGGCTGAAAAGCATCAATGAGTTGGCAATACAAATACTTTCAGGAGTGGACAATAATACACTTGGGATAAGAACACACAATGATCACATGAAATTAATTAAAAATCATACTTCATTTCACTACCATGAATAATGTTTTGTTAAGCCTTAAGGCCACACACAACTAACTGATATATCTTCATGTAGCAGAGATTGTTCTAGTTAGCAGTGATAGAAATTAACCCTTTATCCAAGGTGGCCATTTTGTGCTGGTAAAACAAAGACTGATAGTAATATCAAGTTGTGGTGGCCCAGACATGATTTGCATGGCACAAAGCAGACATAAACAAAAACATGATAAATTCTCTTACATTGGTTGCATAGTCAGGCATGTACAATTTAGCATTTTAATTACATTTAGGTGGCCAGAAGCACATAATATGGTGGACCCACAGGCCAGGGGGCCAGTGGCCCAGGGCTAGTTTTGAGTCAGGACTGCATTTATTAAATTCTATCAGCATAAAAACTTCCTTTCGACAAACATGCAAGTAGGGAATATATTATTCACATTTTCACTAGAAACATGTTTTTTTAATTATCCAGAAGCCATTAACCTTCCCAAAATTGATTGGGTTGAAAAATTGATCTGTACGTTTCTGCCATGCTTCTGTTGTGAGATCAGCATCTAGATATATCTGGTTGCGATGTTTACCATAATTTGTATTGTTCTTTATTTCTACTCTCCTTTTCATTTAAAAAAAGAAATTATATTGTTAGTTACCATGGTAACAAATTGGGTATTTGAGAAATTTTGTTGTTTCCAAGCTCTAACAGCAAAGAATTTTCATAATTAAGAAAAAAAAGCATCATCTATGTAATTTATTTCGAAAATATCTTTAAAACTGCTTCTAGAGATTAATCTTTTTATAAAGTAATGACTTCATCTTGGGCAAGATTAATTGGAATTAATTTACCCCTTTATCATTTCAACAAGTGTTGGTTTATTTGCATTTGGTATGCGAGATATCCTGAATGATTTACATGTGTATGATAAATTGATAATTAAACTAATACATGAACTTTTTAAATTTGGATAGAAGGCATGAATTGATGGTAGAAATAGAGCTCAAATAATCCAATATTGCCTCTTTATAGTACGTTTGATGCCCCCCCTCCCCCCCTCCCCCCAGGAAATTGATGTTTAACCTCTGAAAGCATCTGTGATGACTTAATCATCCCGAATTCAACAATCGCTCTGCAGAAAACCCTATCAATCTGAGATGGAAGGTGCTGCATTTGTGAAAGATCTGCCCAATTGATGATTTATGTGCAATTAAAATTGTGATTATAGGCACCAGGGTAGACATGTTCCTAGAAAAGCTTATACATTGATTTAGAAATTTGTTTCTTCTTCAAATTATTCAGTAAAAAAACAAAGTTATTACACAAATAAAGTGAATGACTTCATCTCTTGCAGAACAGTTAGGGCCCTGTTGCAGAAAGAGTTGCAATTGATTTCAAGTTGCAATTAATTGTAAGTCATATCATGAGACTAAATGCGAAAATCTGATTCAATCTGGTTAATATAAAATGTGCATATTTTCTGACTTGCAATTAATTACAACTTTACAATCAAGTGCAACTCTTTCTGCATTGGGGGCCTAGGAGTAGCTACATGTACGTGTTCCCATTGTAATGTCAACAAGCAAAAGTGTATTACAGCGCCAAACTGGTAATATAGATCCTGAGATTGCTGCACGATATTTGCGAGTAATCCCCAATGATTGCATCCCCTGTCAGATTCACTGGGCTTCTTATTAACGGGGCTGTCAAACCAATTTCAAATTTATGAGCTTTTACGACGTCCAATATCAAGTGCAAAGGAAACGGTGAATGGGTGTAAAAAGGATGGAGGATTTGGCGGCAAGAAAAACACTTGTCCTTCGTCAATTAAAAATATATGTTGTCAATTAAAGATAGTCAGAGAGGGTGGGAGGAGGGTATATATGTTTTTGTACGTTTATAATGTGTCCTTCGTAACGTGTGAACATGTGTCAGACTGACGTTGGTGTTTTTAAACTTTGATGTGAATTTTACACTGATTCAACTTGGCTGTTAAATTTCCGTTAATAAATGAGATAAGACAATGATTTCAAGCCCGATACTTGTTCACAACCATTATGACGCTTGTGTAATATAGTTTTTGGAACAAATATGATAAAAAACAACATCTTTCTGAAATGTGCGAGATGACTGGATGTTTATTGATCCGTATTCACCTCATTTGCTGGTGTTGACCGTCCAGTATACCCCATGAAACTTTCAGAGTGGTCATTGTTTCACCACAATGCCAGCCAGCCAGCCGTCTGGTGGTATATGATCCCACGCACATGTGCACGTGCAGTGTGCACTAAAGCTTACATTATATTATATAGCACCGGCTTTTCATCTAATTAATTGATTTGTTACGAGGCTGTGTTATTGATTAAGCTCGACTTGTTACAGTATTTTTAGAATTCGGCAGCACGGTAAATCAATTTCATCCTCCCTACTCATAGCTCGTAAGCTCGTTAATCTCACTGCACCCGACGACATCATCAGAGTTTCATCTTTTTAACTCATCTCTGGGTCATGATGGAGAGCGTTATTATTACAAGGTTATACTTGATAGCAGTGAGAACAAAATTAGATACATGGGGGGGGGGGGGGGGGGGGGGGGATGGAGAGGCATGGAGGACCTCTGGGCAAATTAGTCCTCGAAATGCCCCCAAAAGCCCACACTGATATACGTACATGTTCATGTACCTAAAAGAGCTTATTGCCTTTAAGTTCTTATTGCCTTATTGCCTTTAAATTCGTTTAAATATTTCGCTTTTAAATGTAGACAAGCTTGAAAAATGACTTCTTGGAATTAAATTGTATTATTTCCCTGAAAAAAACACCCACTTTATCAATTCCATGACTTATTCAAATGAAGAGGGAAATAAGCAGCAAACAATGCAAATTCGGTCTGGACAATCAACATTAATTTCAGTTTATCGTGTCACCAGTATAATACATTATATATATTTCATCTGAAGGCTGAAGCCAAATTGAACTGATTATATTTTGATTGCTTTTTACTCGGAATATCTGTTTGTGTGATTATATATATTGTGTGTTTTCTTGTTACTTGTAGTGTAGTAGGTACATGTATACAGTGGTTGTGTACATGACTTCCATTTGTATTTTGTGGGATATATATATCATGCATGCTTTTTGCATTTTTATTTTATTTTAATGAGGTAAATGTTTGTTTGTTTTAACCCCCAAAGTGCGCGTTGCCAAATGTAAAATTCCCTAGCGCCATTTTAAAGGCTGGTGTTGAATATCGATTTGTACGTAGAGACAATATTCGTTTCTGGCATAGCAGGCTGGTTTGAAAAGTAGTCCCTACCCCCAAACAAAATACTGTAGATACTTTCCCCTGTTGACTTGGCATGAACAGAGTTTAGTATATTGTGGACCCCCTTGACCCCCGTCTCATTAGAATGATTCTTTTAGCGTAGTAGTAATGATTAATTCATTTATGACATCATAGGCACAACTGCTTGTGGTATAGGAGGACAAGCGTTTGGTTAATTGAAAGATGAGTATTGGGTTTTCGTCGAATTCAAGATGAATGAAAGTAAAGTACATGTAGATTGCGCCTGGGAACGCCAAAGTAGACAGGCCTTTAATCAAGCTTCTGCACTAATTTTGTTCTCTACTAGCCTGTTCAGGCAAGTCAAATTGAATGTTACTCCTTTTTTATCAGAGTGGGTCCTAAGCATTGTGTTGGCTAATTATTTATGACATCATGAATACTAATTACTGTTGATGTAAGACAAGAGATGATTTTGAAAGATGAGAATGCATTTTGAGGATTGGGTTTTCGTGGAAGGCCAGATTAATAAGTAGGGTAGAAAGTAGCATCAACGTCATATTTAATCTTTAACGAAGTAAAATATTGAAACTAGATTCTGAGATATTTGTTTACTGTATTTTTAATGGACAGTTCTTTAAATGGATAAATTTGGCTGCTAGTTTGTAGGGGCAATTTTCTGGCACTTCAGGGGCACAGAGTCCCGGTGTATTTTCCTCACTAGTTGATGAAACCTGGTCCAATATTCACAAAACCTGCTAGTTTAGTTCAATTCTAAATCTATTTCAGGACTATACAGTTTAGTGAGCAATAACCCATCAAGGACGAGAGCTATTTTAAGGCAAAATTGATCATTGTTTTCCTCTACAAATTGGCAACTCCTAAATTTTCTTGACCGATCAATGACATAAAAATAGGTGGAAAATATTAAGTAATGACCATTTAAGAACAAATATGAAGTGACTTTGCCGCAAAGTTGCCAATTTGTATGCCAATATCTGTTTGAAAAATATCACAATGTGTTGCCAATTTAAGGATTTTTCTAAATTAAAAAAAATTAAAAAATAACTAAAGTAGGTAAAGTAACAAAATAGGGCTCTAAAAATAGAGGGATTTATGCTCTTTCTTCCTGTACACTTAACATAACTAGTCTTCTTCTTATTTAAGTGTAGGACTACCAAACCACACATATGTGGGCCTTAGGCACTGATGGGATAAGCAAATTTCCCTTTCCCCTTACCGTAAAACTCCGTGTATAAGACGCACTCGTGTATAAAACGCACCCCCAACTTTCTATTAAAAAAAAAAAAAAAAAAAAAAACATTTTTTTTTAATTTTTTTTTTTTTTTTTTCATGAATATTCATATATTCATGAGGTAGCAATGCTCATTAAATATGCAAAATACTAAATTCATTAATAACTTTTTTGTAGAGAAAAATGTATAAACACTGTTTAGAAAATTGAATATTAAATGAGTGCTGCTACTCATGAATATCTGAATATTCAATTAGTAGCAGTGTTACTGCTTAAAAACTTGCATTTTGTTTTGCTAACCACTATAATTTATGTAGGAAAAAGATATATTTTGATAAATGTTCCCCCTTATATCAAGCTCTTGTCATGCCCTAGACCAGTTTAATATGCATTAAACATGACTACCGGGTGTCCCCCAAAAAAAATTCTAAAAAAAAAAAAAAAAAATTTTTTTTTTTTTTTTTTTTTTTTTTTTGGGGGCTGTACCTGTGTATAAGACGCACCCCCCACTTTGAAAATTTTCCGACGGAAAAAAAGTGCGTCTTATACACGGAGTTTTACGGTATTTTAGGGTTAGCTGAGTTAGCATTAGGTACATAATGTACTTAGTTAACCCTAATTAGCAAGAAGACCTTTTCTTGGAATGTATTTGTAGGATTTAAATGTTTGTTTCATTGGGTAGATGCAGTTATATACATTTATAAGTTCATGCATACAATTCAATCACCTTCTTTCTTCTTAATTTGTATGCTAATTTCATAGCACACATATTTTCAAATACCTTTTAATTTCAAAGGCACTATTTAAGTTTGATTAGAATGGTGTTTTTAAAGAAAGATTTCATTTTTATTTTGTTACATGTATCTCGGAAGTATTACATTTGAACATATCTACATAACATTTATATAGTACATCTGAAACGACTTTCATCCAGCATAGAAACTACAGTTGTTTTATTTTTCTTGTATAATATCCGTTGATTCAAATTGAATTTGAATGGATTCTTACTTGTCACTTCTACTCAACACAGATTTCCTCCCTCCTGATCTCAAATGCGAAGGCCGAAGCATTAGGATTTGCCAAGGTCAATTTGCCGCAAAACCTGACAAATACCGGCAGTGGATCATGCCTTTTTTCCCCCCACTTGTCAGCTAACTCGCGCATTATGCTTTACAACTTGCGCAAAGACATCATTGTGTTTCAAGGTTACCCTCATTTTTCTTCTGCAAATAGCTTCACCGCTCTTTCCCGAGTCCTGACTATCAATTATGGCTACGCCACTGATGTAGCTTAGGCTGTTGGGAGTGTTGGGGTGTTTGGATTCATGGGGGAGGGGGGCGTATGCCTCACCAGGTGCGTTCTTGCCCCTCTTTTCTGCCCCCATGGACCCCAAAACGGATATTATACTTTATAAATCCAATTTCTTTTTTCAAGCCTTTGTCTAGTTGTCTACCCGCAATGGTTATCCTTCACCTTTATGTGCGTAACACACAGCCCATATAGATGCAGATGGATCTGTGTGAGCATTTTGTCAGCTATTCTTGGTTTATTGCAAGATTGGATTATTTATGCTGGTGATGATGGCCCCGTTGTTTGCAACATAATTGATTGTGCATGCATGATATTGATTATATGGTAGATAATGCCGAGGCCGTTTCTGCCTCAATAACATTCTGCTGCAAGTATTTCATACTACAAGCTTATAAATATTAAACATACACATGTATGTATTCAAAGTATTTGAAAGTTCTTTTTCCCACCATGTTACATTAAAGGGATCTACATGTAAGTAACATTGTCAAGATCAACAAAACTACCTATAATTCTAGTGGTTCTCACATACATCATTATGATCGTATTATACCAGTACTTAGAAACGTGGAGCAGGTTTCGGTTTTTCGGAATTTATCTTTCATTATAAAGATATTTATGATTGAAGTGAAGAGGAGAATTATAACCGTGTACAAAGTAAGTGCAGTGATTTAGCAACGAAAACTTTGCATTTTCGCTCATTACTTGACTCATGTGACATTCATTTACCAGGGAATTTTCACACATCAGCTCAGTGGACATGTCAACTATTCATCGGTTTTAGCACATGTCAACAGAGATGAATAAATACTAGATCCCTTTAAGTCTGATCCTGCACTTTGCCTGGTTAAGTGGTTCTTTCACATAAATTCAAGATGCGTAAATGTTAATGAATTTATGTGTACATAATTCAATCAAATAAAGAAAAATCTTTTTCGAGTCTGCACGTCACAGTGGTGTCATCTTTTTTCACCTTATTTTTTTCTGACAAAAAGAGACACATAGAATTCTATTAAGGCACATGGTACATCAAGTACACTGCCTTGGTTGCAAACCTTCCCAATAACTTTTCTTTCTATTTGCCCATTCCGGCTAGTAAAATTATGAATTTAAAAAATGTTCTTGCCCAACTGAACATTAACTGCTTGCAAAAACATTGTGACACAAAAGAGAACCATTTTAAAAGTAATTAGTATAATTGTATATCAAAATTGATATGGGGCATACAAGTGCAAGGGAGGAAAGTACGTGACCATCTCACGCCCCTAATCTACCAATCTAGTTTCATGGAGTTTTTAAATTTTAAATTTGTTTAAATTCCTGTGCCAATTTTCTGTGGACGTGGTGTGGCAAGATCGGTAGAGCGCGCGCTTTCAGATCTAGAGATCCTGAGTTCGAACCCAGCCCACTGCGTTTGTCCTTCGGCAAGACAATTTATCCACATTGCTGCTCTCTACCCAGGAGTATAAATGGGTACTTGGTCGGGTGTTAATTAGCCTGGGCGCTATCATATGGCTGCCATTGGCTAGTATGCTCCACGGGGAGTTGAGATGGTGCACAAGATAATTGTGCGGGTTTGACCTGTACCTGATGACCAAGGATAATAATAAGCGCATCGGGACATGCAAATTGTGCTTATGTGTTATGCGCTATATAAAAGTGGATAATTATTATTATTAATTTTGGCACATAAAGCGGCGCCTATCTCCAATTCACACGTCTACTAAATGTAAGCTACAGTCCTCTAAACAAAATATTTTATAATATTAAAGCAGTCCCTTTAAAACTTGAAGCCTTCGTGATAGATACTGGATACTTAACCTCATTTGCCATTCCCTCTTTGCATTGCACGGCGATAAACCGACCTCATTCTCCGCGAACATCACGCCTGATTTACAGCGTCTCGGGGAATTCCTTCTTCATCAAGGTTTTTACTTTCTTATTATGACTCCAAACTTTAAATGCCACTGTATTTTACCCTATAGCTCCCTCACCATTCCTTATGTGTGCCTGTCAGAACTGCAATGATGTGCAGTTTAAAAAAAATAAGGGGTTTACAACTATTGTACATTTATATAGTTTACTTTTCAACATTGAACCTATTATACATGTACATACTCAAGGAATACCCAGGGGCTCATGATGGTTTAACACCCGAAATGCCAAAAGAGCCCCTTTAAATTGGCATAGAGTTGAATGCAAAATTTTGTTTAGAGTGCTAATTTCATGTAGGCTACCTTGAAAAGTAGCCCCCAAAAGTAATTTTCATTTTCCCCTAACTTGAATACATCTGAGGAGCCCCATTTTCCCACATTTCTTTGTGTGCAAAACATGAAAATAAAACAACATGACATGAAAAGAAGAAAAAACAAGACACTATTTTTTTATTAAAGTTGTACTATAAATAAATGTGAAGTCGGAACGGTCAAAAGGACTGGATAGTAGTGAGTGAAGAAGTGCACTGGACATTGCTCTGTTGGCCACCAATTTGCTGTGGCATGCTGGTTGAGATTGGTGATGGGTAAAGGCACAAAGTGTGTAATGAATAATGATAATGTTTTGATTTATAAAGTGCCTTGATAATTATCTCTAAGAGCTTTGCATCATAACCCCAGTCATTGGACGTGTACATATAGATACTCGCAATCAATCCCCATGTGACATGCACTTTCTGCTCCCTTGGGAGCAATGCATTCTGACAGCCATGATGCGCACTCAAGAGTATAAGTATAATTCATTAATTGCATGTACACGTTTTACTCCTACCAGGTCCCCATTCATTCACCTGGGTAGAGAGCAGTGTTAGATAAATTGTCTTGAAAATCTATATGATCAATGCTAGAAATAAACTTTTTCCCCTGTCAGTCCTGTCGGGCAAGTTAAATCAAGTCCTGTATTGTCAATAATGCCTAGTAACTACTGCGTACAATTCCGCCATCATGTTTCATTCTTTTTCTTCTTTTTTTCATCCTGTTTATTAAGGTTCTGTGTTTTTCCCCCTTTTATTTAGTTATTTTTCAGTTTAGTGTTATTGTAAGCATTTAATTTTGTTACTATGTCATTGTATAGCAAACCTGTTAATGAGTTAGAAATAATTAAATAAATTAAAACAAAATACAATAACATTTAAGACTTTTTACATTTCTGTGGCCTGAAGCAAGAATGGCATACATGTAGCCCCAAACCCCAAAACAAAACAAAACAATAATGAAACATGTTAACTTAAGTTGCCCAGTCAGGCAAGTTAAATGTGGCAGTAGATAAATCTGGTTTCCCCAAGCTCATTTTTAGTGGCCCAAGGCCAGCAGACCAGTGCTAATTTTGAGCCTGATGGCCCAGTTGCAGTATTTTTTATTCTGCTTTAGGCACTGATTAATCAAGGAGGTTAGATTCATTAATGGTAGCTGTTCCATGGTTTGATTATTTCCATAAAAGATCACAATTATCAAGGTTAAACAATTACACATGTGTGTTAGAAACTGTGATACTGAGTTTATTTTCAATCAGAGTACAAGCATCCAGCACATCCGGTCACAAAATGCCCCAGTTTTGTGGTAAAAACACTAACAATTGATGTTTTAATTAATTCAAATTGTATCATCCTCAGATCAGATCACGTAGATCTGCACTTCAGCCTCAGGCACCCATTGCTGTTTTGTGATTAATTCACAGTCCACGGTCACAGAATGCCCCAGTTACGTGCAACCAAATGTCTGACTGAATACAAATTATATCACTCTGATTAATCCATAATTAACTGATTGTTTTGTACGGATTACAGTAACATGTTATACAATGCATTTCATGTGTCCTTCTCACCAAATTCTAAACCTGATCCAGAATACAAGTTTGCAATGAAAATATTAATAATTAGTGTCTATATATGTACAAGTGAGTCAACCATTATTCCACTTCTTAAGATATGTCCTTAGATAGTGTCTTCAATATTAAAATGTTTTATGTTTTTTATGTTTGTTTTATCCCCCCAAACCAATCAGCAATCTAGAAAGACTGTCAAAACGATTTAATCATAATTTGAAACTGCAGCATTATCATGCAGATTCTTTGGTGCCGTCGTTGCGACCGACCGCAAGCACATAGCGATATCCAAGTGATCAATAAGCCAGTGACCACAATCCTGCCAACAGTATATTAAAGGTAGTTCGGAATCGTAAATCAGACACCCGGTGCCATCTTGTGAATACCTTGCGCATGGTGCGACATAAAGTATTATATGTAACTAGTGCACACTTACCAGCCTAGTTGCGAATGTTCAGACAGGTGTGGACCGCCTGTTAAAAAGTTAAAGTTAGTTAAAATCCTTCCCGTGCCAATTTTGGCACATAAGGG
Source organism: Echinarachnius parma (assembly GCA_037951105.1). NCBI lineage: Eukaryota > Metazoa > Echinodermata > Echinoidea > Clypeasteroida > Echinarachniidae > Echinarachnius > Echinarachnius parma. The sequence continues at coordinate 260,632 of JBAMJV010001636.1, read as the reverse complement.
GGCGCCCATCTCCGATTCAATAGCCCCTAGGCCACACGTCGAAGGGGGCCAGTCCTCTGGTAACTCGTGTGATTAACTTTCCCTTCTCCATTCTATAAATGCTGAGCGCCTGGCTAGAAGGCAGAAGGTACCATTTTTAAAGTCTTTGGTATGACCCGGTCTGGGTTCGAATCCGGGACCTCCCGTGCATGAGGTGGACACTCTAACTGCTAAGCCACCATGCTCGGTCCCCCACGCCTGACAATCTTTAAAATCCAGTGACAGTATTTGGGAAAGTACAAAATATTTCTGGGAAAACCTAAATCACAACAAGCGCACATTTGCAATTACAATGCACTGTTCGCCTCTTGGCCTTTCTATACAGGGTTCATACAGTCAAGCCTGTGTTTAGTGACCACCCAATGGAAACAAGTAAAGTGCTCATTGACGATGAGTGACTTCTTTTGTCAGGTCTCATTACATTGCTTTGTTTTTTTTTCTCTAGAGGATCACTTTTGGTGGCCACTATTGGCAGGTTGGTTGCTATTATAGGTCTGTGGCTGCGACCAGTTTTTCATGATCATAAATATTCAGCCAGGTCCCTTTCATATATTTTGTGGAAATATTTTTTGAATGCTTTGAATTGTATTAATAATCAATGGATAGATGAAAACTGGCAATTTTTGTTATGCACACAAAAATGTGCATTTCTACCATCCAGTTTGTTAATGTGTATGTCGTTAAAAAAAAGGTTATGCTATAATATGCTCCTATAAGTACCTTACAGCTGATTATTGTATTACAGATGGCCAATTAATTTCCTATTATAATAAAAACTTGCAGATAAAGTTCAAGCGTATGAACTTCTGACCTTCAAATATATATACAAGGATCTTGCTGCAAATTCGTTCTCCATAAACCTGATTGAGTTGCACGATGGAACATTCTAATTCTATCCTGGATTAAATTATTTCATATTGTCTCGTGAAACACAGGTCAACCCATTTAGGAATGGTCATTTAAAAATACTCTGGCTGGGATCAGAGGTGTGTGAAGAATGTGTGTTACTTATTCAATTAAAATGTTTTACATTTCCCCCCCCCCCGGTATAATTAACAAACATTCTTCTGTTTTTAGTTGGAGATTAAGGACAGACTTTCGAATGTATTTTGAGCTGAGCAGTGGAGACAGATATCTGGCCAATATGAGGCATAACTTTAAATTCATATCATGTAACATGGGAAGATCCCAAATGAAAACATCTGCTCGAAATTACGCATCTTGTGGGATCTTGTCGTCATGGCATGTCATGATGACGTACTGCCGAGTAACGGGGCATGCCATCGCTGCGCGTAACTTGATCATGAGCGCAGTGGTTAAATTGATATCAGAGCGGGGTTAAGTAGAAATGTCAAGTGTAATTCATTGCTTCCAATTAATGCTCTGTTCTGTGCTTGTCGTGAGATGAATCTAATTACTCCCGAAGCTTTATTTAATACACAGACCCCCCGCCCCCTCTTTCAGACGCAACAAATTTCATAGCGCTCTAATGCAAAGATGACTTTTGTCTATTATAAATGTATTGCATGTTTGAATGCAAGAAAAAAGAAAGAATTCTTATAACCAGAACTAATTTCTGAAATTTATCAAATTATTACCCAAGCTTCATTTAACCCCTTGACTGCGGGAACTGAGTGGGTCGTGGACAAAGTCTATGTAGATTTCAGAAACTCGTCGGAAACGGGTTAATACACAGACCCCTTCGCTTTCAGACAAAACAAATTTCATGTATGCTCTAATGCAACTAGGACTGTTGACAATACAATGTATTGTATGTTTGAAATGCAAAAAGAGGTAAGACATTCATTTTATGACCACAACTAATTTCACTGTACAACGTGGAGACACTGAAATATGCTCACAAATGTGAAGAAAAAAAACAACAATTTTTTAAAAATTGTTTAACAAATTTTGCTTCCCCAATTTTATTTTTGGCCACTTTTTTCATATATTTCCCCCCAAATGCTTTCCTGAATCAAACGTGTTGTATAGAGGCCAGCTGTCTATGGCAGCCAACCTGCCTTAAATTGCCACCAAAAGCAACCCTTGCAGGGAAAAGCAATGTTATGGAACCTGTCTATCTAGATTAAGGCTGTTGACGAGTCACGGGTACCCGGGTCCCGCCGAAAAATGTCGAGTCCCGGGCGCAAAAATCGATACTCGATATCCCGAAAAAAAAGCAAAAAGTCCCCTTTTTGAACGCCCGAGTTATCTGCCCACTCTCATTTTCTTTTCATTCCTTTTTCCCTCTTTGCTGTATTTTAGAAGATGATTTATTGTCATAAATGCGCTGCATTTTTGTCACTTGAATGAACACGTTTTCCCAGCGGCGTGACATGCCTATAGCGAAATCAACAAATGGATAAATTTCGGGTACCCGGTACTCGCCCGAAAAATTATCGCGAGTCCCGGGTAGTAAATATACCCGAAATCGACAGCCTTAATCTAGATAGATGTAACCTGTCTACAGTGGTCACTTTTTCCCCCTTAGCTTTCAATAGACCATTTTTACTGTAATTTAATAATTTTGCACATGTATATGCATGTATGATATTCAAGAATTGAAAGAGCGCCCATTTACGTAGATCGACCTACATGTACACTGTCTATTGCACTTGCCTGTGACAGCTTTTGTATCCTTGCATATTTGTTTGAACAACAACAACAACAACAACAAACATCAATAATGTCTCCACTATTTGCATTATTAGAAAGCTTAAAGGGATCTATTAACATTGTCAAAATCCATCAAACTTGCTTTTAGTGGTTCTCTCATACCTAATGTAACTGTTTTGGTATTACCAATAGAAGAAGCATGGAACAGAAGCATGGAATATTTACGAATTACAGTTATTACTGTGTACATAGTCAGTGCAATGAATTAGGGAATATCACTGCATTTTCGCTCATTACTTGGACATATAATATCCATGTAATATGAAATGTTCACACATCACACAGTGAATATATGAGATCACAACAATACAATACAGATTTCATCAACAATTCATCACTTTTTGCACATGTCATCAAAGTTACTAGATCCCTTTAAACATACTACATTGAACTTACTATATAACATGCAAATTTATGTTCATGGTGAAAAATTTCCCACCCATTGAGACATACCGGAAAGATACGCTAGAGGCTTGCAGGTGGTTTTATGGTGTATGTGTGAATGACCCATTAAGTGCGCCCTAATTACAAAGGAGGTGATCTCCTAACAATCATCTAGCAAACGCGTGCCTCCACACACACGCACGCACACACGCGCATGCACACTGCCATGCACACACACACACACACAGCCATACACACACACTTCTTGTTTGATCATTTGCAAATTATGCATATTATTACACTCTCTTGAATATTCATTTACACGCATATAATACTAGCTCCCATACATACACACAATTGAACATGCGGACAGTCAGACATACGTATACACACACAAACAAACATATAAACAACTAAAGATATACACTCTCATGTATGCGAGTGTGCGTGTCTTTGTGTATGCGTGTGTTGAAAGTAAGACTTACTTGCACACACTCACAAATATATAAAAGGCACATACAATACACACAGACACAAACACACATACACTCACATAAATGGCACATACATCAAACACACACACATACACTCACATAAATGGCACATACATCAAACACACACACACACAGGCACACAACTAACCTAAGTATTGGTACGATCACTGACACTGAATTTTGCTGACCCAAATTAACCTCGTTTAGCTGTGGCTATGGAAGACTAATCTTCTACCCTAATTCAAGGGTGTGCAACACCACGCAAGCAGTAATTACTCAATTTATTAATAATCTAAGACAAATTTCTCCCCATCTCTCCCTCTCTAGGGAAAATTCTCTCACATTGGTTCCCATTTTATCTGCTTCCCTAGCCCTCTGATTGACCGATGACCGTCAATGCTCGGGCCATTAATAATATGGAACGCCTGCTTGTGAGAACCCGTTTATTTATTATTGTGCATGTTCGTGTAGACCTTGACAATAGACAATAATTGATTATTATTGCTCCGTGTACATTTATTAATTAATACAGTAATATGTTATTGCCTAAAGCGGAAGTATACGAGTAGATTGACATGTAAATACACAAATACAAATATATGCAAGTCATAACAATTTGTATACTGAATCTCGCAACCTTGGCCTTCTTTAAACTACAAATCTACAAAATGTATGTGCATTGTGCATGTCGTCCGTTAAGAACGTCCTCAGAACTTTACCTACTTCAGAGATAATCATGTTTACAGTTGAGAAGCCTCGTAGAAAATAATGGAATTCTCTTCCATTATTTGAAAATATTCCCACAATTTGAAAGAATTATTATCTGAAAATTTGACATCAAACAGAAATTGATCAGACCTACAAGATGGTATGCAGAACTCATTTAAGCCAAAATCGACTTAAAGAGACTTAGTAACATTGTCCAAATCCTCAAAATCCAATTGGAATTCTAGTGGTTCCCTCATACCTTGCTGTATTCGCATTAACAATAAAAGTGTGGGATAGGTTTTTTCTTCTTCAAATTTCCCTTTTAGTTAAAAAGATATTTACGATTGAAGTGTTCAGATGTTAAATCATCCACTGGACCGCAAAAACCGTGTACAAAGTGAGTGCAATGAGTTAGTGAATATCACTTTGCATTTTTGCTCATTACTTGGCCATATAAACGTCCATTTAACTTGAAATTTTCACACAACACCCAGTGGACATATCAGATAACAACAATTTACATTGTATCAACCACTCATCACTTTTTGCACATGTCAACAAAGTTACTACATATAGATCCCTTTAAGGCCCTTATGACTCTCATCGGACGATGTATTGATCAGGGCATTTGTGTTTGGAGCCTAGTCAATGACACTGCACATTGACTGATCATAATACACAGTACTAGTATAGTTGTATAGGCAATACCTGTTGTTTTGACCATTACTCAGCTCTCTCTGTATTTGGAATTTGTCAGGTTTACTTTAGTCACATTTAATATTCAAGTATGTTTTCCACCTTTTGATTTAGATATTTTAATATCTACTATGACTTGATGATGAATGAGAATCTACGTCAGTTGACTCTCAGTTATGCTACTAAAATAATTCTACTAAAAGGTTATATTTTTGCCCTTTAAAAAAAATATATATAGATAAATTCATCGTGTTTATTAACCCCTTCCCTATGGGACCCTGGTTGGCTATACAAATTCTATTGGGATTTTATAATCTTGAAGGGTATGGGTTAAACAAGTGCATGACCAGTTTTTCAAATTTCAATTTTCTAAATCAGGGTTTCATACATACATCAATTCAATAACACATAGTGGTTTGTAAGGAACTGAATCATAAAGGTACTACAAACAGTGAATGGGGAATTTATTAAAGGGAGTGTGCGTGGGTCGTGTGGAATAATTGGATTCAAATTGTATTCCAAGAATTGTAAAGAAAATATCATCCAGAGTGCATACGTACAAGTATTTCTTATACATGTACATGTTTTGTGGTCCAGTGAGTGCTTAAACCATTATGAATTATAGTGGGAGGACGGATTTTAAGTAAATGCACACACATTAAAGTATCTTAAGTGAAAATGATAATGGTATGGAGTAGTTTAATTGTAAGTGAGGGCTTAGATTATAATGGCAGTACTCTCTTGTGAGATGGATTAAAATAATACAGCCATCTTTGTTATTTTTGCTAATAAAGCTGGACATCGTGTAATAGAAAATAGTGATACCTTTATCATCGCATATCAAAGGGCTAAACAATTTTGACATTATTGATACAAGTAGGACATAAACTCTATTAAAACAAAAGAGTAAACTTAATGTTTACATGTACATGTACATGTACACATTTTAATTTCAAAATGGATTTCAATTAGGTAAGTGGAAAATGAAGAAGAGTCAAACCTGTATGTGGCCACTGTAGACAGCTAGGTGACCACTCTCTAAAAACATGTTCTATACCACTGTTGTATCTTGCTATGAATACATTTCCAGATGGTGGCCATCTGAAGACAGGTGGCCACTAGGACAGGTTTGACTTTGAAAGTGAATGAGTTCAGTGTTTCCACATCTAAAGTAGATGTATGAATATAACACATATAGTATTTAATCTACATGACTGGAAAAGATGACAATTGTTGAAATTTCAAAAACGGGTTTTGTTAACTGTCTGCCTTATCTGTGTGTTTGGTTTTTACATCTGACTATGTTTCTTACATATGAACTTGTGTGTTTGAGTGTTATTATGAGTATACACCTGCTTGAATTTTTTTAGAATTAATATTTAACCACCCATTTTATTTAACAGGATGAATCAAATCTTGAAGGCGACTACTTGTGTTCTTAATTTTATACTTTAACAGAAAGAATGTGGTACATGTATCTTGATGAAATAATGACCATTTGACTTGCTATATATATTGTTTATCACCTTAATACTATAATCAAAACACCCAAGAAAAGGTTAACAACATTTTTACCCAATTTACTCAATTTTTCACAATTTTCTCTTCCCACACCAACTCTCAACAACAGTGTCAATCTTCAGTTAATGACCCTTTAATAGCATGCATCAAGTGAATAATTATGCATCACTCTACGATATGATATCGGTCCATCATCACCATCATCATCATGAAAGCCTAATTAGCTAGAAAGGGGTCAAGCAACATTGTACCCTAATTCTCCATCCAGACCACAACAAGCCAAAAACCAGTGTCAATTTTGAGCCTTATTAGGAGGGGCACAATTGGGTCAGCCAAAGCTTCATCTTTATCTCTTGTTCTTCTTCCCAGCAGCTCAGTTTTATATTGATTAGACGAGAAAGGGACAAATTAGAGCAAAGGCTTTCCCCCCCTTGAATCTGCCTGCTTCCTTTCATCATGTTTTTATTACGGTTTATGCGTCGTCGACCAAACTCCTTCAGACAAAAAGTCTTATCTGGTAACGTTACCCCCGGAAACCACCGCCGATCATCCCGTGGTGAGAGATGGGCACGCTTTCGAGCTGATTCGATTACGCCGGAGTGCCATCATGGCAGACTCCCCCGCTGAGCCACTCATAATTTTTTCTCTGGTGGCGCTCGAAAATGTCAGGGACATAATTTTGTTTTTAGCATCGGTATGACTCCCAACCAATTTTATTTACTTCTGTTTGGATTGTATGTAGAAGTGGTATTATGCGTGGCTCTGATCAATTTGTTGGGATTTTCTGGCACATTTTGGTCAATTTAGGCTGATTACATCTGATTTGTAGCACGAACAGTGTCGGATGCGAGGGACATCATTTTTTGTTGGCGTTATTTTATGACTCTAGCCTCTGCTACATTCCTATGTGTTCATGTAATTGTTTTCTGCTTTGGTGGATGGTGGGGGTGGTATTGTAAGCACTGCACATTTGGCTAATTTGGGTTGATTACGTTTCAATTTACAGCATGAATAGCGCCGGATGCTTTGGGGGACGTAGGCGTACGGCCGCGCTGATTTCGGCGCCGCTTATCGTGAAAAGAGAGTGATCATGACCTTCATTATGTGGTTTAATTCCCGCTCAATGCCGAGCTTTAAAGGGATTTGTCACAGCATCGCTGATGACGATATATTCATGTTTGATCAGCGTTTCATTACACAGTAAGCTAGGGATTAGGGTCCCTTTGGAGGATAAAAGTGGACTACCTGTTGTAGCCATTCTTATAGGCATTTGGTTGCAACTTGTGTAGCCATTTTCATTTTGTAACTGGTAGAACATTTTACTGCAGAACAATTACAAATACCGTAGAACACCATCGTCAAGCACCCCCAAGCACCAATATGCATCTTGCTTTTAAAGAGCGCCCGCTCTTTGTCCAAACGAGAAACTTTAATCAAGTATGCAAATAATGGTGAGGAATATTCATGAGGATAATAATGGAGGTGAATCTCATGGAAACGTCTTTAAAAGCAAGATGCGTATAGGTGCTTGGGGGGTGCTTGACGATGGTGTTCTACGGTAGTGCGAGTGTTTCACATAAATGATTGGAATTGTATACGGCATGTATTTTAGGGGAGATGCATTGCATTCAGGTGCTAAATGTGTCATTTAATTTCCCCTGATTTCCCATTAATATGGTCCATGACGTCAATAAATAGTTTGTTCTATTAAAATAGTTTAGGTTAAACTGTCTATTTTTCTCGAGAAGCATTGCCATTTTTGTTTTGCGAAACATTTTCATAATTTCATGCTACATATAATTTATACAAGTTTTGTGCTCTAATGATGATTCCATAACATGGCGTTTATGTGTGATGATAGTTTGGAATTAGTAATGAGACTTATATTGAAATGCATGCATTCGTGTGTCTGTAATGTGACGCAGCAATCTAATTATTCATTTCATCAATCAATTACAAAGCCTTGATGCGATGAACATTGCACGTCATTATATGCAAAGTTAGACTAGGGCCTATCTCGTAAAAGGTAATTGATTTTCCGCCAGTTCGTCAGGACGGCTTCCTCGGAAACAAATATTAGCGAGCTGTAAGATGTGTGCGTTGTCTACTGGTAGCTGCTATGAGAAGCTATGGGTGTATATTATAGGAATTGCAGCCGAGAATTAGTGAGCATGGAATTATAAATATGACAGAAGTTCAGTTCTGTATATATATAATTTGTTTTTGTTTAAAGGGATCTAGTATTAGTAACATTGTCCAAATTCACATTAGAATTTACTTAAAATGTACATGTACTTTAGAACACAAGCGATTCTTATGTACCTTATTTTCTCAATTTGTTTGTATTAATTACCAAAAGAAGCATATGGAACAGTTTTGGATTTCCAAATTTCTCTCTCGTTAAAATGATATTTCTCTATAGATTCAGCTATGTACTAAGTCAGTGCAATGAGTTAGTGACTGTCACTTTTCATTTTTGCTCAATATTCAGTCATATGCAACTCATGTACCATGGAATTTTCACACATACATCACTCAGTGGACATATCAGATCACAAAATACACATTTTATCAACCATTCATCACTTTTTGCACATGCCAAGAAAGTCACTAGATCCCTTTAATATAAAAATGCGACATCAAAATATACAAAACATCCTGAGTGGTTTTGATAGTCTCTTAAAATAGTAATTCTATTCTTATGATGCGATTTATAGTGGACTTTGAATTATAAAGCTGCATTTTATTAATAAGTAAACTCATAAAATAGCCTCTATATAATTGTTCATAAAGTTTGATGTAAAACAATTGTTCAGGGTAACTGAAGGCAAGCTTAAAAAGTATCCTGCCTGAAAATCAAATGCTAATTAATTCCATGGAAAGCAAAAAGATTTAATTTGCAAATGATAGCAAGTGTGTAAAAAAAAAGAAGAAGGAAACACACACAACAAGCTGACCTGACAAAGATTAACTTGTGACTATTTATCTCTTTGTTTATCCTTGAACCTAGTTAAAGCAAACTAAATAGTTTATCTGGGTGTTTAGTAGTACAGTTGGGTGATGCACACAAGTACAGTATACATGTTGGTTATACTACACATGGTAGATATATTCTAAAACAGTTTTTTGCCAATTATCTGGACACAATCAGCGCTTAGTGGGTATTATTCAGTGAGTAACAACTCTAAATGAGTCAGTTATTTAAAATGGACTTCCTGACAATTCAGGTTCGTTTACACCAGAAAGTATTGATGTACTAGCCTGAACATTACATTTAAATTTATGTAACTTATGATCTGTTCATTGTATATATTTAATTTTCTTGTTTTCTTGTATTCACAGCCCTGCTGAGAAACGGCTTTTTCTAGCTGAGAGCGGGCAGTAGTATCAGTTGTATATATATATACAGTGATTAAATAAAAGAAATAAACAAACAAATACAATAAAAATAAAAACATCAGTGGTGAAAGTACACTGTAATAGTTTCCACTGATTATTCAGGGACAAGTTCATGGAAAATTGGTAAATTTCTCTAAATTTGAGGAAATCTGGTTTAGTCAGCAAAGATGTGCATGTTGTAGTTTGGTTTTAGTTTCATAAAACTGAAACCAAACTACACATCAGGCAAGGAATATGCAACTACAGGTCACTTACCGCTGAGTCTACACCTATTTTTGTCTTCTAGCAAAATCAGATCCTAATCCCAAGTCTGTAAAATGTGATTTTGGATGCCGGTAACTTCATACCACTTGCGTGGTCTATCCTCTGCACCTGTTTAGTCCACTCATAGAATCTACTAGCAAAATCACCTTTTACAGGCTTAAAATTAGGATCTGATTTTACAGGCATAGGATCAGGGTAAGATTTTGCTAATACCCCTACAGAAATCTATGTGTGTTGCAAGTTAGTGGCTAGCTTGTTGCTAGCTAGTGGCAAGTTTAATAGGCAATCACTTCTGAAATTAAGCTCGCGGGATATTCCCGCATGCTAACTGTTGCGCTTAAAAAATCATGATGTCAGTAGAGATCGCCAATTAAGCTTGCCGCTGGCTAGCAGCAAGCTAGCCACTAGCTTGCAACACACATTATATTTCTGTAGGGGTAGATTAAATGAGAGTGGAACAGATAGGTGTAGACCAAGCGGTATGAAGTTTAGATACCTGTATCTATTTTCTCAGCAAATACATAAAATTTAAACCATATTTCACCATCAGGGGCGTATTCTACTAAATTTATCAACTTAGGCTGGACTAAGTTCATAACCTTGGACTAACTAATCCACACTTTAGTCCACACCTCAGATTAGTTAAACCTGCAAACTTATCACGTTAGTCTGGCTTAAAGTCATAAACAGGCCAACCAGAATACAAGATTTTAGTCCGGACTAAAGTTATCAACTTAGTCGGGGGTTAGTCGACACTTAGTTAGCACTTTAGGCCGGACTAATTTAGTAGAATACGGGCCCAGGTGATTAAGGTGCACTACACTATACAAACGTTAGCCTTGGCTAGATAGAAACGTGTAGTATATAGGTTATTATAATTATGACCAAAGTAGCCACTAGAAACAAATTAAATGCAAAAACCAGAAATAGGGTGTCAAAAACAAAACATCAACTATTAACCTGCATACATTGTAGGTCATATGACAAAGCCATATATATATACTTGTGTATGTGTGGTATGAATTTGCACCGTGAAGTTCATGAACACTTTGTTACTTAAAGGGATCTAGTAACTTTGTTGACATGTGCAAAAAGTGATGAATGGTTGATGCAATGTATATTGTTGTTATCTCATATGTCCACAGGGTATTGTGTGAAAATTTCAAGTCAAATGGACATTGTATGGCCAAGTAATGAGCGAAACTGCAAAGTGATATTCAGTAACTCACTGCACTCACTTTGTACACGGAAGAAAAACTCGCCCGTAGTTTTTCTTATCTGAATACTTCAATCATACATATCTTTGTAACGAAAGGGAAATTTGAAAAACCGAAACCTGTCCCGTGATTTTATTGTTAATACGAATACAACAAGGTATAAGGGAACCACTAGAATTAAAATTTTATTTTGAGGATTTGGACAATGTTACTAAGTCCCTTTAAAGCAGCATTATAGTTTTTGAGGACACTTGAAAACATGATTGCCAATTTACAGGCAAAACCTGTTCCATGCTTCTATAATATATATATATTGTGGATTTTGACAATGTTCCCTTTAACCCATTCAAGACTCATGACATTCTTCTGCAAGTATTCCATCTGCACTTTTTGTTTATAGTGGCCCAGCCGGGCAAGTAAAACAGATATTCATAAAATGTTGCTTGCCCAAACTCAGGATTGGTCATGGCGGCCCCAAACAAAGAGAAACATATTTTGGGTGTCCCTGCATGGGCCAGTGTGCTTATGCTAGTTTTGATTCCTAAGTATTTTTGTGATTTTGAGGGTTATAGTCCATGACATTTTGTTTAGTGTTGTTTACCAATCGGTCTTTAAAGGATATGAATGGCGTCTGTCGTGTCTCATCATTTCCCATGTAATCATGGTAATCACCGCACCATTCTAATTCTGTCATAACAAAAATGAAAAACAAAAACAACAAATTGAGCATTACCACCACTGGTTATATTAATACCAAACTCATCACCTCTTCTCTCTCCCCCTCTCTCCTTCTCTCTTGCCCACTCTCTATCTCCATTGCTCTTTCTCTTTCCCCCTGTCCCTTTGTGTGTAAATTTCTACTGGTATCCTCATTACTTTTCTCTCCCTCCCTCTCTCTCTTGCTATCTCTTTATCTCCACTGCTCTTTCTCTTTCCCTCTCTCCCTTTTCTGTTTATATTTATTCTGTATCCTCTTTTTTATTTTTGATATCACAGGAAGCAGGGCAAACCATGACAGATTGGCAGAGAGGTGTCGTTTCATAACCAGATGTTCCAAAATTGGGGTCGGTCCACTTTTTATTTTAGGAGTTGCAAGTCCAAGTGTGGAGTTATTTAATAAACGGGCAGCAGAAATAGGTCTTTACGCTGCAGGTTTTAACGGTAAGTCAAATTTGTCTTTCTCTATAAATACGTCAGATTTTTATTTATGTGTGTGTATTTGTAATGGAATCTTTACTGCTGAATGAATACTTTGTTTTAATGAGTTAATTTAATATTCATTTCCCGATTGAACTTTGGCTACTAAATAAAAACAAATTAAAAGAAAACGTTTTACCCAAATTAAACAACAATTGTATTTTATGAGTAAACTTGTTTACTTTTCCAAATATGACTCTTTCCTGATCAAAACAGTGATAAATAGTCTTATAATACTTATAAATGAAGCATGACGTAGAAGAAAACAAGATTTTCTTAAATTTTGTCAATGTCGGGTTGAAAATCTGCTTGCCTGATCGGGCCACCAAAATATGACTTTTATACATTTTTGCTGGCCCAAAGTGCAATTTCACTGGCCCCGGGCCAGCGGGCCAGTGCGAGTGTCAAGCCCTGCTCATAGAGTAAACACGTTTTACACTGGGTTCCAATAGGAAATGGGTTTTGCCCGTTCAAGAATAATTAATTTTGGCATAAAAAACATTCTCTGTATTGACCACTGCCTGAGTTGTATCAGGACCAGTCCTGAATGGGTTTAATAATTTTGCTCCACAAAGTGTTGTATGGATCGCAAAGCATACAGTACATGTAGTACATGCATCGCATCTAATCCCACACATTTAGCTAAAGGCTCACCACTACCAATTATTGATCTAAAAGGGGTCATTACATAACAGCTGACCATAAGACCATAAGTGGCATAGAATAATTTACTTGGAATGATATCTTCCAGTGTACTTATTATGTACATTTTAAAGTAATAAAATCATTGTCTATTCCAGAGTACACTTAGCGATATTTACTCTGCTACAATATGTACACTGTATTACATTACAAAGTAGCAGGTTTTTGTTTCTCATGTTTCTCACTGTTTTGTGTACCAACTAGTTAAAATCAAGTACGAACAAACATTTGAAGGCCTGATTGTATTGACAGGTTGAGGTGTAATGGGTTTTTATGGGTATTTTGTATTTTTGTTTGAATTCTTTTTCTAATGAAGACAATGTACATGTATATGTACCACAGTATAAGGTTACCATGAATAACATGATCCAGGGGGGGGGGGGGGTGTTTCACAAAGATATTTAGTTGAACTTAAAGGGATCGAGTAACTTTGTTGACATGTGCAAAAAGTAATAAATGGTTGATACAATTTATATTGTCGTTATCTTATGTGTCCACTGGGTATACTGTGTGAACATTTCAAGTTAAATGGATGTTTATATATCATATGGCCGAGTAAAGAGCAGAAATGCAAAGTGATATTTGCTAACTCATTGCAATGACTTTGTACACGGTTACGACGATCCAGTGGATAGTTTAACATCTGAAAACTTCAATCGCAAATATCTTTTTAACAAAAGGGAAATTTGAAAAAAACAAAACCGGTCTCATGATTTTTATGTTAATACGAGTACAACAAGGTATAGAGGGACCGCTAGAATTCCAATCGGATTTTGAGGATTTGGACAATGTTACTAAGTCCCTTTAAGTCTAAGTTGGACCTAACAATTATGAAAAGCCATATGTAGCCATTTGGAATGAAATATCTAAAAGCAAAAATATGCAAGTATGTGAGACTTCCAACGAAAGTCTATACATTATTTCAAGGCTCCTTGATAATAACAATTGTAACTGATTTGATTAAATTTTCTGTTTTTTTAAAAAAACTTTTTCAACAATTTTACAAAAATACTAAACAGCTCTCCATAATTGTAAGGTCCAACGTAGACCATTGATAAGAAAATATGACAGAGCCCAATACTGAACTGGTCACCTTTAAACGCTACATTACATTTCGTTCCATGGCACACGTACTTGCTGTGATGCACATGGTATTTACGGTAGTCGAAAGTAAACCGGGCCGATCGTCACCTTGCAGCGGTGTGCAAACATCCGGAAGTGTTCACTCGCATACGTAATAACGAGTCACTCGTATCCAATTGGGTTTTTTCGCGGGGCGTTGAGTTTCATATTCATCGCACATACATGTAATGATGAGAGCGTGTGTGATCAGCATGCATGAAAACTCACTTGGGGTATGGGTGTAAGGTATTATTTAAAGGGATCAAGTAACATCGTCCAAATCTACAAATCTTACTTAAAACTCTAGTGGTTCTCCCATACCATGTTGTATTTGTATTACCAATAGAAGCATGGAACATGTTTCAGTTATTAGAATTTCCCTTTAATTAAATACATATATTAGAATAAAGTGTTCAGATTTGTGATTATCCACTGGAAAGTTATAACTGTGTACAAAGTCAGTGCAATGAGTAAGTAAATGTCACTTTGAATTTTCACTCATAAATTGGCCATATAATATCCATTTAAAGTGAAATGTTCACCGAGTACTCGGTGGATATATCAGGTCACAACAATACAATTACACATTATATCAACCATTCATCACTTTTTGCTCATGTCAACAAAGTTACTGGATCCCTTTAAACCCATTGCATACATAAACCTTGTCCACAATGGCCCATATTCACAAAGGAGGTTTGTACAGTCCATGGTCTAAACCCCGGTTTACATCTATGGAATGCCAATTGTAAACTGATGGAGAGAGAATGTGTACCATCAACATTGTTAACAAGTAAGGAATTTACATTCTCTCTCCATCAGTTTACAATGGCATTCCATAGATGTAAACCGGGGTTTAGACCATGGACTGTACAAACCTCCTTTGTGAATACGGGCCAATGAGAACAATTCCTAGTATTTTGTGGTGAAATTATAAAAAAAATACAGGGTCAACTCCTGTTAAAAGCTGAATGAAAATGTTTCTCAATCAGAATATAAATGTCAAAACTTGTTTGACAGAACCACTTCTCTATAAAGTATCTCTTGAACATTGACATAATAATTAATCTTCCATATATGAGAAGCCTGCCTGTAAAATTGTATTTTATACTTGAACTTAAATTGATTAACCAGTGTCTTTCCAACTATTTATAAATTGTAAATGTTTATATATGTTAATGTATTTTTATTGTTGGTTATAACTTGATGATAATCCCTGTTCCCTGAAAGTTAATTGTAAAAATAACCTTTTATTATTTCCTTTCTATTTTTGAGTTTTACTGGTACATAGCAGGTATTACATCAAATGTAATGCCCAAACCAATACAAATACCATGATAATAGTATCCTGCCTTCTGTTTTACCAGACATACAGCGTGTTCACACACAAACATTTTCATCCCTTAATCATGACTAAAGAATCATGACTAAAGAATCATGATTACACCAAGCGATTATTCCATAACAACTGGCTTCCAGGTGGCTTCCAGGTGCATCGAACACCAGGTCTCCCTAGGGCCCCCATAGGGCCCTGTGTGCGCGAACGTTCACGTTAAGCCACGCCCAGTTAGTTACGATTCGTATAGCTAACCATGATTAATCGAGAAATCCTCATTCACACACAAAATCGGCGTGATTCTATAGTCAGCTCTCGTACGAAACGACGATAAAACCTGTGTTTCGTTAGTCATCACTAACGGTACATCGTTTCGTTAGTAAGCGTTCAGACACACAAATTTTTAATGAGAAGCTGATTCTATAGTCAGCTGCTGATTCTTTAGTCATGATTAAGGGCTGAAAATTTTGTGTGTGAACATGGGGATAAGCAAAACTTTATTGACCAGCTAGTTTGATTGTTAAGGCGTCAATTATTAAGGTCAAAAGTGTAAATAACTCATTGCAAATTTTTTATTTTAAAAATAGTCTAATCATTACATGTATTATTTTATTAGGATATGGCTACAGTTTTACAGTGGGGTGTTAATGGCCTGACAGTGTCCTTTATACTAGATAAGTTTGTTTACTATTACTGGTATCACTTTATCATCCTCTTTTATGGCTTGATTTTACAGGTACAGTGTAGGCGTTAATCACTATTAATTGTGTACAGGAGGAGTAATAAAATAGCCATATAAATGTTGCAATACTGACAAACTTGATGGTTTCAGAGCAGGCCTCAAAACCTACCCTTTTAAGCAAATGTGATGGCACCATAAAAGGGATGTGGATCGCTGTGGATCATGTACATGCACTTATAATTTTGTTTTCTAGAGATATGACCACCAAAAGTGTGATGGAACTGAACGACTAAGAGAAATTTTTTTTAAAAAAAAGTCTAGGAAACATATAAGATTTGTAACCCATCAACCAATTAAATTCAAGATTCTGATATCCCAATAGACTTTGTACATAGCCCACCAGGCTCATGTAAACAAGGGGTTAACTGAATTCCTTTGAAGATTCTGATATCCCATAGACCTATAGACTTTGTACATAGCCCACCAAGTTCATGTAGGCAAAGGGTTAACCCACTCCTTAGAAGATTCTGATAACCCACCCTTAGATCAAGCCCTACAGTTACAAAAACGGCCTGGTATATTTCAAACAGGATAGGAGCAGAGACTACCAACAGAGTCACATAACTGACAAGTCTTCAAATTTCTTAAATGGGACACTCCAGCCTCTTTATAGTTGTTCTTCTTGAGTTCTCTGTTTAGGATTGCCACCCGATTAACCAGTTTCCTACTAGATATTGTAATCCCCATAGAGTTAACCCCGTTCCCAACGAGTTTATGAAATCCCCATAGACGTTGTACACAACCCACTCTGTTCCCCGTGGTCAAGGGGTTAACCCGTTGACTACGGGAACCGGGTGGGCTGTGTACAAAGTCTATGGAGATTTCAGAATCTCGTAGTGAACGGGTTAATACCACCAGTGGACAATGGGTTAATGTGGCATGGGGGTGTTTCACAAAGATACTTTAGTTGAACTTAACTCTAAGTTGGACTTAGAAACTATGGAAAGCCATTAGTTTCTTTTAAACAATTTTGTAAAATATCTTTTAAAAGGCATAAAATGTTGATTCAAAGCATTGATATTTTCTATTATCAAGGGGATTTCATGTTTTTGATTTAAAGTTTATGAAAAGTCTAAAATACTGGCATTTTTGCTTTTGAATATATTTTATTTCAAGGCTACAAATGGTTATCCATACTTTTTAAGTCCAACTTAGAGTTAAGTTCAACTCAGGATCTTTGTGAAACACCCCCTGGTGTGGGAGAGGGTTAGAGGATTTAATATCACTTGAAAGTGAGAAGGGCGTGAGGTCGATTTTCTTTCCTAAATTGAGTTAAAATGCTTGTAAAGCAGATTGGAGCCTCCTCTATTTGATGCAAAATTTTCAGTATAAATAATTTTGGGAAATATTCATCAAATACAAAAGAGAGCTACATTCGAATGGCTTGTACATGGCTTTCAAACTATAATCATGATCAAGTCCGAAGTGCAAAAAGTGACTTTAATGGCGCCCTTCTCTCTCTGTCAACCAAGGATATGTGTCTAGGGCCCCGTTGCAGAAAGAGATGCAATCGATTGTAAAGTTGCAATTAATTGTAAGTCAGATCATGTGACTAAATGCACAAATCTGCTTGGTTGAAATGCGCAAATTTTCTGTCTTAACAATTAATTGAAACTTACAATCGATTGTATCTCTTTCTGCAACTGGGCCTTGGTCTCACATAGGGGTTTGGTACACTGTATGTGGCAAGGAAAGAAATCCCTAGTGTGTGGTTCTGTTGTTGATGTTCATCGCAATCGAGAGTTTGTGTTTATACATATATGAACACCTACAGCTCTAGTTCTTCCAATAATCCTGTTTGGAGTTTTCAGGCCAATATTGACCATCAAACATCTCTCGATCAGACCACCAGAGGCTTCGGTGTCCACTTACAGCCAATCAAATTGCCTTTTCTTGCCTAAATATGACAGTAAAACTAGTTCACACTACAATACGTGTATATGTCTTGATGGTTTGCGCTAATTTGCATCTAGTACTGTTTGACCTTTAATATCAAGTTTCTTATATATATCAGTTTCTTACCCATCTAGGAAAGTACCTTGTTAGAGGAAATTACTCCTGTTTAACCTGCTCAGGAATGGTACCCCCACCCCCACCCCTACCCCCCCCCCCCCCAAAAAAAAAAAAACAACAACAAACAAACTCTGGGCTGGTGCATATATGAAGGATGCATGTTACTCCCAAATCAAATTCCCTACAGTTGGTTGAATGGTAATTTGAGAGGAAAATTCAGTAACATATTAGGAGGTTTATGTGTGAAAAGTTGTATGACCCCAGTGAAAAAAATACATGGGGGCTCTGGGCGAATTTGCCCCCGAAATTCCAAAAAGAGCCCCCGAAAATCATAAAAGAGCCCCCATAAATTTGCATCTAGTGTAATTGTCATGCAGGCAAGCTTGAAAAATGTTTTTATATTTTTTCCCCTGGTATGACGTGATGCTCAAGCAGAGATATTTCAGAAGAAATGCAGCTTTATTTTCCACAATGCCTTTTAAGCTTGTCTGCATGCAAATCTTTTCTGGTTGTGTTCTGGAGGCAAATTCAATCTGAGCCCCTGATATTATTTTGTTCAATTAATTAGGAGTATAAATCTTTTGAATGATTCCCCTGTCAAAATCAGAATTAACATAAATTATTTCCAATTAACCTATTTTGGGTCAAAGTCTATAAACAAGTTTGTGTATCCCCCTAATTTCACATTGAACTAATAACAAGATTTGAAGAGAAAATTATTCAGATTATAGGATTAAATGCAAATTTCCACGTGTGGATGATGGAGCATTCTGTATTGTTTGGGTTTGTTAGAGTTACAACAGTGAGAAATAGATTTAAATTCAAATATGGTTGTCTAACCACGACATGCCCAAGTTTGTGAATCTTTCTAATTTCATACCAAATTAATAACAAGAGAAAGTCCAGACCAAGATTTATTTTAAAGAGAGATGCATTCAGATAATAGGATTAAATGCAAATTGCTGCTTGTGGATGATGGACCTCTGATGGAACTGTGAACATGCTGTATTGCAATCAAGAAAATTACAGTGCCATTGAGGATTAGATTATATATGGTCATCTAACCACTACATGTCCAACTGTGTGGTGCTTTCTTGGGCACATCATGCAAATTCCATGCAAAAAACTCACTATTAATTAATACTTACATGTACTGCTATTGTTGTATGTCATTCTAAAGCACTATGCATACTCTGTCTTCAATGATCCATTTTAAAGCTACCTTAATAGTTGGCATGGTCTTTTGCTCAGATTTTAATAATGGCAATAACTTTGTGGCTATTGATTAACCAGTACAAAATAATGTTCTCATAAGAAGTAGGTCTGCACAGACATTGTTTTATTCTTTGATATAGGATTTTTCAGTTGTTTGTAGTGAAAATGAAATACAATGAAATTTAACCAATCCAGTATGGTAGCAAGTACATGTAAGCAGCTGCATCACTTTAGATTTAAGATGTACATGAGTACTTAATCCCCTAGCCATATTGTCATGATAATATGTAACCCATGTAAGCTATTATTAATACGTTATGTGTGGAGAGATAGGATTAAGTGTATTAAATGGCTGTCTTTAATTGGTATTAAAGCCAGCTTTATTGGCATTGTCAACTTCATGCTTGTGTCAATTTGGTTTTATGGCACGTTTTATTGGGATTGTCTGCATCATGTGCTCAAGAGTCTAATAATGACAATGACTGTGTACCTATTGATTTGACAGTGAGAGAAGTCTGTCAGAGAGCCTGTGCACCTGCAATCGGGTTGCCCTAGCTCTCCTGTTCACCCGCTCTTGTCAACAAAATTAAAACAAGATTAGGGCTGGCTCGGAGCAGGTAATGATGTTGTGTACTTGGCTTTTTATTGCTTCTCCGATGGTTTATGAGTATTGGGGGTCTGCGTTTCCAGTGCACTTCGGATCAGTATTTGCTTCGTGTTTCTACTCGGGAGAGTTTATTGCGTTTCAAATGCACTTCGGAGCCGTCTTGATCTGGGTTCTCCCTGGTTCTACGCAGAGAGTTTATTTAGTAGTGAGGTTGCGTTTCCACTGGCTTTTTTTTAATTGCTTCTCGGATAGTTTATAAGTAATGGGGATGTGTTCACACTGCGCTTTCGGAACAGTCTTCAATTGATGATTCTTCTTAAATGGTTCATGAGTACATTGCACCTTTACTTCACACGTTTCTTGTTGAATGGTTTGAGTACAGACTACAGAGGCTGCGTTCACAATGCAAGTTGGAACGGTCTTTAATTGATGACTCTTCTTAAATGGTTCATGAGTACATTGCACCTTTACTTCACACGTTTTTTGTTGAATGGTTCGAGTACAGAGGCTGCGTTCACAATGCAAGTTGGAACAGTCTCTGCGTCACTTTTATTATAGCAGACCACCTGCTAATAGGGACTCATTTATTTTCCCTTCACATTAAAGGAATCTAGTAACTTGACATGTGCAAAAAGTGAAAGTGATTAGTGGTTGATACAATGTAATTGTTGTTATCTGATATGTCCACTAGTAGACTGGCAGCCCAGAGGTCTTTTGTGCATCGAAAAGCGTACTGATTGTTGAACATATTAATATTTAGAGGAGAATGTAACAAATTCAATAATATGAGTCTCCCTGGGTGTATCCGTGGATAAAGGGGTCCTTTACGCCTCCAAAAGTTGGCCCCTGGGGATTGTGCGATGCTTCTATTTTGTGCGATTGTTCTGTGTTAATCGTCACTCATGACTCGCCGCGGCGGGGTAAGCGCATCGTAGACAATGGAGAAATCACTGATGCATGTTACCTTTTTCGAACATTTTACGATGCCTGTTTTGAAAGAGAAAATACACGTTGATGCATTGGGGATTATATCCAAAACCTCTTGCAACTTAACAAATAAGATTACAGATTACAGAATATATATTGATAGCACGTTTGAAAATGCCAAAGGCCATATAAATACATTTTAATGAACCCATCACCAAAACAAGATGAAACAGGGCTTCCACTTACCAATTAATTTTATGACATTACATAAACACCCGTCTAGAAAATAATCGAATGCAGAGGAACTAATATGAGCGCATGGCATAGCGACTGCACACACAAACACACACACACACATTCACCTATCGAGTTCGCCTCCTTTTGCGTTATAAGCCGATTTGAGATCCTGCGAGAGAATGTCTATTGTCCTCTACATGCAGCTATGGCGCCAATACACACATAAAACTAACCTTTACGAGTTTGTGCAGCGATCGTGACTGTCTCTAGCTCTAGTCTAGGTTCATTTATAGCATTTACGTACGGACATACAATTTCTGAAAGTGGAAGCTATTTTTTTTAAAGACAACTTTAACGAGTCGATCTTCAACATTCAGAGACATCTGTAGGGTAATTCAACGGATGACATTTGTATCTAATATGTATTATGTGCTCTGTAAGACATATTTGTTAAGTTGCAAGAGGTTTTGGATATAATCCCCAATGCATCAACGTGTATTTTGTCTTTCAAAACATGCATCGTAAAATGTTCGAAAAAGGTAACATGCATCAGTGATTTTTCCATTGTCTACGATGCGCTTACCCCGCCGCGGCGAGTCATGAGTGACGATTAACACAGTACAATCGCACAAAATAGAAGCATCGGACAATCCCCAGGGGCCAACTTTTGGAGGCGCAAAGGACCCCTTTATCCACGGATACACCCAGGGAGACTCATATTATTGAATTTGTTACATTCTCCTCTAAATATTAATATGTTCAACAATCAGTACGCTTTTCGATGCACAAAAGACCTCTGGGCTGCCGGTCTATAGGTGTTGTGTGAAAATTTCAATTTAAATGGACGTTATATGGCCGAGTAATGAGCAGAAAAGCAAAGTGATATTCACTAACTCATTGCACTCACTTTGTACACGGTTTTGACGATACAGTGGATTATTGAACATCTGAACACTTCAATCGTACATATCTTTTTAACGAAAGGAAAATGTGAAAAACCTAAACCTGTCCCATGATTTTATTGTTAATTCGAATACAACGAGGTATGCGGGAACCGCTAGAATTCCAATTGGATTTTGAGGATTTGGACAATATTATAAGTCCCTTTAAATGGTTCATGAGTACATTGTG
Source organism: Echinarachnius parma (assembly GCA_037951105.1). Taxonomy (NCBI): domain Eukaryota; kingdom Metazoa; phylum Echinodermata; class Echinoidea; order Clypeasteroida; family Echinarachniidae; genus Echinarachnius; species Echinarachnius parma. The sequence goes on along the minus strand of JBAMJV010001636.1, from coordinate 238,005 downwards.
CCTTTACTTCACACGTTTCTTGTTGCATGGTTTGAGTACAGAGGCTGCGTTCACAATGCAAGTTGGAACGGTCTTTAATTGATGATTCCTCTTAAATGGTTCATGAGTACGTTGTGCCTTTACTTGACGTTTCTTGTTGAATGGTTTGAGTACAGAGGCTGCGTTCACAATGCAAGTTGGAACAGTCTCTGCGTCACTTTTATTTTAGCAGACCACCTGCTAGGGACTCATTTATTTTCCCTTCACATTAAAGGAATCTAGTAACTTGACATGTGCAAAAAGTGATTAGTGGTTGATACAATGTAATTGTTGTTATCTGATATGTCCACTAGGTGTTGTGTGAACATTTCAAGTTAAATGGACGCTATATGGCCGAGTAATGAGCAGAAAAGCAAAGTGATATTCACTAACTCATTGCACTCACTTTGTACACGGTTTTGACGATACAGTGGATTATTTAACATCTGAACACTTCAATCGTACATATCTTTTTAACGAAAGGGAAATTTGAAAAACCTAAACCTGTCCCATGATTTTATTGTTAATTCGAATACAACGAGGTATGCGGGAACCGCTAGAAATCCAATTGGATTTTGAGGATTTGGACAATGTTACTAAGTCCCTTTAAATGGTTCATGAGTACATTGTGCCTTTACTTCACACGTTTCTTGTTAAATGGTTCGAGTACAGAGGCTGCGTTCACAATGCAAGTTGGAACAGTCTTTAATTGATGATTCCTCTTAAATGGTTCATGAGTACGTTGTGCCTTTACTTCACACGTTTCTCGTTGAATGGTTTGAGTACAGAGGCTGTGTTCACAATGCAAGTTGGAACGGTCTTTAATTGATGATTCCTCTTAAATGGTTCATGAGTACGTTGCGCCTTTACTTCACACGTTTCTTGTTGAATGGTTCGAGTACAGAGGCTGCGTTCACAATGCAAGTTGGAACAGTCTCTGCGTCACTTTTATTTTAGCAGACCACCTGCTAGGGACTCATTTATTTTCCCTTCACATTAAAGGAATCTAGTAACTTGACATGTGCAAAAAGTGATTAGTGGTTGATACAATGTAATTGTTGTTATCTGATATGTCCACTAGGTGTTGTGTGAAAATTTCAAGTTAAATGGACGCTATATGGCCGAGTAATGAGCAGAAAAGCAAAGTGATATTCACTAACTCATTGCACTCACTTTGTACACGGTTTTGACGATACAGTGGATTATTTAACATCTGAACACTTCAATCGTACATATCTTTTTAACGAAAGGGAAATTTGAAAAACCTAAACCTGTCCCATGATTTTATTGTTAATTCGAATACAACGAGGTATGCGGGAACCGCTAGAAATCCAATTGGATTTTGAGGATTTGGACAATGTTACTAAGTCCCTTTAAATGGTTCATGAGTACATTGTGCCTTTACTTCACACGTTTCTTGTGCCTTTGTGGAATGGTTTGAGTACAGAAGCTGCGTTCACAATGCAAGTTGGAACAGTCTTTAATTGATGATTCTATCTAAATGGTTCATGAGTACGTTGTGCCTTTACTTCACACGTTTCTTGTTGCATGGTTTGAGTACAGAGGCTGCGTTCACAATGCAAGTTGGAACAGTCTCTGGACTCTGTGTCACTTTTATTATAGCAGACCACCTGCTAATAGGGACTCATTTATTTTCCCTTCAGTTTTAAAGCCCGATGGTGTATTAGTTTTGAATCTGAGCTTCAACTCCAATTTGATGGTCTAAGTTTGGAACAAATTATGTAGCAGTATTACCGAACGTGTCGTATTACCGGACATGCAAATTACATAGGAAAAATGTCTTAAGTTGGAAAGTTGAATTTGACAGTCGGCATTTATGAAGGATAATAAATGGACGTTCAGCAAGATTTTCCCCATCATTTCCCGAAGAAAATAAGCATCCCGAGGCGTTTTACGCACGTTTTGCTGCGCACCTGTGGCAGCGCGCATGTCAACGACATTCCCACGCAAAACAAGGATAATCGATCACGTTCGGTAATACAACGCAAAATTTGGCGTCGGGAAGATTCTTCTTGTACAAAGAAAGTTGATTTTGAGAAAAATGTGCAAATTCTTTAAGAAATTTTACAACAGATGTATTCTTTATGAGTTTATGCAGCTGCTCGTATAATTTCCACTGTTATTTGATCATGATCTAATGTTTGTTTTGTGCGGTGAAACTATTGGTATCCGGTAATACGGCACAGTCTTATACAAGTGTAAATTTTTGCACCTACTTCTGAGTTTGCATTTCTATGACAGAATGCATCATCTCTCTATAAAAAGGAACATTAAGTAAAGATACTGACATATATGACAAGATAAAAAAACAGCTAGATTAACATTGCCATGTCTACTACACCAATAAAGTTTGACACATGATGCATAATGGTGTCGCCCCCTCAAAAAAGTAACATACTTTACATGAGCAAAAACAAGATCTTACGACAACATCACTTCTAAATAACATCCACAGACGTTTTCTCATGATAACGTGTGGTCCATATATTGTCGAATGAGAGTGAGAAGCTCGTCAAGTCAATTTTTTTTGTGCTAAATTGAGTTCTGCATAAAAAATACCATCTTGTAGGTCAGAGCCTTCCTTCTCTATCACCCCATTCATATTTGCGTCCAGCACTGGCTCAGCACTGGCTTAAGCCAATGTTTAAGCTTAATGCTTAAGCCAATGTTTGCGCAAGTATGAATGAACAGTGGCTTAAGCCAGTGCCGAGCCACTGTTTGCGCAAGTATGAATGAACAGTGGCTTAAGCCAGTGCCGAGCCACTGTTTGCGCAAGTATGAATGAACAGTGGCTTAAGCCAGTGCCGAGCCACTGTTTGCGCAAGTATGAATGAACAGTGGCTGAAGCCAGTGCCGAGCCACTGTTTGCGCAAGTATGAATGAACAGTGGCTTAAGCCAGTGCCGAGCCACTGTTTGCGCAAGTATGAATGAACAGTGGCTTAAGCCAGTGCCGAGCCAGTGCCAGACGCAGTTGAGTATGAATGGAACAGTGGCCTGGATTGCGCATGTGCATTACGATCTTGCTCTATCTACACACGCGCTCTGTACTACTTGTCCAGTGTTGATGCCTCACGTATGTGCACGTTGTACACAACATATGGAAGTACTATGCTCGCAGACATGTTACCCCAATGACACAACAGTGTTTGCTGGCACCAATCAGCGTCGCGCATTTCCGGCGTTTGCGCGTGCAATGATCCAGTGTAAACTCTGCGAGCAATCGTACCGCTTAACGTTGCGTCAATTTGAACTCGAACTCAATCTAGCTTTCATAATTTCTCTTTTATTTCGAAATTCAGCATTGTGGAAGAAATATGGATCATTTTACAACAAACTTCTTATCCTACTCTTTCTTATCGATATGTTTGTATTCAATTTAACTGTATATTCACATTTATATAAATCATTTAAAAAGGGGTTAAATAAGAAAAAAGGCTTTCACGGATGAAATAAAAGCCTATTTTTAAGACGTGATATTGAAAAACCTAGAGTTTTCCCGACTAAGCGAGTGTCATATATGTAATATTTGGGACCTTTTCTTGATTTCATTGATTGGGTGTTACAACTCTTAAATAGTCAGTTTTTAGATAAATTCCTCAGAAAAATTGTTAGCCGTAAATCGCATGAACAACAAATCATACGGTTCTGCGCGTAAGACCATACCCAAGCGCAACGGCATCGCTATCCAGCTGCTTACGGCGGTCTGAAGAATTTCACGTGCTTTGCCCCTCGTTATTGATTTACCGTCGAACTTTTCGAATAACACAAAATAACAGCTTTTAAAATAAAATAGACCAGATAAACATCTTACCTGGATTAAATAGTAAATCTGACATCTATTTCACACGATTAAATGTAATTTCATAATCTGATAATAAATAAATGACCGAGTTTGTTGCTCATAACGCTGTGACGGCGTGAGTGAGTTCCGCGCACTCATTGGTTTAGATTCATGCTGGAATTTGCGTAACATGCAATGGCGAAGGATAGCCGCGCCGCTAGACATGGCTAAACTCCCAATGGAGTCGCGCACAAATAGTGCTTCAGCTGCTTTTATAGTGAATTGTTAATTTTATATCTAGAGAATAAAACAAAATAACGAAAAGTTGTTTGTGAATTATTTATAAATACATATCTAATTTGTCTAAAACACAGCGTGTATGTCCGTATTTCCTTCCACGGTCGATATAAAGTGTAATCAAAATGCAGCTGTCCGAATTTTTCAAAAATTTGATATTTTTCTCCTAACTTCAGAAAGTTGTAGCTTGAAAACTGACATTTAAGAGTTGCAACTGTCAATGAGATGATGAAAATATAAACAAAGAACATTACATCCATGAAATCCTAATTTATGTAAAAGCTCTAGAAATTTGTATATTTCAATTTGAAAATAACCTTGAAATTTGGCTCTTTTTACTCGCATTTTCACCAGACCTTCGCGGCCTACTAAAGTCTTGACAAAAAAATATTTGTACATTGATTTGTATATCATTTGAAAGAGGAAGATCAGCTGATCGTATCCGTATTTGTTTAAACATCGTATAACTATTCTGATTGGATAAAGAATCAGAGAGATATCTCAGTAAGCCAATAAGACGACTCGACAGAAAAATCAACAAAAATGTTACGGGAAAGGCCGGTCGCGTACCGTACAATGGCAGAGCCCATAGCTTTTCCGGCGTGCACATACGTGGCCTAGTATGAATGGGTAGACATCTTATTCCAGGCCAGTGCCAGGCCAGTGTCGAGCCAGTGCTAAACGCAAGTATGAATAGGGGGGTTTATTAGTGTTGCCATTTTTTCAGACAACAATGATGATTCCTAATTTTGGGAATAATTATACAAAATCAAAAAGCTGGATTTGGTTTCTAATTGGCTCCCAAACTTTAAACGTGATTATATCCAAACGGTACTAAAAAGTGACTTAGCGCCCTTCTCATTCTCAACCGACAATATCATGAAGGAAGTATGTGACAAGATAAGGAAAAAAGTAAATTCAAAGTGAACATAAACCAGCCTCGCTACTGAGTACTAGAGAGAGATTGGAATGTCTTACAGTGTCACATTGTGGTGCTGTTTCATGTTACTTTTCTCTCCGGTTAATCTTTGTGAATTATAGCTACTGTGTATAGGTAATACTTGCAGTGGAATTTAATTAGTACGCCATTGGCCCTCGAAACCATGATAAACTGTTTATCATACTTTATCATTTTGCACATTTCACTTCATGCCAACTTTGGTCATAATGCTTGTTATTGTATTGTAGATGAAGTCTTCATGCTCATTGATTTTGTTTAGACCAGTAGAATGCTCTTGCAATAATCAGATCTTAAAATAAACTTCAAATAACTTTTTTTTAAAGGATATCCAGAATGAAATGTACATGTATCTTCTGACAAATTTTGTTGTTTAGTAGACATGGTCTCCTGCAATAATCTGTAACTTTCAACATAATTCAATGCTGGTTTTAACTTGCACACATTCAGAACACATCTAAAACAGTGCCCCCCCCCCCCCAAAAAAAAAGAAGAAAGTTTAATTACCATTTTGAGTACTTGAGATTATATTATGTTACAGTACATAAAACTACTACGGGGTATGTACTTGTCTGATCCATTGCCAATGGGAACCTGGTGGGTCTTGTATTTTTTAATGCTATGTAGCTAACCAAATCAAGTAAGAAACAGGTTCACACTAGCTATGAGATGTCTTAGATGATACAGGGCAGGGAAAAATAACATTTACTTTTCGAGGGCTACTTTGCCTGTTTACCTGAATGAAAATAGCACTCTACGTAATTGTTTTGCATTGAACTCTATGCAAATTTACTGGGACTCCTAACCCCTTGACCACGGGAACCGAGTGGGTTGTGTACAAAGTCTATAGGGATTTCATAAACTCGTAGGGAATGGGTTAAGTGATTTTCGGGGGCTCTTTTTTGGCATATCCTTGGCCAATTCGCCCCAAGCCCCCCGCGTATTTTTGTCACTGGTACTGGGTAAGTGTTCATGCTTCGTAGTATACCCTTGAGGTGCGTTTATCAGTGAGAGCCTGGGCGATAAAGCGATACAGGCTAAGACCCTCTCCAGAAAATCTTGCTCGGAGGCAGGCGACTCTCTCAACTCTGATAACTTGATTGCTTTCTGGCTCTGATTCCGATGCGCTTTGATAGAATGGAATGGCCTGGTTCAAATCAAATCAGGGAAAAAATTAAAACGTCTTTTTCTAATGCTACTTTTCAAGCTCACCTGCATGAAAACGGCACTCAAAAATTTGTTTTGCATTGAACTCTAGATGCAAATTTTCGGGTGCTCTTTTATGATTTTCGGGGGGCTCTTTTTTTTTGCAGTTTGGGGGGCTAAATCGTCCTGAGCTCCCTTTAATCTTTTTTACTGAATCAAATCATGAGCAGGTCTGACTCTACTTAATTAACCCATGATTGCCTATGGGAACCTGGTGGGCCCTGTATTACCTCTAGATGGGGATTGCGAAAATGAGTAGGGAATATTTTTTAGTTTGTTTATGTAGGCAATAAAATCCAGTTTTAAGGGGCTACTTTCATTTCGATCTACTGATATGCACATTTACATGTATAACCCTACAAGGAAAATTGAGAGCTCTTTTGTAATTTTAAGGGGACTCTTTCATTAATTTTGGGGAACAGTTTCATGAATTTGGGGGGTGGGGGGGGGGGGGGGGGGGTTAACTACTCGGATCCCCCTTGTATTTCCTACGCTGTTTCATGCAGTATTACTGCATTCACAGCTTGTTCCTACTTTTTTTTTCAAACTTGGGTTCATGTCTCAATAAAAGCAGCTGGGGAACCACAGTATCAAGTGTCCCAAGAATAGGGGATCACATTCTTACTGCATTCAAGTACCATCATTAATGAAACAACAAACATGGCTGTGTGATTAGTATTTTGTTGGTTCTCGGGTGAGAGTTAGAAGAGGAGTTTAAGTCGATTTTCAGTTAAGTTTAGTTTCATTGCGTGTTCGTCGGAGGCTCTTCTACGTGATGCTTAGCATTATACACACTAATAAAGATGACCATGCACTTGGGATGAACAACTTTGGACTTTGGTACTTTTAATGTATAGTGTGACGTCATTCCTGGATGGAATTTCCATCCTGCATTGCAAAGCAGGATGTCCGTATATTTTTATTTTGCATTCATTGATTGTTCTTTCTTCTCTCCTTTTCTTTTCTTGGACATAGGTTCATGACTAAGAAACACAACCAGCTGACGAGCCGCAACACATTCTAAACATCCCGTCACACGTACATCCCAATCCAAGATGGCGGTGCACTGGGGAGGAGTGGTTGCCATAGTGATATTCTACCTGTTGATCCTGGCGGTGGGCCTTTGGGCAGCCAGGAAGGGGAAGGGGGGTAGCGACACGGAAGATGTGATGGTAGCGGGAAGGAACATAGGCCTGGCCGTTGGAATATTCACTATGACGGGTAAGTTTTGATAATAATGATGATGGTGATGGTGATAGTGATGGTGATGATGGTGATGGTGATGGTGATGGTGATGGTGATGGTGATGGTGATGGTGATGGTGATGGTGATGGTGATGGTGATGGTGATGGTGATGGTGATGGTGATGGTGATGGTGGTGATGATGATGGTGATGATGATGATGATGATGATGATGATGATGATGATGATGATGATGATGATGATTGTGATGATTGTGATGATAATATATTATTAGTAATATTATTCCATATAATGTGCCATAAATCTAGAAAATTGATTCCGATTCACATTTTCTTTGATGTAGTCCAGTACACGGTGACACCCCACCCCACAAATAAAGCTTCCAGCCCCTTTCTTAATCTGGTCTTATTGTACATGTAGATTTCATATTGTCCTGTTTTGCCCCCCGCCTCCCCAACACAAGTACCTCACCAATCACGTGTGTAGACCCCTTCCCGAGGAGTGCAGAAGAAGTGCATTTGTTTGAAGCGTTGTTTTGATGGGCAGAAAGATCAGCCAGATATGAAGCTGGGTAAATAGGGAAAGCAGCTGATAAAGTAAAAGAGACAATTTAAACATATTTTACAATTTCTGAGAAATCCATCGAGCACTGCTGAGCTTGTACTTTTAATGCAGTTTCCTGGTCAGTCTGGTTTCTGGTGTCTGGTTTATCAGTGAAGAACACATTTAGAAAGCAGTAATGCAATACTTGGGCAAATTGTTGACTGAAGATTGTATTTAAGGTTGCAAAGCAGTGCATTAGACACTGCTGCATTTCTGTAAATGATGAATCCGGTGATCATTATGGACTACAAATGGCAGTACAAGATGTGTCCCCCCCCCCCACATTCTTCCAGCATATCCAATTATGTTTAATGTTTGATACATAAGTCCAACAAGTTGCACTACAAGTTGCATACATATATTTCTCCCCCTGTCAAATACTATCTTGATTTCCCTTTTAGGTTTCAGTGATTTTAACAAATTCATGCAGTGATCTCTGTGGGCTTCACGTTGCAGTACTAGTTGTGTTCCCCCCCCCCCCCCCCCCCCCCCCCCCCTCTGACTTTCATAAGACTTTCTTAATTTCACTTTTAGCCGAGTGATTTAAAAAAAACACAGTAATATTCATGGAGTTGCACTGCAAGTTGTACATGTATTTCTTACCTCTGACATTCATTAGACTGTCTTCATTTCCCTTTAAAAGCCTTTATGCGGTTTCATATCCAATCATCTTTAAATATTGGACAAATAATTCCAACAAGTTGCAGTAAAGTTGCGTACCTCCCCCAGTCAAAGATGTTCTTGATAAATTTCCCTTTTAGCATTAAGTGACTCTAAAATATCCACTGATCTTCATGAACTACATGTTGCAGTATGAGTTGTATTGCCCCCCCCCCCCTCTGACATTTATAAGACTCAATTTGTCAATTTCCCTTCCAGCATATTCAATTATGTTTAATGTTTGACAAATAAGTACAACAAATTGCACTACAAGTTGCATACATGATTTTCTCCCCCCAGTCAAATACGGTCTTGATTTCCCTTTTAGCATCAGTGACTTTAAAGAGATAGTAACATTGTCCAAATCCTCAAAATCCAATTGGAATTCTAGAGGTTCTCTCATACCTTGTTGTATTCGTATTAACTACATGTATGTATAAAAGCATGGGACAGGTTTTGGTTTTTCAAATTTCCCTTTTCCCTTTCGTTAAAAAGGTACTTACAATTGAAGTGTTCAGATGTTAAATTATCCACTGGATCATCAAAACTGTGTACAAAGTCAGTGCAATGAGTTAATGAATATCACTTTGCGATTCTGCTCATTACTCAGCTATATAACGTCCATTTAACTTGAAATTTTCACACCACACCTAGTGGACATATCAGATAACAAAAATTACATTGTATCAACCACTAATCACTTTTTTGCACATGTCAACAAAGTTACTAGATCCCTTTAACATATACAGTGATCTTCATGAACTACAAGTTGCCACGTAGGATTTGTACTACACGGTGTCTTCCTCCCCTCTGACATTCATAAGACTGTCTCGCTTTGCCTTCTAGCATGTCAGTGAGTTCACATCCTATTTGATATCACAAAACGGTACCAAAACATATAATTATGTGTTGTTTTTTGCCTGGTGGTCCCCTTTAAGTGATCTTCATGAACTACAAGTTGCCACGTAGGATTTGTACTACACGTTGTATTCCTCCCCCTCTGACATTCATAAGACTGTCTCTCTTAGCCTTCCAGCATGTCAGTGGGTTCACATCAGGTGAAGATAGCTGGTTTGTTTGTTTGGAGATAATGAAAAACTTCTAGAGCTGGGAATAGGATATTTAGATAAAAGACACTGCATGGTTGACCTTTCAGGCGAACAGAAACATGCAAGCACACTCACACATGCGTACACACACACATACACACCCACATATACACCTACATCTACACCCACACATACACACACTCATACTCATATATCCAAGCATACCCACACATACATACACATGAACGCCCACTCTTATAAATACACTTAAACACACAGGCCCCGTACCAGCACATGCACACACAAACACACACATACACAAACACACATACACAAGCACATACATACATGTACACACATGCAAACATACACATGACATGCAAGCACATCTGCACTCATACACACACATACTAATGTTTTTGCACATGTTGAACTTTATGTTTATGCATCTCCATGTTCATATTTTGAATGTAAGGAGAAAAGTGATATATGAGGGAAGAAAAAGTGAACTAGATTTATTGATTAAAAATAATATAAAGATCATGAACATAATATTATCTCATAGTAAAGTGCATCAGACTGGCACAGAGACTACAATTGTATTAACTATAGCTAGATCAGGCTGCACTTTAAAGCAAAAAAAGTGCATCAGTCTGGAATGAAAATTTAACTAACAAGATCATACTGACAACAACTGGTAGAAATAGCAAATTGCAAAAAGTACCAAATAACAACAACAACAACATACTGTACATACATGTACATGTAACGTAGTTGCGAAGAGTACTCTAGTTGGCGGATCAGTGTGAAAGCACTGCTAATTATAGAAAAATACAATCTTCTTCAGTCTGCCAAGAAGTCTAAATGGTAGGTAGATCATGCACCATTTGAAGTGGCTGTGTGCAAGAACATGTAGTTGGCTGATCAGTGAGAGATGGCACTGCTAATTATAATATAAAATTAAAAAACCTGTACTATCAGTCTGGCAAGAAGACTAAGCGGTAGGTAGATCATGCAGCACTTGAAGTGGCTGTGAGAACTGAGAAGTGGTTAGCTGGTACCCGCTGGGACGGCCGGGCTAATTTCATAGGAACCCGACTTCGGGCCGCGGGAGGCCGGGGCTGACAGCTTGATGTTTACACAAACACAGACCCCGAGGTGAGCCGGGATCATGTCTCCTGACGAGCATCCCAGCGTGCGTAGCGCAGACACCGTTACTGTCATACGCTCGTTGCACACACATGTATGCATTACATGAAATGTACAAATGTACAGTATACACACCCACACATTATCTTTCAAATGCATTTGCACTTAATTTTTTTTTCTTGTCACCAGTAACTTTCGTCATCACAAGAAAAACAAAATGCAAGCAAACATACCCTTTAAAAGACACAGTTTGCAATTGTACGCATAAATTTATGTTTATAAATAGTTGGGAGGGTTGAAATTTTGTTTTAAAAACTCAATAGTTTCTTTCATATGCTCTCATTCCCCTGCCTAAATTTGATTTTTTTTCTTTTTTCTTTTCTAGTCGCCGGTAACTTGCGTCATGAGAGAAACAGAACTTAGATTGCAATAGCCAGAACACAGACACACACACACACTCATACACAATTGAACAATTTAGAATGAATTTTGTTTCCCCCTTCAAATTTCTTACAGTGATGAAAAAGTAGGAATTCATAATTGTAAATGCCGAGGAGGTAACTAATACCTCCTTGATATATAACAAGGCAAGACAAAGTTGGCCATTGGAATATTGGTAGAGTTTGCAAGATATTAAAGAAAAAAAAGAAAAAAAAACGGTTATTTTTACCATTTGATGTTTCAAACAAGCAAAAAGCATGATCTCGTGAAATGTTTTAGGTATTTGCAAAGTTATATTTTAAAAAGTGTTTAATTAACCATGAACATAATACAATACTCTGTTAGGGTTGGGCAGTCCATTGCTTTATATATTGTAGACTTATTTTGAAAATGAATGTCAAAGTAATTTATTGTTACGCATGGAATTATTTTATTAAAAGTGTTGGGTATTTGCTAAATGATAAAAACAAGTGTTTGATCATTTGCTTAATGGTACAAAAAACACTTGGATGGCCAGCCCATATTTGAGAAATATTGCAGACCTATTTTTTAATGGTAATGTTAAACTAATTAGTTGGTTTTGCGAGAAATTAAGCGTGTTATTATCGCAACCATGTTTCTAAAAAAGGACCGTTTGACTTTATACACCGTAAATTATTTTGTGACCAAGCTATAAACATTTTCATTAGTCTCATTAGTATGATTTGATTGGGTTACATGCAGGCTGGTGTAAGTAATAATGCAGCGATATGCAACCAAATTATGTTGTGTGTTTGTACGTTGCCACCTGAATGTTGTTCACATTCTGACGTCATATGTGTTTGACTTTCTCGGGAAGCGTTTTTGCACGCGGGCTTGCAACGAAAGTAAGGTACAATTAACCCGTTACATGTTGTAATGGGGGTTGATTCTTACATAACCATGATCTGTAGAGTCTTAGTCAAAGTATAAAAAGACGGTATGTACAAACAAGAGTTGATGAAACGCCGTAGAGAAAATAATTTTTTTTATAGTTTTGAGACTTATTTGCCCTACAGTGTTTTAGTTTAACATTTTAGTTTTTGGTTAACGGTTCCAGACATGACACTGATGCATCATTCACTTCAATTTACATGATTAACCTATTATTTTTCTGGCCCCAAAGCCAGAGGTCCGATGATGTTAGTGTTGAGCCTTGCATATATCATTTCATTGACTTTTGGAACCCAATTAACCTGTTCAAGCCATTTTATTTTGATATTAAATGCATACGCTGTAGAGGTCCAGGCCACCCAAAATTGATGTGGGGCCACCTACAAAATTAAAAAGATGCTTCATGTACATGCTTCGGCAATTTGCAAATGTATACTGTGCAGGCAAGTATGAAATGGGCCTCTGTGAAATATAACATGTAGGGAATAAGTTTCCTTTTATAGAAAATGAAGAGCTAGGTAATGAACAGGTTTACCATTTGACTACAAGATCTTTTTGTTGTCATAGAGACTAAATCCATGGTATACCATGTCCCAGTCGTAAACGTGTTAAGGTACATGTATAACAAGGACTGAGGCGGTGAGCATCACATCCCCATCTGGAGATGGTATCACCGAGTACTCGTGAGCTTCCTTCCCACACATATCCCTCAGCCACGCACAGGGATCACGAGGGGCTCCATTACACCAGGCGGCATGGGGAAGATTTTGTATGCGGTGCTTGCGTTTATCTCCTCATCATTAGCCAATTTGAACATGTTTTAGGCACACCCTTTTTATGTTGATTAGCTGGCATGAAGAAGACATACCCTGAGTTTATCTCCTGTTGATAAGGCAATTTGAACTGTGTTTTAGGCTTACTTTTTAAAAATTATTGTAATAATTTCTACTTAGCCGTATTTATTAACACACTTAAAATCCACTGTTTGGTGTGAGATTCTTATGTTAGAGGAAATCCAATCCACTCTTAGCCAGAGGACAGACTTTTAACCCATAGCCCATGGGACCCTGGTGGGCCCTCTATTACCTATATTACCTCTATAGTGATTTCAGAATCTAGAAGGGGACAGATACACAGTTCCTACTGGAACCCTGTGAGTCCTGTAGCCAAAACTAGGAGGGAACTGGTTAATGATCTATATTAGGTTACTGATACAGCACATGCTAAAAGTAAAACAGAACAGAAAAGCACTGGAGATTTCAAGGTTGGTAATTAAAGTCAGAGTAGTATCTGTAGATGTATACTGCAGAAATTCAGAAAGTAAACTGCTCTGCATCACAGCGGGTAGATAAGGTGTTCAGTGGCACCACTGACACCTGTGAATGACCCCGCTTTTTTAGACCCAAGAAAATTTCCTGCATATAAAGTCAAACATGTAGGTGTATGATGTTTGTTTGCGTTCTTTAAAGGCAGACATCAACACGGCCCATGAATGACCCCGCTTTCAGACACAAGAAATTTCCTGTAGGTGTATGATGTTCTTTTGCATTGTTAAAAGGCATTCAGACATCGACACGGCCCAAACACACATGAACCGTGAACGACCCTGTTTTCAGACACAAGAAATTTCCTGGATATAAAGTTAAACCTTGTTTGACTAAACACCTGTAGGTGTAAGATGTTCGTTTGCATTGTTAAAAGGCATTCAGACATCGACACGGCCCAAACATACATCGTCCGGCTAAGCAACATTCATAGATTTGCATTACGTGTCATCACCTGATGTTGCACAGGAACATATGGGCTCATACTGTAGGTTGTATCAAAGAGCCACCTGCACCTTCATATGCATTTTTAAGGGATCTACATTGTAGTAAGATTGTTCAAATTATCCACAAGTCTTACCTAGAACTCGACTGGTTCTCTCATACCTTGTTGTATTCGTATTACCAATGGAAGCATGGAACTAGGATCCACTGGAAAGTTATAACTGTGCAACGTCAATGCAATGAGTTAGAGAATATCACTTTGCATTTTCGCTCATTACTTGGCCACGTAATATCCATTTAATGTGAAATGTTCTTATACTTAGTGGACATATCGAATCACAACCAAATATGATGATATGTTCAGACACTGCATTTTCATACATATTCAATATGAAACATCATACGGTCATACCTTCCTACCAGTACATGGTTTGCCACAACGTTTTTTAGGCGTGTGTGAATATCTCGGCGATCGCTCATCATCTCTGCTATAAATAATCACGCTTTTCGGGAGTGTTGGAAGGCCCTTGCAATGCGATGCCCTGTTTTTGTTTTTTCTTTGGTTTCCATTGCAACTCTATCTCTCACTTGGAAATGCGTGCTGCCAGTGATCGCCCACCTCCTCGGATGGAGTATTTATTTGTTGAAGAAGGCGAGAGATAGGGAGCGAAGTCTCACGCCTCGGGGGCATCTATAGGACTGTGTGCCATCTCTGCAGTGGTATATGTCGGTATTGGGAAGCAAAGGGGGCGGGGGGGGGGGGGGAATGGGTGCTTCCCCATCAGATTTATTGTCCCCTTTACTGCCTTTCTGCTCTTATCTTACAGTAAGAGGGGACATTTATTTGAAGTAGAAGATGCAACAGGGAGTGACGTCTTCTTCCCCGGGAGGAATAAGACATTTTCTTGGCAGCCTGGCATAAATTGGCATTTTATACATAGCTCTAATGGAGAAAGAAGGGTGTGTAAATTAACCACCATGTGTGAATTCTTGCTCAATTCCTTGGCTCTACAATCACCCCTAGCAGAAGAAAAAGATTAGTTTTTGAAATTAAATTACAAATTGAGAGTGGCAACATTTTCACTTTTACTACTTCTGCCCCCGCTCCCTCATTCCTATTACCCAATCTCAGTTGTCTAACAAGGGCTATGCCACTGCTGATGAGACAGTGTGCCATCTTCTCTCGACTCTCTATCAACAACGGCGGCCATTTTGTTTTTCTGTAGTAACGTAAGCCGTCGTCCTTCATTGTTTTCATTTATTGCCTATTTTTGAACCCTTTCCTTTTATCCCATCTCGGTAGACTAACATGGGCTATGCCACTGCTGATGAGACAGTGTTCCATCTTCTCTCTCTCTATCAACAACGGCGGCCATTTTGTTTTTCTGCGGTGACGTAAGCCGCTGTCCTTCAGGCTCTGGGGAGGGCATGGCCTCTCCTAGCGATCTCCCAAGTGCTTGTTTTAGGCAGCAGGGGAATGAGAGCATGTGAAAGAAACACTTGAGGTTTTTTAAACAGAAGTTTAGCCATCCCAACTATTTTAAGCAATATGTTTGCGTGTACAATTGCAAACTGTGTCTTTTTTAATTGTGGTTATTTTTGTTTGCGGTTTGTTTGTGAAACTGGCCCTCGGTGGTTTATTTAAAGAACATCTCCATTCCTCCTGACGTCATATGTGACCTTACACCATAAAACGACCGTTATGTCGCTCAGATAGTTTCTCTGTTATTAGCTAAAATAATAAAATTTGGTTTAAAATATGAGATTTAGGATTTTGGTATTTCCTGAATAAGCAGATCTTAATCTAGCTTCTGTAACATTTTGAGCGTTGGAAATCATGTTTAAATATTATTTTTTCATCCAATAAATGTGATCTTATTACAGCGCTTTAATGGAAACTGATCTTTTAAATGGCCCATTTCTACCTTATTTTAAAACTGCTTCAGCCATATTCCAAATCTTTGGTGTTCATTTTGAGAGGGTTTGCTTAGTCCAAATATGACGAATGATATACCATTTTAAAGGTAATGACTCCTATTTTAATGTTTTATGAAAAGCAGCAAAATCAGTTTTCCCGACTTATTGGTCGTTTTGTGGTGTAAGGTCACATATAATCCTAGTGAAAATAATATTGCAAAGGAAATATATTTTTATCATGACTGGGCAATATACTGTAGATATCAAATGGATTCCAGAACTTTGGATCAATATGGAATTAAATCAGTTATTTATGAATCACGGTTGCTTCCCACAATAACGAAGAGTTTTGTGTACGCCGAAATTGAAATGGACAATCATCCTTACATTCTCCTTATAAAATTTAGAATTTAGTAAATCCATTTTGTGATGTACAGTATGTAAAATCATACATATTTCATATAAATGGAGGGGGAGGATGATCCTAACTATGCTGTGTGCTCTTTGTATCTGCACATTGTTTTTTGTTTTGCAACTGCCTGCTCTTTTACCTAACTCGATTATACTTATTTGTATTTCAATAATTTTTCTTCTCATGTAAGTAGACGAACATTGCCTAAAAAGCAAGAGTTAATGATGTGCTTGAAAAGCTTGTATGTCATTATGCTTTATAGGGATACAAACAAGTAGTCAGTATCTACAGGTGGTTGCTAAAGCAGGTTTGTCTGTATGTCTCATCCACCAAACTGGAGAATTTTTATGACTAGTCGTTCTTGGTGCTTTTATAACGGCTCTTTAAAAGTTGTTTAACAGGTTGCTGTGAAGAAAGGTCTCACTCCATCTTGTGTGACTTGCTCCTCCGCCCACTCCTTCTTGCTTCTTCATCTGCGTCACTTCGGTCAGGGGGTAGAAAGGTCTTGCTACGTTGTTAGCATGCATGCGCCTATCGATGTACACACTCCCTCTCGTATCGGTATACACACACCCTACCATCGTTGCACACGCATCCTGCTTTTGGGTGTACCTGTAACTACTGTTCATCCCCTTGGGGGCCATGTAAAACTATGGAGGCATAGCCGCAAATTCTGCAAGGAGAGGGGGGGGGGGGCTCCATCCTGCGGGTGGGTAAGCCCGACCCGCTATGAGTTGGATCCAGTGGTATAGAGCCTCCAGAAGCTTTTGATTACAGCTATTCAAAGCCCCTAAATCAAAACGTCTGTATAACAAGTAAGCAAAAATAGGCGTGGGGGGGGGGGGGGGGGGGAGAGGGGGGGTTTGGGGGGAGAGGTTCGGGCCAAGGAGCCCCCACCTTGCAACGCAACTGCTCTTTCTATCTTAACCCTCTCAGACCATTGGCACACGGTGGCTGGAATTGCCAACTGTAGATTCAATTTAACCTCAAGTTGAATTTAATCCTTTAATTTCTTTGGTCCATGGCTTAAATATATAGCCCATGGACTATGAACATGGAAAATAAATAGTGTGTTACAGGTAATGAAGGATCAAATGTAACGCCTGTTGAGAACTCGAGCCACAAAGTACACATACATGTATCTTGTGGGCGTAAAGTTATGCCAAAACTTGTTTGCCCCAAACTCAATGACCTTTTTATGCAGCAGGTATGGGTTAGCATGAAATGGTTTCACTGGTTACAGTGATATCAATTCACCCAACTTTTTATCCTATTAAGCCCTGTGCTTTAAAAAAGTCAACTATCCAATTTACTGTGTACAGTACATGCGCATCTCTGTGCAAAGTAGAAAAAGGTCTGGTAACTTCTTTTCATTAAAATTCCCTAGTGGATTCTTAGTGTGTTCTTTTAATCCTATATAGGCTATGCTGTATGTATTGACATTGTACTGTTGATCTTATGCAGCGAACTTTGATATGATTTTTGCGCAGTTCACTTTTTTTCAAACCAATCATATATAATTATAATGATTTAACAGTTTTTATTAATACAGCGCCAAATATGAAACAATATCATCTCTAAAAAGTGCTTAACACTACCTATTATTACTCTGGTCAGAGGATACAATGCTAATCCAAAAAGATTATTTCCCATTGGTACATGTAGCTCATAGCCACCTGTTCCGTAGACCCGGCCCCAGTCTGAAATATCCCAGGCTCAGCCCATCGACGGGTTAACCCCTGGATGCCTATAGAGTACCGAAGTGTGACGTCAGAGCTATTCATTGCCATGAGTGATGGTTCTAAACAATGTCGGGCAAGCAATGAATTCGTCCGGCAATTGTCCGGCTCCGACCCACTACTAAATGCCAGTATGAAAGGAAAAGTTGTTTAGAACCATTACTATGCCATAACAAAAGCATGTGACGTCACTACTTCGGTACTCTATAAGAATCTGGTAGAGGTCGTGCCTCAACTCATTTCGCCATTTCAAACTAGGCTAGTTTGTGCGCGCTGCATAACAGTATCCAGTGTGTATTACGCACCGTGGGCAAGGTGTTCGCAAGATGGCACTGAGCATATGATTTATGAATCCCTCATAGTCATTTAAAGGCTCCAATTTTCATTAGAGGGGTAGATTTAATGCTAGGTGGTTTTAGTCCAATTATTGAAACTCTTATTAGAAGTTATATACATTATATATGGTTTAAATTATATATGTTTTATAAAATAGGATTATCAAAATACAGTAGGAAATGGATTAGTGTTTCAACTAAAAGAGGGGTAGATTTAATGCTAGGTAATTTTAGCCCAGTTATTGAAACACTTTTGGAAGTTAGTCTGGTTTATATACCTTGTTAAAAAGAAGATTATCAAAATACAGTAAGTAGGAAATGGATTAATGTTTGAACTAAAAGTACAACTAAAGTAAAAACTAAAAAGTACAAATGTTCATGAATTCAAATCAGTAACATCTTTATTTATTCCTCCTCTTCTCTACTGGCATGCTAGCGTTAAAAGTAATTTCCTTTTGTTTGAATTCCATTCACTTTCTTTATTATACCCAACTTGCACTTGCCATCCTCTTTCAGGTTTGTTTAAAGGGATCTAGTAACTATGTTGCCATGTGAAAAAAGTGATGAATGGTTGATACAAATTTGTATTTCTGGGATCTGATATGTCCACGAAGAAAGTGCGAACATTCCACGGTAAATGGATATAATTTATTGCTAAGTAATGAGCAAAAATGTAAAGTGATATTCGCTAACTCATTGCACTGACTTGTACACAGTTATAACTTTCCAGTGGATAATTAAAAAAATCTGAACACTTCTAATGTAAATATCTTTATTTAACGAAAGGGAGGTTTGAAACACCCAAACCTGTTCCATGCTTCTATTGGTAATACAAATACAACAAGGTATGAATGAACCACTAAAGTTCTTATAAGATTTGTGGATTTGGACAATGTTAATAGATCCCTTTAAACCCTCACACTTCCCACATACTCCCCTACTTTTCCCCCACCGCCTTCCCACTTGGAGGATGAAATTGATTTAGACAGTGAGTGATACACAATCCAAGTCTCGGGAGAGAAGAGTGCGCTTCGTAAAATACTAATAGCCACCTTACCCTGCACTGCCGAATCACTCCCGACACGTCTTACTTATGTTAAGTTTTAAAGGGATCTAGTATTAACTTTGTCTGAATCGACCAGAGTCACTTGCATGAAACCAGCTTTAGATTTTTCAAATGTTAAATTTTGTTTGTGAGATATGCATGATTGGCCTCGAGTAAGCCATTAGAAAAATGCATTTTATACATACTTTAATTTTTTATTTATTTATTCAAAAAGTGAAGATTATTTTAACTGTATACTGGTATAATAAAGTTAGTTTATACTATATAGCACTTTTTAAATTTTATTTTACCTCGTTTCTCAACCAATATGACATGCATTTATCATGAAACTTCACACATCACTCAGTGGACATATCAAGACAACAGAAATACACATATTATCAACCTTTTTCAGATTTTGCATGTGGCAATGTAATACTACATCCCTTTAAATTACTGATGATGCTGATTCTCACTAAACTGCATTGTATATGACAGCATCAAGTCCATAGAGCTACATTGTCTTAGGCAATGGGTTAACCTGTTCACTACTAGATTATTTAATTCCCATAGAATTAACACAGCGCCCACCAGGTTTCCCATGGCAATGGGTTAATAGATTGTATATAAGATGCACCGTCTCGACAGACACCGGTTCCTGAAATGTCGAAAGGCTTGATAATCACATACTCTGATTGCTTATTAAATTAATAATTTCTCCCCGGGGCACTGCGGTTAATGTGATTAGTCCACGCATGCTGCATTTTTTTTGTCTTGATACTCGATGATGCTTAAATTTGTGTAGGGGAACGTCATAACATTTTGAATTAACATTATACATGTAGTAAACAAACTTAATGATTGTCAGTATTAAAAGTCCATTTAGATTTCCAGATATCAGGGAGGAATCTTGTGTAGTGTATTATCTTTTTCATTCTACTTGTAATTCATCTGAAGAGATGTTTGTTTGTTTGTTTGTTTTTGTTTTTTTTACAAATTTCATAAATGTAATTTTAAGATAAGAGAAAATATGTATTGTGACATTGTGTTTCACATCATGCTACCGTTAGTTTACATCGTGGTACCTTTATTTAATGGGTTACCTGTATTTTACATCTTGTGTCTTACTCCATGTGAGAAATAAGTTATTTGTACATGTAGTTAACGTGAAGGATCCAGAGAATTTCTGAGAGACAACTTTAAGTGATTGTTATCGGTGCGCGGCTAATGAAATTGAGTCGATTTGTTTATGCGACTTGAGCGCCCGGAAAAGATCTATTGCAAGGTGGTGTCTGCGCATGATTGGATCGGACGCGGAGCCGGAGAGATAAACGATGATGCCTTCATTCCTCCAGAGCTTCCGCGCTGTGTAAACATGACGTAAATTGATTACCCTTATTTTTTTTTTGCCGGCTTTCCTCCCCCTTCGTACCCCTTTGCCAGCATGAATCTGGAAGGCCGTGTATTAAGTTTATGAAGATGTCAATGTTCCGTAGGCAGTGGGTTAAGCCTTTCCTCGTGCAACCTGGCTAGGGTGTCCTTTATTGACGCTCTCGTCGACTTTTCACTGGAAGGCTTGTGAATCTCTTTGACAGAAACTGAACCAAACGGACACTTGACTTTTGTTTCCGTTTATACATGTATGTTTTTAGGAGACCAATTTGGAAGTGTCTATAGGAATTTAGAAGGGGTTGCCATTAAAATGGTCTCCCGCCCCCCTGTTTGGGATTTTCTTTCATTTGTTCCCTTTAAGAAGCTCTGAATGGTATCAGCTGATCATTCTGATAGTTAAAGACAACTTTGTGTTGATTATATGCAATGGGTTAACTTGTTGTTGTTTTAATCTTCATAAGATGTGAACATGTTTTGTTTCAATCATCAAAAATAAAAAGTGATAAAACTTTGGTTCATTTTTTCTTTTGCCAAACAAGTATAAATTGATCCACAAAATGCAAGAAATATTTGATCAAATGTGGTTAACTAGCCCGGCCATGCAAGACGATTTGATTTTGGTACATTAATTCCAGCTCCAAAGACCACATTTTGGGGATCAATCCTGAAAAGTTTTGATATTCGTACAAGTACATTTAGAAAAGGTGCATGTTACTGTCGTTGCTGTACATAAAAAGCAGCTAGCATTACGATAACGATGTTTATCATCTTACATTGGGAACTTTGGCCTTTCTACAACTGTGCTGCTTTAATTTTATAAGCCAATATCACCGATGACGGGCCAATTATGTCGCGTTCGACTGCAAGGCGACGTCAACTTTATTTATAGGGAGTGGATGGCGAGATCGAGTACAAACAATATCAATGATCTCGTCGTCTCGATTAGGCTGCATCCTGTACACCTATAAGTGCCTCCCTCACATATCCACCCCAACGCAAACACGGGAAAGTGAAAAATCAATACGCATCGATCGCACTTCCGACCGCCGAGTGAGACGAGAGTTGGGTGGGAGGTCGCGTGAAGCCGAATGGGAGAAAATTGAAATCGCTTTGAGCAGGCGAGTTTAAAAAAAAGAAGTGGAGGAGGAGGATCATTTTTATCACTTTTCTAATTTGACTGGTGGTGTGTGTAAGGTGTTTTTTTTGATCGTTTGTATTTATAATGATTTAGCTAGTGTGTGTGTGTGAAATGTTAAGTGTTCTTTTACGTAGTTGACCTTTTCTTTCTTTTGCATGGCCTAGATTGGGTTACCTTCATATAACCTCATGCAGTTGATAGGGTTTCGATTAAGTTTCAGGTGCGGACATGCATTATCCATTTTATATTGCAAATATGGATTCAATTTCATAAATTATTAATAAATCGCAAGTAATATTACCACTCTCTAGTTAATTTTTTGCCACTGACTATTGATTTCCTTTTTTACTAAATGTACAAATTTACAAAGTTCCTCAGTAAATATCATGGTTAGATTAGTGAGTTGAAATGAAACAAGGACACTCTTTAATCAGTGTGTGGTTCATTTGCCCATCCTAGTCAAGTTTTGGCTAATACAACAGCTTATTAGTATAAATAATACAAATAATTTAGAGTGGATATATGTTATCACTTCCAGAAGCACCTACAGAGCAGCACCATGTTTATACAGTAGAACCAGGAGGCTTCATTGGCATATTAACATAGTTAGCACAACTTGTCAGCACATATATTTACAGTCAAACCTGTGTTTAAATAGTGGCACCTGTCTTTAGCAGCCAATCTGCCTATAGCGGCCATTAAAAGTGATCACCTGAAGAGAAAACTATGTTATGGAACCTGTCTATAGAGGTCACCTGTCTACAGTGGCCACTTTGCCTTGTTTCCCTTGGGTAGTCACTATACTCATGTTTGACTGTACATGCAAAGTGAATAATCATTAATGTGCGCTGTGCATGAGCAATGCATGCCACCTCCCTTTAATATAAGCTCTTTGAAAAGCAACTCTAAGGGCCACCACTCACTACTAAACCAGATACCAATCAAACAAATATCTGTGGATGTGAATTTAGCTAGACTGCCCAACACAATGCAAACACAGATAAATGCATTCGTGAGATAATCATAATGTTACAATCTCTGCGTGATAACAAATTTTAACGCTGGCCAGCTTCTAAAATTTACAGTATTTTATGATGAATGTATACAAGTAAGTGGGAAATTGAAGGCGAATCACACTTATTATTTGTTTTAACTCAAACAAAAACATTCTCTTAAAGAAACCACCAATCTAGTATATTTTGAAAGACCTATTTTCAAGAGTTTCAGTTTAATATATATAACTGAAAAAGTTGCCTTTAATCTCTTGTACCCCCCATACCTCAGTCAACTTCAGTTATCCCAGAGAATGCTGCGCCGGGACGTTATTCATGGGACTAATTGAAAGAGACACGGCCCATACATGTTCCTTAATCAAAGTGATTAATCTTGTGTACAGGGGAAGCTAAATTTGGATTTGTGTTTATCGGAACTCAGGGTCGTATATCTATCTAGTGTATGTATGATCACTCCGCAGTATTGCATTGTCAAAATTGGATGATGAGGTGGATGTTCATACATGTAGGGTTTTCTGTAGATGTTATTTATCATTTTAGTCAATTTATTTGAGGGTGTATAGAAATGTTGTACATATTTTCGTTATAATGCCCTGTCACCGGAATCAATGCAAATATATATAGAGAGGAAGAGACAGCGCACTCATGTAAATTAAAATGAAGAAATTGTACTATACGGAAGTGGGTATGACGTATGATGTACATTGAAATATGGTGGGCTGAAATTATGTCTAAATCCTATCCCTTACTCTTAGTTTGTAAAACAAAAACCACAATATTTCATCAATCATTTGCTGTATCAATACCACTCATAGAGGATTTTAATTTGAAGCAGGATTTTGAGTAGAAGCGCCTATCAGTTTCCGTTTGATACAGATTGGGAGTACTGATTGAGATGTTTTTTTCAAGACTATCCCCTGGCATTGATTTGCAGTCAGTCATTTCTAAATTGTGACAGAAAGAGTGGGGATGTCGAAAACCAAAATATCTCTGCTCCGCAATTTTTTTTTATTGATGGTTTACGGTTGAAATACCAAAATATCCCTACTCTGCAATTTTTTTTCTTTACCGATGGTTAACCGAAGTAAGCCGAGAAAAAAAGAAGAATATAGATGATAACTTTTTACTTTATATATTTAGATTTTGATTATAAGGATATTTTTCCTTCTAATCTTGATGCCGGAATGCTGCTGTAAAATTTTGACTTGATTTGTATTTTCTTGTTACTTTAATTTAAAGTGCAGTTACTGCAAGATATCTCCAGACTTTGGGTATGCGAAGCTTATCACATATATACATCAGTAAATCATGGTGGCTGGCAGTTTGCAGTGTGGCCGACTTAATTTGAGAAGAGCCTATCTGGAAATTAGAGTAGGCTTCACAAAAGCTGCTACGTATGTGCAGCGCTTCATTATCAGACAGTATTCTATCATGCCTTTTACTCTGAAAATGCATTACTGTATCACTATCAGGACTTCTTTTTCTATTTCATTCAATGACAAATGTTTGAATTGTGTCCTATTGTCTATTATCGGAAGATAAAAAAAGGTCTGATTCACTCATAGAGGAGAGTAAGTTTACACTTTAATCACCTGTATATATCATGGGTTTACAAAATCATTCTTTTGATCAAATAACTAATTGCTTTACTACATTTAGTTGACGCTCGGTGATCAATTGTGATTTCTCCTGGGTGTACACAGTGGGTGGGTGTTGTTCCTGTGATGTGCAAATATGAACACTCTATTAGATAATTATATTCTATAATTTCTGTGTGAAACAAGCTTGTTTATAGTGACAGGAGGCTTGAATTACATTTGACACATACTCAATCTTAGGGTAATCTCAGTTTATGTTTTGGTGCTTTTATCTTGATTTAGGTTTACATCTACATGTATGCGTATCAAATATCCGTCCATCAAGTGGCATTTTGAGCTCATTTATCAAACTGTGGTGGAGTGGAGGTAGGGGTGGGGGATGAAACATAATGTATCCATTTCCCCCCCCCCCCCCCTAAAAGTACAATGTGTATACTTACACTATAGAAGAAAATTGCAGCAGTTTGATCAGAATTTAACAAATTAAGGCTGAATCAAAAAGTGTCAAACCGCAACAGTTAATTACTGCGCCAAACCTCTGATATGTGAATTATATGTATATTATATTTCATTAAGTCTATCCTATTTTTTTCTTTTAAGCTGAAACCGAATCTTTGTAGTGATTATATTGTTTGTCAAATTTTATTTGCTTTCTCTGTCATTTCTATTCAGAAAATGATGCAGTTTAAATACAATGTTCAGAAATGCAAACAAATGAAGCAAAAGCAAGGGAGATGAGGCGCTTTTAATTGCATTTTTATTGGACATGATCACCAACATTTCAGCGTGTCAATGTGTCGTTCATTGCACATTCATGTCTACTAATTATTGTAGCAGTTAACAATCACTCCATCAAATTCTAAATGAGGATATGTGATTGTGCTTGCTTTGTAGCGAATGTTCTTGTATGTTACTTTGTCTAGCTACCTTTAAAGGGATCTAGTAACTTTGTTGAAATGTGCCAAAAGTGGCAAATGGTTGATAAAATGTGTATTTCTGTGATCTGATATGTCCACTTAGTGATAGTGAACATTGCATGGTAAATGAATGTCATATGACCGAGTAATGAGCAAAAATGAAGAGTATAAACTCATTGCACTGACCTTGTACACAGTTACAATTATCCACTAGATAATTATAAATCTAAACACCTCAATCGTACATATCTTTATAAAGGAAGACAAATTTGGAAAAGCGAAAGCTGTTCCTTGCTTTTATTAGTAATACAAATACAATGAGGTATGTGAGAACTGCTAGAGTTCCAAGTAAGTTTGGATGATTTTGACAATGTTACTAGATTCCTTTAAAGGATGATGTTCATCATAATTTCTGCTAAGATATACATGTAGCTGTTCAGTATTACGCCTCCCATCATCGGTCTGGGCTGGCTTCAAATTTAGATACTCTTTTACCGTAGTAGCTTTGGAGATAAAATGTGAATGTCAATGAACCGTAAAACCGTATACGGATACTGGTCTAGGTGATAACTTTATTCCCTTCCCCCATCCTATAATACCATTACCCTAATGGAATCATTCTAATCTTAGAAACCCAGAGCCAGAGGAGACGGGATAAATTTCTCTACTCTTGATTAGATTCCCCTCTCTGTCTTCATCTCCCTCGCCCTTTGATTTAAACAAAACTATATTCTGAATTTGATATCACTTTCTCTAAACTTGTTCTTCCCTCCACCATCTCCCTTTTTCCTCCCACTCACTCTCTCTCCCCCTCTCCCCTCTTCCCCTTTCTCCCTCCCCCTCCCCCTCCCCTTCTCCCCTTCTTCTCCCTTTCCCCCTCATTCCCCCTTTTCTTTCATCCCCCTTTTCTTTCATCCCCATTCCACATCTCCGTCTTACACTCTCTCTCTGTTTATTTCTACCCATTTCTATGTTAAATGTTAGTTTTCCTCTGTCCCTTAATCTCTGTTTCTGATAGACTATAATTTTCTATGTTTCTTTGTATTTCTCTTTCACACTTTTACCCTATCTATCTCTCTCCCTCTTTTTCTTAGTCTTGTCTGAACAGCTCCCCTTTTTCTGTCTGCCTCAATTATGCATCCAAATTATGTATCCGCTCATACAAGTACATACATGTATTTGCTTTTGCATCTAGTGTTTAGTGATAAATGTTTAGTTGGTAATTGTTTTTAATTAAATAAGCTAACAATCATCACAAGCTATCTAAGACAAAATTATCTTCTTTTAAATTCTTTGTTACAAAATGCATAGTAATTTGTATTGAATGTCAGCTACATGTATGATCAATACCTTCAAGCTTCGCGTCCGGTGAAAGTCCAATTTAGATATAAGTATTCCAACAAATTTAAGAATAAGCTTTTAGGTGCGGTTGTTAAGTGCATTAATCATTATTAATGATAAGTGCACTCTGAAATAATAGATCTATACATGTATGTAAAGACAGAGCTGCAAGTTATGTGACAAATCAAAAGTCTTTAATTCATTGTTGTCCTTTATTTAAAACGTAATCAGCCTAAGATGTGGAAACACTCATGTTTTTGAAAGAATGTATCAGCATTTTTATTTTGTTCATAGTCATTAATAATGACAGTATGAATGTCTAGGATTATATATTAAATCTACAATTGAACCATAAATAGATATATAAACATGTACAACTCATGAACATGACTGCAGATGCACACATAAAGTACACCATGGCTGCAACATATCCGATATTAAAGGTAAAAGAAAAGAGAAAAGACAAAAAAAAAAGAGGGTCAGATGAGAGACTATTGCAAATGCAATTTGATTGGAACGGGACATGCACAAAAGCAAGTTTAATTGAATTCTGTTGTTTCCCAAAATGAGCATGCCATTTCCATGGCTGAGCTAGTTATCTATGCAGTTAGCTGGATATGCTTGCCTGTGTGCCTGCCGGCCAATCAAAAAAAAAAACCTGCAAACAAAATTGGAGGTGGAGGATCCAGTCTCAGGAAAAAAAAAAGAGGGGGGGAAAAACGACCAAAGTCTTTCTTGGCTCTGGAAAGCAAACAGTGCATGCGCTTGACTTGCGTATGCCCGGCGTTTCCGGAAGCAACAGGCTCTGCGTATCGCATTACGCAGCCGTGCATAATGAATGCAGTTGCTATTTTAGGGAGGGAGGAAAATACGCGGATAATAATACAAGTGGGAAATAAGAGGGGGAAAGGGGGTCGTCTAATTCTAAGTCGCCTTATACAAAATTACCTGTATGCAGACACTGTGTTATGAACTATTTACATACTAAGGGTATTGTAGCTTGTTATACATTATATAGTCCTTGAATGGTACATCATTCACAATCTGTATTGTGAGAGTTAAATGCAAGAGTTCCTATGATGTAGATTTTGATTCATCCAGGAATAGTTCATAGAAAAAAAACTGGGACTTGCTGTTTTTTAAATAATTTTATGATAATTAGTTATAAGTCCAGTTGAAAAGAATTAATTTTTCTTTATGTTTTGTGTTAATAGAATACTTACGCGTTGTTTTTTTTTGCGAAAGAAAGGTTTCCCATTAAATGTTCATTTTGGAATATTTTAGTATTTAACGCACATAATCTCAGTGTATATATGCAAGATATATGGGCCCATATCCATTTAAGTCTATTTCATGATATGGTTTAGTGTGCAACAATTCCTAGTCCCCAACTAAGGTTAGTTGGTTTATCCTTGATAGGTACCCACTAAGTTAACCCTAGTTAGCAACTAAAAGGTTGTGTGTTGACTACCTAGCCACATCATCCAGAAATAGGCTTAGCATGAAACTAAGCTAGCAGGCTGTTATGAATATGAGCCCTGTTTAAACCATACCCTTCTTTACATACAATGTACGTTCTTATCCGACATACATTCTGCTACCTGCTCATGATTTACTTGTATCATTGACAAAAGAGGTTCACCATTAGGCGAGCAAAGGCTTACTCATCTGTAAAATCGTCCATCCAACTAACGTTTTTGCACAATGCCTTTAATCGAGTTTGCATGAATAGACACAATGCATTGCGCTAATGGATATGAACAATAGAAGATGACAGCATGCATTCCTTATACAATGCGTGCTTTCCGGAGATTTATTAGGTGTCAAATTTAGTGGGAAGTTTTCACCGGAAAGAAGGCACTATATAATTTCATAGTGAAATGTCTTTTGCCCAGAGAAGATGCTATTGAATGTTTTCTGTTGATATTTCCTGCTTGAAAGATGTTAAAGGGACTTCATTGTCCATGTCAGAGGGGGCTCATAGAGAGCTCACCGGCAGGTGGCATGTTGGACGCACACCCTGCGTTATGATGAACAGTTGTAGCTTACATTCGCTACAGAGTTATGTTAGTGTTGCGCCCACGCACGACTCCACTTGTAATGTAAGTTTGATTTATACAGCGTCTAATATGATTCATCTCTATAAAGCACTTTACATTATTGCCCCCGTCATCGGACACACACTCGCAATCAATCTGCACGTGATGTGCACTTTCTGCTCCCTTGGGAGCAAATCATTCTGGCAGCCGTGAGACACTCTTAACGGTATACAAGTACAATTGCATACACGTTCCACTCGTACCGGGTCCCCATTTATACACCTGGGTAGAGCAGCAATAGTGGATAAATTGTCTTGCTGAAAGACAAAAGCAGCGGGCATTCACAGGGTTCAAACTCGGGGCCCCACTGATTGGAGAGTGCGCACTCTACCGATCTTGCCACACCACGTCCACTTGGTTCTAAAGACATGGAACTGCCCGGTGTGCGTGCATTCCCAAATGTGACAACTCAAATGCATACCTTCTTCTCCTTAGAAGTGCAAATAAAAACACAGGAGATGGATAAAATATGGAAAGGGAATGTTCAACAGTGCTTTTATACCGGGAGGTAAATAATGCATGAAATGATTGAGGAGTGTGTTTGCTCCGCATGTAATTTGCCTTGGAATTTTCATTACGAGAGGACCTTCTACCGTCGGATTTGATTTCAAATAGCCTTAATCATTTTCCATGCACATACATTTATGTACAATGTACTCTCTTTTTCTTCCGAGTTAAGATGTGAAAAATGTGTTTTCAAAATGCTGTCTCGCATCTTCCAGTGTCTTATCCATTTCGGTGGCTAATAACGCGGCAGGTAGAACGAGAAAATGCGTCCGCCTCCTAAAAATAATAAACCGAATTACGAGTCCATTAGCTGGCATTTGAAACGATGCAAACAAAACTCGGGTCGGGCCGCAATCTGCACAAAACACCAAATGTACAATGCGCATCAATGAATGTTGTACCGTCATGATGAGACAAATGAAGGGGGGAAATTAGATACAAGCAGGGTACATAGTGTCTTCCTCTTTTACCTTGGCACACATGTAAAACAAATGGAGCTCCAGAAGATGCAGTCATTCAAAATTCTAAATTTCACTAAATGGGGGAGTTATTTACAATATTATTAAAAAAAAACTAAAAAACAGAAAATACTGAAAAGTCTGACATTAATTATATTTTCATGTCAAAATTGATTTCTGCATTATCATTATGCACTTTCAAACCTTCCAGACTATAGGACATGACACTGCAGGAGCCAGTATTTTGATCATGTCGCTCCTCAAATTGGCAACTTTGGTCTGCTACCTTAGTGTGTAAAGGTCACACCTGGTATAGTAATGGATTATGGAAATGAAAGTTGCGTGTGAAACTCATAACCATGTTTGTTAGAACGTCACGCAGATGCACATTAATACATATAGCCAGGTAAAGTGTACTTTATTATCATCTATAGGCGGCTATGGACGTCATAGCATTTCGTAATAATGATAATAAAATCTCCACCAGTTCAAGATGAGCATTTTCCTTTCCCGATAATACAGAGACAAAAATGGTGGTAAATCTCTCAGAGATGTACAAGTGTAGTAAAAAAGGAATGGAGTATACACACTTGTGATAAGACCTACACATAATTACAATAAGGTTATAATGGTTGTCATTGGCAACCCTCATCTGAGGGAAGACATGCTTAAAATTTGATTATGCACACGTACAGAATGTATTGAATAAAGTGGACAAATACACTTATACAGCACTTATATTTCCAAGCGAACAATTAGGGTTTATTTTGAGGGTTGTGCATATGGGTGGAAATATTTAATTAAGATATTATTTTGTTCGTGCAATATATGTTCGCTCACTATTAATCACATCACTGCTCGATATATCATTTATTTCCATAGAGTGATATATGATATGCCAAGTTTTTTTCCAAGGAAAGGGTTTAAGAAACGTAGTATGCTTCAACTATTGTTAATACATTTTTGGTCAAAGCCAATTTTGATAGTGACTTACTAACCTCAAAATGCAAAAGGCACCTACATTTAATAGAGATCCCCAGTAAATTATGTTAGAATTGCTAGAATGTTAGAATCCATAATTAGTTTTAGAGTGACATTTAAATCCAGGGTTGTGTTTTCAGTTGTCACTTTTTGATATCGTCCGGTGAGAATGAGGAGGGCGGAGGGCGTTAAGTTGATTTTTTGCTAAATTGAGTTCTGCATTCCATCTTGTAGGAGGTCAGAGCCTTCTATGTTACGCCAAATTTTCATATAATATTTATTTTTAATTTGGGAAATATTTATCAAAAATATAAAAGAGTTATATCAGGTGATCTGCAAGACTCTCAAAATTAAAACTTACATTCGGAAGTACAAAAAGTGACTAACCATCTTTCTCCTTTTCAACCAAACATTATAATTGCGTGCTAGGGAATGCATTTCTTTTTTAACCCATTCAGGACAGACTGATTTTGCTGCAACATGTATTCTCCATAGACCAAAGCCCGAATATTTTCGGGACCAGTCCTGAACGGGTTAATACATTGCTAGCTTGTTTTCACTGTAGGGATACGTGCCCACCTGCATGTTATATTATAGCCTGCCCTTGATGGGGTGCCGCACTTTGTAACAGGAAGGCCCCGATTCCATGTGAGATAGATTGGGTCTGCGAATCCAATGTCCTAAAGCACTTTCCCATGTCCTGATACTGATAGTAATGATAATAATGATTATCTGTGGCAAAGTGTGGTCGGACTGATGGGGGGGGGGGGGGGGAGGGGGGGGGGGGGGGGGCACGCACATTACTGGGGGCAAACCTTATGTATTCCTCTTTTTTTTCTTTAAAATAAAAATGTCCCCTTATGTTTTCTATTGTTTTTTTTTCTTCAAATTATTTTGGGGGCACATGCCCCCCCCCCCCCCCCTCCCCATCGCTACGCCACTGATGGTTATAATGAGGAGGTTGTGTTTGACTTTAGTAACCAAAACCTGCACGATTACGATACAAACTAATAGTTATAACTTCACCATGCTCGAAAAGTATACACAATTACAAACGACAAAGTAAAACCCCTGTTATCATTCAAAAAGAGCCGTTACAACTCGAAGTGTCAAATTAACTCGGCGCGAAGCACTAGCGTTGTAGGTCCTAATACGGGACTGTATAGTGCAGTGTGCGGTAATACGGGACTGTAGTGCAGTCACTGTGTGCGGTAATACTATACAGTAGTACGTGTATATTATGTATCGCAACCATAGAAGTATGACTCCAACACTGCCGTTGACGCAACTCGCAAGCCCCATTCGCATTCGTTCGCCTTTCGTTCACAGTCGCGCTAACACACGGAGAGACTGGTCCATGAGGCGCATATATCACTGATTTTTTGCGGAATGGAAGGAAAAATCATAATCTTAATCCACCCGGTAGTTGGATCACATATTGGAGAGTAAATTGCTGGTAAGTACCGTATCATATGTATAGTTTTAAGCACAATTAGCGTGCACACAAATATTTGGTTTCAGTCTTTTATTAGGAGAACATAGAACGCTAGTGCCTCGCACTAGCGGTTCTAAAAAGTGATACCCGGGCGTCAACCACTTTTATATGATATTTTGAAAGCAAATTTCACAACAATTAGAGCATTTGAATGGAAATTATTATTATTTCCCATGTTTTTTTCGATGATCTTTCATATGGAATTGAAATCAACCAAATCCGTTACAATCGATGTTGGGGGGCACTTTGGAAATTACCAAAACTCAACTTGGCCTTTAACCCACCAAAGATTATTTCATAGTGCGAGTGTGAAGTAGATTTTTAAAAGCAAAATTGAACTCTGTATGTCATCTTGATGCACCTTTAACCTCAGGTTCACTGTTTTAATTTGTGTTTATTTATTATTTTGAGAATAGTAATACAAAATAAAAGAGACCTAAATTTGATTCCTAGAAAAGGCTCCCATATAAGCACCGGCTTACTGGCCCAAGGGCCCCTCAAAATGAGCTTCGGGCCACCAAATTTTGCTAATGCCAAATTTTACTTGCCCGACTGAACAGCCAAAATGTAGGCGTTTTTAAAATGTTTTTCTCTGTTAGGGGATACCCAATTCTTTTGCTAGGCTATCAAGATTGGATAAAACAAGATTTAATATATTTTACTACCCTGTGGAAAAGTATGATTTCTAGATTAGCATTGGTTATATATAATATAATGAAGAATTTGCCCTTTTGGCCTTTTCCCACATTTGAACTTCATCGCACTATGAAAACACTGTTGAACATTGCACATAACCCAATCATGACTAATCTGGATAATACTTGGGGGTTGTGGTCTATAGCTAATGCATGTTGTACCAACATTAGCTAATCTTGGATGGGTTAATGCATCCAGCCCAGTATCCATGTTTTAAAACAAATGATATTTAGGTCAGCTCATGAAGTGATTGTTTACAAATGGAAACCCAGGAGTACAAAACAGGGAGTGTGCCCTTGACTCTGATTGTTTTTAAATGGCAGGCTGGTTGATATAATTACATACAGGCATATGGGGCAGTTGTGTGTGTGTGTGGGGGGGGGGGGGGGGGGGCTGGGGGCTGCAGCCCCCTCCCTTATTCCTGACCATATTGAGAATGTCATTATTCAGGCAAATTAAAGTGATTTCAATGCATAATCAATCATTGTCTCATTTGGGGACAAAATCATTTAATTCCAGGATAAATGTATCGTTTACTGGAGAGGTGTAATGATTTTCATGGAATTGTTTGGCACGGAGGGGATAAAGATTTCTTTTTGTTGTCAGATGTAAATGAACATCAGAAAGTATTCATGATATTATAGATTTGAATTTGTAAGTGCAAGAACAAGGACAACAGTATAGTGATTACTGCAATACAAAACTAGGTATGAAAAAAGGTAATAGATTGGTGGAATATAATTTGAAACTATAAAGAACAGAGCAATCTTCAGAATTCACACCCTAATTCAATGAAGTAATGATATCAATATAGTATTAACTATATAGAACAATATTGGTGCACATACAACCATTTGTAAAACCCAAACTGCCTCTTCATAAATTTTTGACCAAATCTTGACACTGAAATTTACACACAAAACTGGTTTTCAACGATCATTCGCGTCTCTGTTTACTGAAGAATATTGATGCCGAAATAAACTAATATGTACATCATGGATCTGGAAATTGGCATTCTAAACCATGCTGCAAAATAGGCCATGCTATAACATGCTCCTAGGTTCTCGTATTCGATTCCTTCCAGAGCTTGTTTCTGTGTAACGTATAGCTACGTAATTCCTTGGGCTTAGACTTTTTGGCTGTAAGACGTATCTAGTTTCAATGAGACATATATGTTCAGGCAATATAGTTATATTACCAACCAGTAGAAACTGAAAGTCTATTGTATAAGAAAGAGAGCGTTTCCCCAATAAAGCAGAAGAAATAATCCAACCTCATTGTACCAGAAGATTTAATTTGATCTTTCTGTCTTCTAAATCCTATTATAGAATCTGAAATGTTTGTACATTACAAACCGTTTCAAGATTTTTAACTGCTTGCTTGCTTATTTAACTGACAATAGAACATGTTTTTGAAAGCCTTTAACTAATGCCGGTAGTAACTAATTTCTGTATTTATATGCATTTTTAATGAGGAAATAATTTGTTTTTGTATTCATAATCCTTTATTGAAGCTGGTTGTGAAGGAGTTTGTTCTTCTGAAATCAAACTCTTTAATATTGATAAACAACATTAAAATTAATTTACAGCTTCTTGAATCGGAGGAGGCTACATGACCTGTATGGCGGAGAACAATTACATACAACATGTATATACTGCTGTGGTCTGGTATGGAGTTTTGGATCTTTGTGTAGACATTGTGCATACATGACATAATCTACAAATGTATGATTCTAGAAAAATGTTTTAATTTAATAGCATAATTAGGTTTCTCTTCTTTTCTTTGATTTACAGCTACGTGGTTAGGAGGAGGGTATATCAACGGGACGGCAGATTACATTTAAACTAGCTATGCTTGAGTATGGAGTTTTTGGATCATGACATAATCTACAAATGGATCTGTATACAATTGTTTTACTTTTTATAAACCTAATTATTTTTTCTGATATTTTCTTTGATTTACAGCTACCTGGGTAGGAGGAGGCTATATCAACGGTACGGCGGAGTATATTTACACAAGCGGCTATGGTTTAGTATGGACACAAGCACCATGGGGCTATGCTGCAAGTCTTGTGATAGGTTCGTATTAAAGATTGTCATTGTCATTGTCATTGTCAATTGATGTCAATGTTTGCCTTCTAAGTACTTGTATTGGGGAAAAAACTACATGTAGGATAATATTGTGCCTTTGGATTGTGTTACAGAACTTCCCCAAATAAAACATAAAGGCATGTAAAATTAATTGATTTTTAAATTTTTTATTTATGTGCTCATTTTGTCACTAGAGATTATTTTTACGAAAGGGAATTGTTAAATAATTAAGAGCACAGATAATATTTGGATTGAATTCTATATTTCAACCATACACATAGTATTGACATTGTATATTATATCTTCTTTCAATAGATATAAGAAGATATAATATTAAACAGATCCAGAAAGTGGCAAAATTAATTTTCTGCTCTGTCAACAATTGCTCAACTAACTGTTGAGGATGTGGTTGCTCTCTAGGGCCTCGACTATTTCTTCCAGTAGCGGGAGATTGGGAAAGATGAATGATGAATGATTAATAAACCAAGCCTCCACACTAATTTTTTGTCTCTACTTGCCCATTCGGGCAAGTAAAATCATAACTTTTCAAATTTTACTTGCCCAAACAGAAATTAACTCGCCCACTTTTTTCTAGATCTATGACATTTTTCTCTTGTAGTTGACCATAATTTAGTTGCCCAATCGGGCAACCAAACTAGGCCTTTCATAAAATGTTACTTGCCCGACATAAATTATTACTTGCCCCGGGCAATAGGGCAAGTGCTAGTGTTGGGCCCTAAATAAACCCAAGGATGACAAAGACATTCATTGGTTGACCTTTGAACCCATTCTCAAAGCCCAGACTAAGATCCCTGTTTGTTGACTATTGGGTTGCTAAAATGATTCATACTGCAGAGGATGTGAATATTCATATTTAAAATAATCCATTCATCGAAAAAGTCCTAGCAGTTGGAGTATGATTACATAATGTATGCAGGGCTCAACACTAACACTTGCCCGCTTGCCCGGAGCAAGTTCAAATTGGTGTCAGGGCAAGTCAAATTTCATAAATTGTCTAGTTTGCTTGCCCGATCCGGCAACTAAATAATTGTTCAACTACAAGAGAACAATGTAGTTTCATATACATGTGTTAATCTCATCTAGAGGAAAGAGGGCAGGTACCTTTTATAATGGGGCGAGTAAAATTTCAAAATGTTTGATTTTACTTGCCCCAACGGGCCAGTACAGAAAAAAAGTTAGTGTGGAGGCTTGATGTATGCTTCAAATGACCACCAAGAGTATTTTCCCCTTCATCTTATATATGCTTTCTACTATTTTTGAATTGACTATGAAACTGATTTTCTGTTTTGTATGCATTAATGTATATTGCTAAAGTTGTCTCCATCTCCATCTCCTTCTCCTCTATTAGGTGGGTTGCTGTTTGCCAAGCAGATGCGTTCCCAGGGGTACGTGACGATGCTGGACCCCTTCCAGCTGAGGTATGGCTCCCGCATGGGGGGTCTGCTCTTCCTTCCGGCTCTCCTGGGAGAGTTGTGTTGGTCTGCCGCGATTCTGTCTGCTCTTGGTGAGTCTCATGTCGATCCTCTTCGTACTTTTGGGCACATTGTCTGACGCCTATCTCTATTTCTTTTGTACGACTTTAGACTTTGATTACGAAGGTTTTGATTATCAGCATTATATCTTTATCAGCATCATCATCGTTGCTATCAACATCAGCATCATCACCACCACAACCACCACCACCACCACCACCACCACAACCACCATCACCACCATCAGAATAATCATTATCATTATCACCACCGTCATCACCATCACCACCATCATCATTATCACCATCATCATCATCATCATCATCATCATCATCATCATTATCACCACCACCACCATCACCATCACCA
Organism: Echinarachnius parma; assembly: GCA_037951105.1. NCBI lineage: Eukaryota > Metazoa > Echinodermata > Echinoidea > Clypeasteroida > Echinarachniidae > Echinarachnius > Echinarachnius parma. Next base: position 200,902 of record JBAMJV010001636.1, on the reverse strand, counting down.
TCACCATCACCATCACCATCACCATCACCATCACCATCACCATCACCATCATCATCATCATCATCATCATCATCATCATCACCATCATCATCATCATCATCATCATCATCATCATCATCATCATCATCATCATCATCATCATCATCATCATCATCATCATCATCATCATCATCATCATCATCATCATCATCATCATCATCATCATCATCATCATCATCATCATCATCATCATCATCATCATCATCATCATCATCATCATCATCATCATCATCACCACCACCATCATGGATGCGGGCTCCTGGGCTCGAGACCCCCCCCCCCCCCCTTTCATCTATTTCCCTCCCTTTACCAATTCAGTTAAATGCAAATTTTGGTAATTGATTCCCCTCTCATTAGTGAACAGATTGTAGTTATTACTTTCAATCACATGATAGTGCAATGATCGGGATCATTCATAAAACTTTTCCAATTGTTTTATTAAAGTGTCCAATTATTGCAACTACTAGTGCAACAGCCAAATCAGCATCAAGCATTTAGCTGTTGCCATGGTAGTTACAATAATTGGACACTGACAACAATTGGAAAAGTTTAATGAAATGGGTCCCAGATTTCATCACTTCATCTCTTTCTTTCCGTTCCTTTTGAATATATCTTTATTTGTATTTTTAACTAGAACCCTCATACTTCTAGACTCCTTTAATTAAGCTTAATGAAAAATACCCATTTATTATTATTTTTACCATCAGATACAACTTAAGTTACTTTATGTATGCCTTTAAACTTTTTTTAAAGTGGACAATATTTATGTATCAATTCCCAATTTATTTTTGTTTATAGGCAATATGTTATCATTACACATGTATAGTTCCTGTTGTTTGTATTTAAATGTATTTGTAAAATATTGTGTATGATTCTTCTTAATGTGTATGATGTTTGTAATGTTTTAAACTCTTTCAATTCATTTGTTATTTAGCCTTTGGCTACAATGAGTGAATAAAATACCTCAAGTGAATTGAATCTTTTTTCCCCTCACAGGTGCGACAATAAGTGTTATTCTTGAATTGAATATCGAGTTATCCGTGACCATCTCAGCATGTATCGCTGCTTTCTACACTTTCTTCGGTGGCCTGTACTCTGTTGCTTACACCGACGTTGTACAACTCATTTGTATATTCTTTGGCTTGGTAAGAAATGTATTTGAAATGTATTTGTTTATTCGGTAGCTAATGCTTGGAGAATTTTTTTGTTTACTTCATAAATAATTTTAAAAATAAGGTCATAGGTCACAGTGATCAATATATACATTTATATATATGCAACATTGGCTCAAAATCCCAATATATCAATCTTTTGAAGGTACAAATTTCAAATTTGGTTCCTGTATGTGTTTTAGGATCGACCATATTTTTGGGTCATGATGTCATAGGTCAGAGGTCACTCATCATTTATGCAGAAATAGGTTGTTTTTTGCAAAATGTCAAGAACTTTTTGACAGATTACAAAACGAACATGGTCCCTGTAGTCATCTAAACTCCTCACAAAAAGTTTTGAAAGTTGTTTGAGACTTGTTTGTATCCTTTAATATGCATCAGTGGATTAGCTAATTACCTCCTCTCAAAAATGACACCACTTTTGAAACAATCACTTGCTTCATGGCTGAGTGCCAACATTTGCCATTACTCTAATGCAGTATACTGATTCATTCATTCATTCACCCAATCATTGATTCATCCTATCGCATTGGAATCAATAGGATTAAGCACAGAAAATTGTCAATTTGGCACATTCTGTTTGAGACCCACCTGTAAACAAAGGGGAGGTACTCAGCCATGAAGCAAGCGATTGTTACAAAAGTGGCGTCATTTTAGAGAGGAAGAAATTAGCTAATCCACTAATGCATGAAATGATACATACAGGTCTCAAATAGATGAGACATAGGTGGCTCAACAAACTTTCCAAACTTGTTGTGAGGAGTTTACATGATAGATGATTTGGTAGATTATTTGGTCATGAGGTCAAAGGTCACCATAGCAGTTGACTTGCTTGAATGTCTCATTTATAGAAAGAGATTATATATTTGTCTTTCTTTGCTTTAGAGTGGGCATGTATTCCGTTCATATTTTTTCAAACATATTTTTCAACTGCGCACAGTTGAATAGCTTGAGTTTCTCCTAAACACGCAGATATGTTTTTCTTTCCTTGCCTTTACAGTGGATATGCATTCCGTTTGCCTTGACCAATGAGGCAGTCACACCCATTGCAAATACCTCATCAGAGTGGATAGGCACGTGGGACAACAAGTATGCAGGCCTCTGGTTTGACTATGCTCTACTTTTGGTGAGTACAACCGTTAACTGTTAACTAGACCGCATAAATTCCCGTGTTCTAGATTCTTTCATGGACCAGACCAGGGCCCCGTAGCAGTAACAGTTGCAATTGCTTGTAATGTCAGAAAATATGCACATTTGAACCAATCAGATTTGTGCATTTAGTCACATGATGTGACCCGCAATTAATTGCAACTTTACAATCAACTGCAACCGCTTCTGCAATGGGACCTACAATGTAGATCTATGAAAGCAAATTTTGCTCTCATTCAGTTTTGATAAATATCCTCAAAATTAGAAAGAACTATTTTCTGAAAATTTGGCATCACATAGAGAAGGCTCAGACCTACAAGATTATATTATGCAGAAGTCAATTTTTATCCAAAATGGACATACGGCCTTTTCATTCTAACCCAACGATATGGCTGGGCAATTTGTCAAACTCGGCAAAGGAGCTGTGGTGCAGATCAAGAAACAACGCAAAGAAGGAGTTAGATGTTACTGTTGGTATTATTTCTTGGATAGTCCTAAAAAGGACTGTTGGTATTCTTTCTTGAGCTTGTAGTTCTAATAAGAACTACAGCGACGGTATAGTTATTGTATGGAGAGGATGGGTGGTAGGAGGGGCTCAACGTTTCAAACAGGTTGACTGTCCGTCGTCGGGAGTGTTACTGAAAGAAAGACTTACTGATATGATTTTTGTATTGTCTTCTCTTTCCACAGATGTTTGGAATGAAAATGAGCCAAGAAAATTTGCCTTTTTTTTGGGGGGGGGGGGGGGGGTCAGACCAGAGACCTCTGGATTGCTAGACCAGTGCTTTACCAGCTGAGCTAGCAAGCTCTTGTGATGGTGGTCCTTCCCGGAAGCCCTTTTCAATGCTCGGGCTAGTCAAAAGCTATATAAACCCGACACAAACCCGAAAGATAGGGAATCAACTTAGGGATATTTGTGAGGGATCATCGATTTGATGCAGCTTTTTGCACAAATTATTTCAAACATACAGGGAAACTGACCAGAAATGTATGATATAAATGAAGAAGAGCAAAGAAAAATCGTGTTTCTCCGCGATTCGAGACCCGAGACCTCCAGATGGCTAGACCTGTGCTCTACCGACTGAGCTATAGAAAGCCCTATAGTGCCTATATTCATCCCCGATATAATCGTTGTGTTGTTTCCTCTTTGTGCAGATGTTTGGTGGTATACCGTGGCAGGTGTACTTCCAGCGAGTACTGTCTTCCAAGAGCGCCGAGCGTGCCCAGGCTCTGTCCTTCATCGCAGCGGGCGGCTGCCTCTTCATGGCCATCCCCTCCATCCTAATAGGAGCTATTGGATACAGCGCAGGTCAGTTTTAATAGTAGTGTCCTCTATTAGTTTTCTTGTCATTGACATTGACATTTGTATTGACATTGTCATTGTCATTGAAGTCAGAGCATATGGCTGCCTGTTCATGGCCATCCCCTCCATATAATTGGAGCTATGGGATACAGTGCCGGTTAGTTTGTATTGTCATTGTCTCCGTCATTGACACTATCATTTTAACAAGGTGAAGCTTCGGGCAGCACCATATTGTAGTTCTGAAAAGAACTGTTAAAAGAGAGATAGGTGAGGAAAAGAGTATTCTTTCGCAAAATATTAGTTCTTATGATGGGAGATATTGGAAACGGTGCAGTTACATTTGTCAAAAGGGACATTATGTTGTGTAATTTAGAGCAAGCACATTAAACAAAAATTATAAACATATTGAGAAAAAAAAAATATTTGGAGTCAGATCATTTGATCTTATGTATTAATCCCAACCGTTTGAACTTGGAATTCTAATAAAACTTTGAAATGAATGTGAAATGTTTCAATGGTGAATTCTTACAGATTGGTCCCAGACGAGACTGGACCTGAACAGGACCGACCCAGCGACTGACCCCGCCCTGATCCTGCCACTGGTCATCCAGTACCTGACCCCTCCGTGGGTTTCCTTCATCGGTCTTGGAGCCGTGTCGGCTGCGGTCATGTCATCAGCGGATTCGTCCATCCTCTCTGCTGCCTCCATGTTTGTCCGCAACGTCTACAAACTCCTCTTTAGGCAGTCCGTAAGTTAACCACAGTTCTTATCAACTATATGTGTGACCCAATACACCACCAAACCGACCAATAAGTCAGGAAAACTGATTGTGCTGATTTTCACATGGCATTAAAATAGAAGTCATTACCTTTGAAATGATATATAATTTTATATTTGGAATAAGTAAACCCTCTCAAAATGAGCGCCAAAGATTTGGAACATGGCTGAAGCAATATTAAAATAAGGGAGAAACAGACATCTTCAAAGATTGGCTTCCATTTTATTCCATGAAAAATCATATTTGAATATGATTTCTGAAGCTCAAAATTGTATAGAAGGTAGATTATAATACGCTAATTCAAGAAATAACAAAATTAAAAATCTCATATTTCAAATAAAAATTTGACTATTTCAGCGACTTAATAGTCGTTTTGTAGTGTAAGGTCACATATTTAGTTATTGACATGAGCTGAAAGAATTCTGCTCTGATCTCCAATTATGCAACCTGATGCGAATTGTTGTTTAGCTGTGTTTGTCCACAACATCTGCACCTGTTTGTAGGCAATCCGTGAGTTTGCCACTTTCTTTTAGGATGAAAAGGAAAACAGATTTAATACCACATCCTTCCTAAGGTGTCTTTCATCTTGGAGCTATCCCAGCCACTGTCATGTTCTTCCTTCAACAATAAATTGTTCATTTAGATCTATTTCCATATGAAATTGGTTAATTTCTCGCTTCCGTTTTATTTCCCTTGCAGGCGACAAAGAAGGAGCTTCTGTACATAATGCATACCTGCCAACTATTACGATTTTGGCGTAATCATTACGATTTTTTGTTTTAAATTCCGCCTTACGATTTTGTGTCAAATATTACGATTAAAAAAAAAAAAAAAAATAAATTATAATTTATTTTTTTATTTTTTTAATTTTATTTTTTTAAATAATCCTCTCTGCTTGCTGGTAATGATAAAAATGTTTACCCAGAGCCTGTTTTAGTATGTGTTATGCTAAATGGAATCCTCTTACTCCAGATTCTTATTAATAGGGTTAAAAATCTCACCACAGAATGCACCAGATTGCACGATTCTGAACGCCAAAATCTCCCAACCGTGGGAGGGGGGACACCCCCTCCCACCGCTCAGTCGCTTCGCTCCGTCGCAGTAGTTCTCGAAAGTTTTTCAGTGTTTTTTATGAACAGTACTTTTCATGCCTGACTATGACACAAAAATTACCCATAAACTTGTGTTGAATTTTAGGGGAAATGATCCCTAAAATAGGCTCAGATTGCACCAGAGAGCATCTGGGACCCCAGAGCTTCCAGGGCCCTAAAGCGGGCCCTGGACCCCGGCTAAAGGGACTTCGCGCTTCGTGCTCGTGATGTGTGCTTTGCGCACATCTCGGTCGCTCCGCTTCCTCGCAGTGTCTCGCAAAAAATGATTACTATTTTTGGTCTTCAAAGGTTGGCAGGTATGCATAATGGGTATTTCTTCGCGTACTTATAGGAACACTGCGTATCATGCATTGAAAATATACCGTGTTGGGATGATAGCATCCAAGAGGCAACAGATAAATCGTTCTTTTCTCATGTTATTCCCCCTGCAGGCAACAGATTAATCGTTCTTATCTCATGCTGTTCCCCCTGCAGGCAACAGATTAATCGTTCTTATCTCATGCTGTTCCCCCTGCAGGCAACAGATTAATTGTTCCTTTCTCATGTTCTTCCCCCTGCAGGCGACAGAGAGGGAGCTAATGTGGGTGTTGCGACTCTCAATCATCGGCGTCACAGCCCTAGCCCTGGTCATGGGCCTGCTCATCAAGTCTGTCTACGCCCTCTGGTTCCTCTGCTCCGACTTTGTCTACGTCGTCCTCTTCCCGCAACTCTTCTGCGTCGTCTACTTCTCCAAATCCAACACATACGGGTCCCTGACCGGCTACATCATCGGGCTGTTCTTACGGCTGGGCGGCGGGGACACCACGCTCAGGATCCCGCCCTTCATCAAGTACCCGCTCTACGACGAGGTGGACGGACAGCTTTTCCCGTTCCGCACGTTCTCCATGTCCATCTCCTTCATGCTAATAGTCGGCGTCTCCTACCTGACTAACTTCATCTTCCTGAACGGCTACCTGCCCAAGCATTTCGATGTCTTTCAGTGCGTGGTGAACCTGACGGAGCTGCACCGTGAGAAGTACGACACGGTGGAGGGGGAGAACATGCAGCTGAAGGCGGTGCATAGTGATAGGCCAGTGGATGGCATCCAGCCCGGAACGCTGCCCATCATCCCTCACCACAAACTCCTTAACATCAGCCGCAGCCTCATCCCGGAGTCGATATCCAAAGAGCCGCTCAAGGATGCCATGGATGATAGCTCACCCGATAGCCCTCCAGATTCCTCACCGGAATAACAAAAACGCATGCAAAAACCAAAGCCGTAGTCTGATTGATGATACTCAGCAGCCAGACTGAACTCATATTAATCTATGTGTGTGGGGGATGTACATGAGTGTATATTGTAAAGAGTATTTTGCAGAGTTGGTTTTAAAATACATATTCTATATTTTCATGAGTGTCATTTGAGCTTCAAGAGAGGTCCAAAAGGAGACGTCTGAGAGGAGTTGGATCCGACAGCAGGACAAATCAAACGGGGAAAGTAAAAAAAGGAGGGAGATCTCACAACGAAATTGAGACTGTTGCCTCATGCTTTCATCTGTCTTTTGTACATATATGCAAGCATCACTACGACGTGTAGAACGTGATTCTGGTCAGTGATTGAGAATGTCCTTGCAACGTCTTCCCGTTGTCATGCTCATGTTTATGCCACTATACCCTTTGACCTCTCACGCTGGCAAACTTCCTAATGTTTCGCTAATTCTGTAGCCGAATACGATTGCAGACTACTTGTCGTCCAGTTTCCCATGATGCATCTCACTCCACCAGTCAATACCGTCCTAGTCAAGACTTGGCATGAATGCAATGAAGACTTTGCTCAACATTTCTTAGACAACGGTCTAAGAGTGCACTTGTGTGTCATTATGCTTACATTTTTGTTATCGGTAGGGGGAGGGGGAGGGGGAGGGGGAGGGGATTGTTGGACGAAAAACATCATAACTCAATGCCTGTGATGTTATTAACAAATATTAACTGGTTGAATTAACTGGTTATAAATTATTATGAACAGGTCACTCTCTAAACAAAGACAACAAGGGAACATCTGTCGATCGTTTGTATCTCCAGCAAGAAGAGGGACCAGGATGTTTTTATTGAGATGTTTAATATAGTAATCACACATTTCCCATTGCAATGACATATTTTGCATTTGTGGTATTATGATTATATATATTCTGTAAAGAAGCACAAGACTGTTTTCCCTCACACAAAACGGTTGAATACATTCCTTATGCATTTGAAAAAAAAAGAGAGTAGTACTGTTTTGTGTCACCTCAATAATACAATGAATGCAATGAACTGTACATTTATTCTATATTCTATTCGATACTGTTATTGAAAGCACTTTAATAAAGTGCTGTTAGATGTATAGGTTAATCGATTTGGAGGGAGAGTATGAGAGATAATATTCTGTTCATGTGATAAATGTTATTGTGAAGACAATTAATGTATGCATTTATTGTACATAAGAATGAGCACTTTATAACGTGTGCAATGTGATAAAGTGTTTTAAAGTTTTTATCTGTACTTAAACCAAACCAAATAGAACTAATACCAGTGTTTATTTCATATCTCATTAATAGATATAGATGTAAGCTGTTGTGTGTGATCCTTCAGTAGCTTTCTGTTCGTGCCATGTTATAAAATAATATATGAAAGAAAGTGGAAGCTTTGCAGTAAGACATGCATGACACGTAATTATTTCAAAATCGTATGTACATGTACATGGTGAACAAAACGTAGAGCATGTGTTGCAGTCTGATGTAGTTCTTATACAAGTCCTTATTGTAACATGTGCCTATATGAAAATGAAATTGTTTTTTTCTTTTCTTGGTTTACACATGCAGATATGCATTCCTCCCTTTATATTCTAGTATCAGAAATTGTGTTTTGGTCAGAGATGTTTTGATAGTTTATATACGCGTACGCCTGCAATGCACATAATGTACAGTACGTAATATATCTACTTAACCCTATGCATGCCATGTATGAAATCCCAAGACTGCCAAATAGAGGAAATATATACTACAACTGTACCACAGGATAAAGATTTATTGTCTAGCATTGCCTCGTCATTCATCTGTAATGAACGAGGGGGGGGGAATTCAGCCTAAAGTGATCCATCATTTGTCAAATTCAACCAAAATCGCTTGGAGCTCTCAAATTTCTCTTGTTTGTTTGGTTTATGGCATCAGAATAATTACATGGATTAAATACTTTGAATGTGTTCCTAATTGTTATGGAGATATTTGATAGATTGAATTGCAAAGAGGAATTCCGGAACGCTTTCCGGTTGTAGTTATCTTATCCAAATTCGGATAATTTGACCTTTCATACATTATTCAGAAGCATCTTACGATGATAGTGGTATATGATTGTAGTCTCAAATATATCACTTTGATCGTATCTAGTGAATGGATCACTTTAATGCCGCTGTAAGTATAAGATCATCATGATGATGACATTCTTTTTCCTTTTTTCTTTGGATGAATACTTGGGTGATGAATACTTGAGTGGGTGAGATTACAATGCTTTTTTACACATTATATTGAGTAAATTATTTAGAGTTACAATAAAAACAAACTACTCTCTTGTATATTAGTTTTGGGACTCAAAAGGACACTGGCATTTCCATGCGTTGATAAAAGCACCTAATAGGTTTACTGTACTATCCCTTTAAACATATTTTCTCAAGGTCACAATTATACAAGGTCACAATTATACAATTATGCTTTCTAGATTTGTTTTAAATTCACCCTTAGAAGTAAAAAAAAAAGACTTCCGAAAATAAAGCAGATGAACATGGCAAAGTATGTAGCATATTCATCATTATGCTATAATTATGACATAAATACAACCTTACTTTTGTGTTGTATTATTTAGTTACTAAGTTCTGTAGACAAAATAATTTGTCCTTTTTATTTTAGACAAATTAAAGGGAAAATTTTTACTTGAAATACAAACAAATAGAGAAACAATTGAAATAATCTTCAAATCTTGGTGAGGGACATTAGTTTTTTGAAAGGGTCGGTCCTACATTGAGTTATGAATACTTTAATTTGTTTAACCATATTTAATTTTCCTTCCTCTCTTTGTACTGATATTTTTCTCTCAGCTTGTAATATATTTGAAGGAAATGTTTTTATTAATTAATTAATGCTTGGATGGCTTGTATGTATTGTCTATTGTTATGAGCAATAAGTAGTAAATTATGTAAATGACAGTAATAAATAGGAAGGCATGTACAATGTACAGTGATGTGTATGACGGAGAGAGAGGTTTGTGAAAGTTACGCTACCTTTTAAAGGTTAGTACATTCAATATTGTCAGAGCTGTTAATTTTATTGAGTGAAAGTGATTATGCATTTATATTAGTGATTATGCCTGGGCAACCTGAAGATATCACTCACCACCTCTTTTCATAGTTTTTAACCCTAACACCAAATCCTAATTCCCTATGAAAAATAATGTTCGGTAGTTTATCAAATTGTTGTCAATCGGCCAATGTAATGTATGATACACAACCTGTCCATTGACCATGCATAAGTACAAGTTAATATTCAATTGTAATTTCATCCTACTTCATTAAATAGATTTTGTACAGTATTATCCCCCCCCCCCCCCTTTCCCCCTTTTAAGACAGTTTTTATTGTTGAGGTTGGATTTTCATAGAAAACTAAACTAATGCTGCTTTCTTTTCTATGAAGTGTACGTTTGTATTGAAGCAATAATCTGAAGAATCGTATATACGTAAGTTGCATCGATGAGATAGATGCGCTACGGGATACATGGTTTTAACTCAGAAACAAATCAAATAGTTCCTCTTATAACGAGGACATTTTTAGAGATGTCAAATGTGACTCTATTTAATAAAACTATACATAGATTGTCAGTCCAGGGCCCCGTTGCAGAAAGAGTTACAATCGATTGTATTACAGTTGCAATTAATTGCAAGTCAGAAAATATGCACATTTGAACCAATGAAATGTATGCGTTTACTCACATGTTCTGACTTGCAATTAATTAACTTTAACTTTACAATCGATTGCAATTCTTTCTGCAACGGCGCCCATATCTACTAATCAAATATAACATTTCGCTTTTACTAATTACATGTACTTCCTGTATGGAATATTTTTAGCATTGTAGACATTTGAGACGAGTGTGTTTTGTGTTTTGTTTCATACAGGGTTTCCTGAATAGATTTACTTGCTTTCATTGGTGTTGCAATCTCTAATTAATTTCTGCTTTATTTGGAACATAATATATAGACAAGTTTGATTGAAAATGACAGAGTCTTTATATTCATTTACGGTATATGTGCTTCAAGTTCATATTTATTTCCAGCAAGGAAACTGACTAGAAATATATGTCTATATTTGTATCAATTATACTGTACAAGTGTGTGTAAATTGCATTCCAGACAGCTTGTGTGCATTAAGGAACTATATAGACAGTTTGCTAACATGTGCAAATGGTAGGCATCTCGTATTAACCCACTGCCTACAGGAACCTGGTGGGTCCTGTATTAACTCTATAGAACTATCAACATTTATTCGGAAACAGGTTAATACATGTTTGTTCCTGGTATTAAAACAGAATGCTTGCCATTTGTACTTTATCTCTAGATTGCATCTTTGGGCAATTGAATGGGCATAGCCTGGACCCATGATAATAACAATAAAGGTTCCTACTTAAACAGCTCATGTTCCGTCCTTTCGACGCTTGTGGCGCATTATAAATCATGACCCAGGGCAGTCTGTTTCACCCGTTGCCTACAGGAGCCTAGCTTGGTGGGCCCGGTATTTACACACTATTTGGATTGAAAAATCAAGCAAGGGCCATATTTGGTAGCCCCTGCCTGTGTCTTGACTCAATAGAGAAGGCATCTGTGGCAGAGAGCACGATCATGACCCAGGACCAGCCCTAGTTCCACTGATCTCTAGATATGCTTGTGTCATCCTTTACGGTTGAATGAGTATTCTAAGGGCGGTATGTGTGCTCTGCTACGTTATGTTGATTTGTATGTTATTCTAAGCATATTGACATCGATGAGTTAGAGCCAATGATGCTAATTACCATGGTAAATGTCGCTGGTCCATAATCAGGCCCCTGCCCCATGGTTAGCACCCTAATACCCATTGCTTATTGTAGATTTACATTTTGATTGGTGCAGTTTAATCAGCACATGTAATTTACTAGCGCATTGAATATATGAGGCACATAATTATATACCTTCCTTTTTATTTTGGCATTTATTATGTGGTTCCAATAAACTATGCACGTAAGATTGTATTGTCTAGTAAGCTATATATAGGTAAGCCACTGCAGTACTATGTCATGTAGGTATCACAGTCCACATCATTTAAGCAGAAGTAGATTATGTAATCATACAGTAGACCCACTTGCTTTTAGATACACTTAAGTTCAAGCTCATCTAAATTCTTAGTAGATTTGTTCAATTTTCTTTATTGAGATAATATTGCAGTCTTTTTAAATATCTGAAATGTATACTATGTATATGTATTTATCAAATAATCTAATGCAAGCATCCAATTATGAAGTGTTTTGTATTTTTATCATCTTCGAATTAAAGAGCAATTTACAATTATCATGGAACATGAATTACTTACACAATGAAATAAGTGGTTATGCAATCATTGACCTGAATCAATAGAAGGTTGAAATTAACCAATGTTTTTTTAATCCATGGATTAACCTATGGTTAAAAGAATAGGAGCATTAGATGCTACTCAACACAAACGCATCTGGGGTGGTATTATGTAAGGATCTTAGGAGGTGAAGTTGATCCTAAGATCAACTCCTAAGATCAACTTTAGGATGAACTTACAGAATACCACCCCTGAAATCCAAGTGCATGATATCATGTGGCTGTGCTAGTCTTTTTTAATAATCAGATATTTTCTCCTCTGCATTCATGTCGAATAGATCTGCGACCATTCTAGGGATAAGTTTTATTACCTCTTAGCAATGTGCAATGTAGAGCAATGTTGTAGTTCTGAGGTCAATCATGCTTTATGTATTTCCGAAACGAGTCCATTCCACGTTACAGTTTCTATGATGTAGTTTGCTTGGAGGAATACCAAATGAATTTTAGATGACGAGTCTTTCAGAGAAAAGGCAATGAAATATTTAATCATTTAATCATTTTATCAAGATATTTATGTTTCATTTTACACTGTCTCAAGGTTTTTATTAATATGCATGAACTCATTTTAAAAGTTAACATGCTATTTCATTTTTAGAATGAGATCTTTTTATTTGCTTGCTCATATGTGAAATATATAAATTAAACAAAAAATGCATATTTCAGAAGTGACATTCCACAATATTATTCCTGGAATATAATAAAATCCCTTAACAGTAGTCACATTTGGGTTTGGTTCATCCTTACGGTTGCGTTTCTAAACATCTCAAGTAGTATATTGTTCTACCTTTGTCCTTTTATTGTAATAATACTCTTGTGTTTACAAAGTTGTAGATCTATGCTATTGACGTGATATATATTTTTTTTCAAGTCTTTTTCTTTCATCAAAAAATGAGTATTTGTTTATAATTATGATTACAGTAGAAAATTCTTAGTCAATTATGTTGTACATTACCTCTGGGTCAATATTTTGTGGATTTGTAAAAGGATTATATTTCGTTTCAGTCAATCTATTCATAACAGAGGTTTATAATCAGCGAAGAAGTACCTCTTGGGGGGGGGGGGGGGGGAAACTCCCGATTGTGTATTATGTTTTGTGATGTATGTATTTTAAAGGGAAAAGTGAGTGATTTGGGGAGACAGATCTGATTTGAAATGATATCAGTAGATAAGAATAATTCATTATTAAATGTTAATTCCCAGAATTATGATTCAGAGATTTCTTCTTTCAAAATGTGTACGTGAATGATAATGATGTGACCGTTTTGAGTGTATGATTTTGTTTTTTTGTGATGTGGTTTTGTATGTACATTTGTATATTTTGTGCATTTGTGGACCTTTTGAAATCCTCTATTTCATGGGGTATGTATTGCTCGAACTTAAGATTCTGTCAATAATATTAGACGTTCTTCAGATTTGATGACTTGGTTCTTTTTAAACAAAGAAAAAACATTATTAATGTGGTCGTTCAATGAATGAATCATTTTCAAGGCATGTTTGCCCACACAAACATACTCGCGCACGCACGCACACACACAATAAACAGTTAAACCAATTTATAAATCATTTTAATAATGACTACAAAGAAAAGGCATTGTTTTGTTAGTGAGAACTTTACTCATTGTTTAATTAGGTCATTTGTTTGAGCATTCGGAATTGCATTTGTGCTAGATTTCGTTCAAATAAATTTTGATTGAATCGATGAATACGTGTCTCCAAAGAAAATGACTCCAAACGAGTATTAAATACAGAGAGCTTGTAATCTAGGCCCGTGATTCTGTGATAAAACATTAGTGTTTTTACCCCTTTATGTCACGTTCAGATATTAAATAAGTCCAACATACCTTTTGATAAACAATAATAGCATCTCAAATGACGTCTTTTGTTGATCCATATCGAATGAGAAATCACTAATTGCGCCCATGTTTGTTGACGAGTAAATAATCATTTGTAAAGACTACAATTTATATAATCATCAAAATCATGATTAAGTATGTTTTGACACCATAATTACACGCTTACTCATTTTCATCGGATTGTTAATACCGATAGAAGCAATATGAAAGTGGTACCAGATTATGGAGTGCTGCATATTTGAATTAGAAATTAAATTGTTTGACATTTACTTCAATGTGAAGTATTTTCTAAAATTCACTTAATTTCTCCATGATTATATGCGGTGTCCTTCTACCCATATCAAAATGTTGCTAGAAAAATGTTCTTTTCCCGGTTGTAATAGGTATTACATGATCAATGATCGCACCCAACATTTTGGATTATAAATAACATGGACGTACATAATTATTCAGATAATTCAAAATAATCACTTTCTTTTGCATGATAAATGCTCCAAGAAAATATGCATCAATGTAGTACATGAACACATAAATGTCACGCTACAAAAACGTCACTCGAGAATTTTGATGACAAGGCGAGAGCAATATTCTTGTCCTTTCTTTATCTTTTCTGTCCGCCAATTAAATAAAGGAGTATGAGTAGTAGGTAACTATATCTTATGTTTTAATTTGAAGATATTCCGACTGCCACTCATCTAAGTAACTGGTAACATAACAAAATATATAATCTGACGTTTTCATATATACCCAATATCGCGATATTTACACTAAACTCATTCGTCTCTGTACCTTAATCATCACGATCTTTCTTTTGCATGATAAAGTTAAACTGTCAATCATCGGAGTATAAAGCGACATTACCGGACACGTATTTCCACAACTATACTCCACAATAAATTGATCATGGCTAGATATTTATATACACTATAAACTAGCATAACCAAATCCTGGCCCACAACAATATGATCCGCATTAGAAACCCTCGTCTTGTCTATCTAGAGATGCATGATCATCTCGGACTCTGTACCATAATTATGGCAGCCACAAACAACTCGCATAACAATCTCGATCAAAACTGATCCGATGAGAATAATCATGGCTTTCTTAGCAACATCCTCTCTCGATCCTTTTTCAGTCTGCCCAAGTTAGATAGCTCACGCATTCTCAGTACGCGGCCTGCTCTTCGACTGGCGCAAACTGGACCTGCTGTTCAAAGATCTGGGCTGGCGGCTGAAAGACCTGGACCGATTGCTCTACCATTGGGTCGTGAGCTGTCTGAAGCTGCTGCTGAGTTGAAAGAAATGATTGTTCTGGAGTCATTGCTCCCGTGACGCATTGAGGTTGGACGTCAAGAAGAGGTTGAACTTGCTGAGGCGGCGGGCAGTAGTAGATCAGTTGGTCACTAGCCGATGGTTGTTCAACATCTTGTTGTAGTTGCTCATGCTGCTGTACAATGGGAGATGACTGCGGTTGCACTTGTCCGAGTGTTGGGGTAGGAGTGGCCGAATTACTAGTAGTAGGTCCGGAAACGTTGATTCCTTGGTGCCTGAGAGCGTCCTCGATACGATTCAGATTGTCGAAGAAGCCATCCAGGATGCGATTGACTTGCCTTCCATTGTTGCTCTGTTGCTTCTTCCGGCGATAGCTCTGCTGGTAATTGCCGCTGGTCCTCGAGAACGGATAACGCATCGCTTCCGGCTTGGCATGCCATTCAGATCTGTAATTGCCGCCAGCAAAGGGTGATCTACGGGACGACGACGGCGGCGTCTTCGCTGCGTTGTGCGACGAAGGATTGAACGCCGGCGCGGCGCTATTCAAACCACTGCCGCTGCTACGAGAAAATCGCGGCGCGGGCGATGGACTCGAAGCAGACCGCCTCTGGGGCCACTCTCCATCCTTGACAATCGGTGACTGGTTCTGTTCATGAGTGGCGTACCAATCGGGCAGATTGTTGGCTGCAGCGTTGGCGATGTGAGCTTGGTCTGCTGCCGACGGTCCCATGTGCACCAGTCTTGAGCTGTATTTGTCAATTCTACCATACCGCCCTTTTTGCTGCTGCTGTTGTTGTGGTTGTTGTTGATATACAACCTCATGGTTTTCTTGTTGCCAGATGGCTGCGTTTTCTGACGTGGGCTCCTGTGCATCGGTCTTCAAAGCCATGTTCTGTTGCATGAGGGAATCCTACGTCAATTGAGAGAACAGAGGAGAGCAATTCCGTAAAAAAAAGAAAAGAGATTTGTATTTCCTATAGTGTGGACATTATTATATATGAGGTACTTTCTACTGAAGAACCGGTGCCCTTGTCGCTGGCAGAGGCAGGATCTTGGTCTGTATAGTTAGAGGTTGAGACCAAGTCTTGTCTAAATCGTGTCCTATACCTGTATTCTTTTTTAGTCAGTCACGATTCACTAAAAGTATTGAATTAAATTGATTTTGACGCAGGAGGCGAATTCCTATTTATTGCAATATCATGCAAAACTGGTGGAATTCTTAGCACGTTTTCGTGGAATCATCCTCACCTTCATTCTCCTCTCCTCGCCAAGTAGGCGACGGAGGTGCCGCTCGCGCGACTTGGAGTCGTGCACGTTCTTGTTCAGCTGGCACAGCTGCTGGCCAGCGCTCTCGATGCAGGCCTGCCACTGTCCCACGTGACCTCCCAGGGTCCCCTGGTTATCCAGGGCAGCCTGCAGCGAGCGCTGGAGAGCTTCGTTCTCCTTGCGGAGCGCGTCCACCTGGCTCTCAAACTTGCGCATCTGCTCTGAGGTAAGCGCGGCGTCGTGGTCGTCGGGTGCAGACGGGGGAATCCATGCTTCAAAAACAAAGGAAAGTGAGTATTTGGTTTTATTAAAATCGGTTATAGTTGGTAATATTATAAAATCAAGAATACAGTAGTAAAATATTTCGAATAAGATGGCTAACAATAATATATTTTTAAAGCAAATTAATTAATTGAGCCTTGCAAACAAGGTATCTCTTTAATAGTTCTATTAACGATTTTAAAGGACACTCGTCACACTTATATTAAAGTGGCATTCAGTGGGGGCAATGCATACAGGGTAGCTCCATTTTCACGACATTTACAAAATATCAGTATAGCACTATAAAATAAGTAAAAGAAAGTCTCAATGACGGAAACTACATGGCACTTCATCCCTGTGAGTTTTTTTTTTAACAGCGCTCCCTGACACGCGCCGAAGCAGTCACTCTAATTACCATTGATATCGTTGCTCAGCATATCTTCTGGCGTCATCCATGTGTTATCAGTCGACGAGAGCTTGATGGCCGAGTTCAGCCGGAAGTTCTGGAGTGGGATCTGTGGTCAAAAATTTATTTTAGTAATGATTACAAATTTAACAATGTAAACAAAGAAAATGACAAAGCCAACCTATAGTGACCATGTTATTCGTCTAAATCTTGTCTAGGCGCAAAACCATATTGTGACGGAAATCATTCAGAAAGTCATTATCAGACAGCGTTAAAGAATTTGGTATTCGGAAGTCGTGACTAAGTCGAGTCCAACTCAAGTTTTGACTAAGTCATGTCCAAGATGTCTTCTAAGTTCTTACCAAGTTGCCGACATGATCGGTGACGGCGCCGACCCCCATGTGCTCGAGCGAGCGCACCAGGATCTCCACCATGCCGTCCATGCGCTTGTTCCTCTCTCCCAACCACGTGGACAACCCCCGCAGTCGTGTCACGCGACGTACGATAGAGTCGTGCCACGCTCTGGCCGCCCCAAGGGTCGCCTCGTCCTGGCCATGGCTATCGTGGATGCTTCGGGCGTTATCATCGGCGAAAGCAGCGTCTGCTGCTGTATAACAAAAACAAATATTTTAATATAGATACCATTAGGTACTGTTGAAAGCAATCATTATTGGGGGTCGTGTCACGCCCTGGAAGCCGCGTGGCCACCTCAGCTGCTCCTCTTGAATGATCCGTGTGCCAGAATGATTGGGTGTGCCTTTCACACTGACTGTCTTGTGAATCATAGAGAAAAGGGAGAAGATGAAGAAGGAGGATGGGGAGGATGAAGAGGATGGGGAGGAAGTCGAAGAGAGGAAGAGAACGTTCTAAGACTGATAATATCTTAAGTTATCCAAAATAGCTAAACCATTGTAAACGATGTCTCACTCCCTGGCTGCCTCTGTCATGTCTGTAGGTTTTCGGGCAACGGACAGAAGGTTGAATTGTTAAAAATGCCCACTCCGTATTCAACAAATGAAAGTGTGACATGCTTATTATGCATCAATTTATGATATCTTTGTATGGCGGAGTGTGTTTAGGGGGGGGGGGGGGGGGTGCAGTAAATACCATAGGGGAGCTGCAGCAAATGCCGCCAATCGTCCCCAGCCCACTTGCCACCACCCTTCGGACTTCACAACCCAGTATAAGTATGTTACCTGTTAGTCAGAAATAACTCACTCTACATGGGGGTTTTCTTTTATAAATCTGACTTTACTATCCTCCCCATTTTTCGGTATAGTTACCTGTAGGCGCCGTCTGAATCTGTGCATCGTATGGCGTTGGGTTGTCGACATTCACCGGGACGATATGAGTAATAACTGAACTTATTCCGTCTACTATAGTGACAGCGTTTGGTCTTGGAGCTTCCGCCTGCGTTCCACCTGTGAAATGAAAAGGGGGAAGGGGTAGAAAACATGAGCCATATTCGAGTTGAAGCATGTATAGATCTGTCAAAGACTGATGTAAATTTTAGCTACGTTCATGAATGTTTCTTGAGGGAAACGTCATTATTGTTGCAAAGTATTCCTTGTACCATGTGTACTGTTCGTTTGGATGATAATTGAAATCTGTAGCATTCAAATTGTAGATAATTTTCAGAAATAAAAACATAACTCTATAGATGGAATTCCAGTTTGAATATTAATCGATTGTTTTTATTGTGGCCGTGTTCATAACTGTGGGGATAATAAAGTACTAATTTATAGATGTGGTGGTGAAATCATAGAAGTAATGGTAGCAGGTGTATAATATGCCTATATAATATCATAATGTTTCCCTGATAAGAGTTATAGGGAAATATATTCCTTCTTCTGGCAGTATACAGCACGGAGTTTATAATCATATTCATGATTCATGTATATTCACACGGAATACGGGTATTAAAACTACACAGGGGAACCCCAACCCTCTTGGTGGTATAACCATGGCATAATTGTGTGCTAACCTTCTTTTGTCTTTCCCGCTTCATCAACGGTTGTGCCGACATCATTCTGCGCGACGTGTGCGTCGGCAGTCTTTACTTGATTGCGATGCTCAATGGCGTTCTTAATGTTCTTCGCAAACACGTCAGGCCCGCGGTCGGCGAACACCACCTGGTCTTCGATGTACGGCGAGAAGAAGCTGACTGGCCTCGGGTGCGGACCGAACGACTGCCTGATCACGGTCGAATCCGACGATGCCGACATGGTCGGCGTCGTAGTCGGGTCATCGACGGTAGGAATCGTTTGCGACGAAGACGATGTTGATGACGAGATGTGGGCAATCGGAACTGCTTGTTCTGCTGCGTTTGCGGTGATCATCGCCGTCGTGCTCGACCCCTTTTCTGATGCTTCCGATCGTTGTTGGTCTGCTGGTTCGATGGCAGTAGGCGTATTGTAGACAGACTCAGTCGAATCTGGGAGTTGGAGAAAGAACATCAACGGGGGATGTGAGCACAACGAAGGCTTTCTCAATACTTTGTATTTTTTTGTAAATTTAATGTTTTAGATCCTTCCAAACTTTGATTTTTGTTTAGACGAGATCTTCCCCCTCTCCAAAAGCACAGACTTGAAATAGAGTAGAATAGATCTATGTTTGCTGAACAATTATTATAATGCAATAATAGTCTGCATCTTGGCCTTGTACCAAATGAAATATAATTCACCGTTAACCCGTATTATTTTGTATTAGTATTACAACATTTGCATATGTTACTAGTAATAGGTTTTCCCGCTCAATTTGCCACTTTTTTCAATCGAATTCATTATGGGTCATTCACGCATTGCAGCGTAATCGTTGGTATCGGTCTTTCAAATTCCGAAAAAGTGCAAGCGAATTCATGCATACGCATAAGACTTCGTGAATAGACACAGGAGTTCATTTATCGGCACTCGAATTCGCGAATGTGCAGCCAAATGTCAACTTGGTGCATACAAATTGAATGCGTCATGCTCTTTCGCGAATTCGAATGACCGAAGAGGCGCCGCACAGTGGGCCAGAATCGCCTCAAAGTGTGCCAAAATTCATTACTCATTGAAGAAGGTTAAATAAATTCCTGGTATAAGGATCTAAGGGGTTTGCAGACCCATAGAAATCGATGGGAGTATTTTCAAATCCGTGTGACGTCACAAAAATACTGTTTTCTGATTGGACAAGGCAAATATTCATTGTAACACATATACAGACTCATATTACACTGATTAGTGGAACGTATAAGGGGTTTATGGACCTAAGAAACACAGTTGGAGCATTTTCAAATTTCTCTGACGTCATTAAAATACTGTTTTTTGATTGGACAAGGCAACAATTCGTTGTAACACATAGACAGGATGATATTGCACTGATGAGTGGGAGAAATACAGGGTTTCTAGACCTAATAAACACAATTGGAGCATTTTCAAATTTCTCTGACGTCACTAAAATACTGTTTTCTGATTGGACAAGGCCAAAATGCATTGTAACACATAGACAGATTCATATTATACTGACTAGAGGAACTTTTTTTTAGGTGTTTCTGGATATAAGAAACACAATTGGAGCATTTTCAAATTTCTCTCTATAAAAGTGTCCTATATTAATTTTTGTTAGTCCATTTTCATATTTACAAACAACTTGATTCTTTTCTCTTGATTCCTGTTTATTATAATAATCTATATCTACTTTCCCTATTCTAAATTATGTACATTTCATTATCAAACCTGTTTCACCTCTACCTGATTTAATGAAGTCAGATTCCAACAATACACTATAAAGAACTCATATTTTGCTTATGTGTTATGCGATATATAAAAATGTTTCATTATTACTATTATCATTTTAAATATATTCTTATGTATTGTATTGTTTTTAATCTGTTTTGTGTTTTATTGTTTTATTATTTTGTTTGTTTATATCATTTCAAAAACTGTCAAAAATAACATTGAATGCCATTTGGCGAATTCCAAATACAAATTGCGTAACGTTTTGAATAGTCTGAACATTTCAATGCGTTTTTGTACATAACTGAACGTACAATTTCATGTTGTTTATATGACACGTGACTTAAAATGAGACGTGACACATTAACCGTAGATATTATGCATTCACATTTGGTATCAAAAGATGCAAGATACTCTACAGAACACGGATCTGAAGCAATGTGATGATATCATAATTCTTTTTAGAGTAATTGTGAAAATAGCAGAGACACAGTTTCATGAACCCTAAGGATGTAAGGCGCTATTAACGTACATTATGAGTTAAATCGTTTGTACGCGTTTTGTGGACTTCCAGTAGTAGCTAGATCGCGAGGTTGTGTACCTAGGTTGTGATCCTAGAAGGTCCTAGAAGACATTTCTGGTGCAAAACCGTTTATAACATTCCATGTTTGATATCCTACAAAAGGGGGTGCTTGCTCCTTGGGTATATACAGTACAAATGTGTACCGATATATGCCTAATAAAATCGATGGACGTGGGGTGGAAAAGCGCCTGCACTTTACAGTGTAGCAAATTCTGGCAAAAAAAATTAACATTAATGGAAAGCTTAGGTTTGGGTGGACATTTTGAAATTAAAATCGCTGCGGGAATCGGCTGGAATCCTAACAAACATGCTACTTTAAAAAAAAAAATTGCATTTTTTTCTTTATTTTTGAAAGTTAGTGCTCATTTTTCCCAAAATGAAGCTTTCCTTAATTTAGTTAGTTGTATTTTATAATTGGGTTACTAATAGACAAGAACTGCATGCATTATCAATTTGATTGCCTTTTCCTTCATAAATTCTCAACGCCTTTTGTAAAGTTGCCTTTTTTATCATTTTAGGAGCAACATTCTGATTTTCCCATGTTCACAGAGGTATATGGCACTTTTAAAACTCGCTTAATATTAAAATATGGGTGAAAAAATATTCTTTAGAATGTTTTCTTCCCCAAACAAATGAAAAAAATTGAAAATTTTACATTCGCCAATTTTGAATTTTGGCACACTTTGAGTCGATTCTGGCCCACTGTGCGCCGGTGTAAACTATACGTGCCAATTTGAATGACCATTCATGAAAAGGTATGCTCTTTGTGCAAATTCACTTGCTCCGACGTGATTTTGAATGGCTATTTACGAATTTGAATGCTGCTTTGACACGGCGATCACAAATCACGCGAATTCGTTTGCTCCTATTATCAATTTGAATGACACAATCGCGAAATTGAGCGGGAAAACCCGTATTAACTCAGTCAGAAAAACAAATTCTGGGCTCGCAAGAACTGTGGGAGTGATAGTATAGACTATAGTGTGAATTCTCAAGTCTGTGTTAAGCAGTATTATCACCATCATCACCAGCGGAAGCAGCAGTAGCAGCAGCATCACAATATAATCAACATGACAAACATTTACCACCACGATTAATAATATTTTCAAATCATAAAAAACAGCAACAACAATTGAGAACAACACATGAACATAACATGACCATCCTCGCATGATTATGCGCTGGAGACTGATGTTGCGTGAATTTTTAATTTTTTATATTTTGGATTATAGACGTCTAGGAGTTAGAATAGCCTAGAGCTGGTTAACCCTAACACCAGTTAAACACCTACCTGCTATTCTTTCCAACTCCGCATCGACTGCCGATTCACTCGATGTCATTCCGATTGCGTCGATTTGAAGAACGTCCACGGGCACGGCTTCTGCATCTGCCCCGGCCTCAGCCTTCGGCTCCGAGACTGATCTCGTTTTGTCCTCAGTTCCATCTTGTGCAGGTGTCTCTTCTGCTGCTGTTGCTGATGATGATGGTGATGATATCGATGACGATATGGACGTTGATTCCAGAGGCGATGAGACGGTCTCCTCTTCGCAAGGTGCTACCGAAACTCTTTCTTCCGGAGCAGAGCTGACAATTATACTTTCGTCAATAATTTGATGAGCCATGATTATGTTATTCGGAAAACTAATTGCGGTTTTGTCTCCCGAAGAAAAAAATCAGCGTTATCACGAACACGCTAAGATAAAATGCAAAGTAAACCAAGAAAGGAGGCTCAGATGAAAAAACACCCGCTTGATCTGGCATTTGTAACAATGATCAATGATTTCAAAGGTCGCAAATTATTTGGATGCGAACAATAAACAATCGTTTTCTAGCTGCGCTAGCAGTAAAAAAAAGCTGATGCGCATGCGCAGCAAGTTTGTAGCTATGACAACCGTTGCGCGCGTTCAGGATTTTGTGACTGGGCGCATAACTATAACAACGTCAGACGATTTATATGTTATTTTTATGTTTAAATAAATTATTTCTTATTTAAAAATCTTATTCTTTAATTTGAAATGTCCCATGCATCTATGTTGTTTTCTTCGAATAAAATTATCTTTTTATATTTCATATATTTCATATAAAAGCAGGGAAGTTTGCTTGCTGCTTTTGGAATTTACATCATTTAAAACTTAAAGGAAAAGTTTTGCTTTAGAGGGCGCTTCAAAAAATTATTTAGATTATTTATTTGTAAGGTAGAGGAAAAGTGAGTGTTGGAATTACTGCAACACCACAAACATTTTGAAACAAAACATGTTTTCTTTCTGAAATATCAATAAATATATCCGAGTGGAATGAAAGTTGGGGCCCGACATTTATTCTATAAATCAAAACAATGTTTATAAAGCCTTCATCATTTTGAAAATGTACCAAAGTGACATCTAAATTGTGATTTTTTTTTTTACACTCTCTATTGTATAATAAATGTATAATGTTTCATAAAAATGGATGAAACTTTCAAGGACGCCTTCATGTGTTAACGGCTGCTATTTTCTACATTCAAGCATGTTTGAGTTATAACTAATTTTGTAATGATAATGTGTAATGTTAAGTTGCTAAACTTAAGTTTACCCTTTAAAGTAAAACCCTTTTTATTACTCATTACACACAAACAAACAGACACACCGAACCTCTTATTTGTCATAGACACATTTTTATGATTACCTACTTGTTTATGATTTGCCAAAGCGGAAGAATATTTGAACATGTATAAACCGTGATGAAGTTTAAAGTGGGTAGCAATCTGGTTGACGCACAGCCTGCATATCACAATAAATATAAAGCAACATGATAATCAGACATACCTATACAATATTTAATCTGAATTATAATTTTAATTATAATGAATGACAATGAATCATCACAATCGCTCTATTATGAGATAAACAACAATTTTCAAATTGCATTTCACTGCATTTGTGCCTTTTAAAATAAATATTGATGATTTATATTTCACAAGTACAATTGTGTTATTAATGTAAGTCATAATCACGTAATATTTTTACATAATAATGTTATACGAACACGTGTAAATAGATTGAATGATACGATATCTAATCAAGTCAAATATCTATAATAATTGCGTAATTTATGATGCAAATTCTATTATAATGCCAGGCAAGTGACAGCCAACCACCTGATCATGAACATACTATGATATCTATCTCTGCATCAAACCGATTAAATATCTTTCTTCCTTCCAGTAATCCTTTAGTTTATCGGTCTAGAAGTATGTATCATGTATATCTACAATCGTGAACCATAGAGTCTTATAGAGGGAATTATATGATTGGGTCATTTTTTTTTATAGCTTTCATACAAAGAGAAATTTACTATATTGCTCACTTTAGTTTATTTGATTTAATTCTGGTCAGTTTCTATGTGTCTGAATTTACTTCATTATACACATTTGATATGATTATTATGATAAATATTAATGATAGCATACCTTTGAAATGTAATATCTACCCATCTTGATATAATTGTCACGTAAATATGCCACGTATAGATGCCATAACTGCCGACTGAAATAGCCACGTACGTCATACGGGCTGGATTTCACAAAGGAGGTTTATGCAAATCATGGTTTATAAATAAAGCATGGTATACATCTACTAAGTGCTACAAAGTGGAAAATGATACATTTGCTAATTTATGATGGTACGACCGGTGGTGCTTATTGCTTACTAGCGGCATCGAACAGGCATGTCAAGTACAATTCACCACAAAAAAAATAATTACTTCATGCATGCTTGACTGATGAAATATACAAGATTGTATATTAGCGAATAGAGAAAATATTAAATCTGTATATCCTGCTGGCTATATAACTAAAACGTAATGTAGAATCATTCATCGGTGACTTATTATATATGCTTAGTTATAAGAATGATTAATTATTTTGTCTTCGTTTGCAAATTTGCAAACAAAATGTCCGAATAAAACTATTGAGCAGTAATTTGTTAGTAATTGTTAGTCACATTTGCCCCTTCAGTTTGCATAGTGATAGATCGAAACCATGTGCGCATGTGCGACGCTGCTAGTGTTGACTTAATATAATACTATATACATAGACATGTCAATAAACACAAACATAATTATTACAAACAAGCCAGTTTGCTTTGACTACTTATTGCGACCGAGTCTTCTCAGCTTTTGGAATTAGCTTCCCCGTCAAATTTAAAGATTCTTTTACTATATATTTTTTTAATTACTCATTATGATGCTCATTTAAACGCATGTATTTATGATAGTTTGTATAGGCCTATAGTGCATTAAGTCTTCATTGTCTTTCATATTCCAACCACAGTCTCTCTGGTCATCGCCACACTGACCAATGTTTAAGAGATTTGAAAAGTTCCTTTTCCTGTTGCTTGGTCAAGCCAAGGGAAGCCTTATCAGGGGACAATCGGCACCCCTGATACCAAGGCGAGTCCCGAAGATACTTCCACTCGCTCGCCTTCCGATCGGCCTTCACGTGTGGAAGTGTTTGGCACAAGACCTCAGGTTTTGTCGGGAATGTGGACACGACTTCCCCCTTGCTCCTCCAGTCGTAGTACTTCGTGTATTCAGCATCATCGCTGCCAAGCCGTTTGATGTACTCCGCGAAATCTTCCAAGTTGTTGAAGTCCGCTGCGTGGATGTAGGAGTTCGGTGGAGCCACTCTCTCGTAACTCTCTTTCTTCGCTGCTCCTATCACGACGGGAACTGTGCCGTACTGAAGTGACATCATCCAAAACTTTTCCGTGATGTAGTCTCTGCATTCCGAGTTCGGCGCGGCGAGATAGAACCTGTAGTGCGCCATTAGATTATTACATACTGCAGATCGCTTCGGTTGGCATTCAAGTTTACCGCATAGCCCGTACGTATCAAGCGGTAACAGTTGTTGGAGATGATTGATGAGTGTCATTCGAGGCCAGAACCCATGACAATTGCTCGCCATCCACGCAATGAGACCCTTCTCTCTGGGCAGGATCTTCTCGGGTATGTAACTGACTTCCTGCGATCTTTTGAACGGCTTGAAATATCCGAACGGCAGAACGACTTCAGAGTCTCTATCATACGTCATGAGCACGTGGTATTTTAAACGGCCTAGGTTCAAATCCGAGGTCCACTTGAGGACGCGCAGTGGGGTCTCTGTGCTGAAGTAAATCCACGTTTGCCCAGGTTCAGGGCTAGTCTCCACCACCTGTCGCAAAAGTCCGTTCGCCCCGTTCCGGAACTGGGTGGGCGAGAGCCCGAACACGACGGCGTCTTTGCCTTTGATCATGTCCACGTCGGCTCCCATCGTGAGCAAGATGTCGCAGTTATAGCCTGCCGAATGACAGTCGATCTCCCTTCCGTCGAGTTGTGGCCCCGCCGCGTGAAACAGATCCACGTAGCTTTTGACTTCGGGGATGTCCTTCATGACGTCGTAGCTCCCAAATATGTGAACTCTCTTCTGACACCCGGAAGCTGCTTGGTTTGTTCTTTGCAGGCGCTCCCTCTCAGCGGTCTTCCTCCACAGGTACTCACTTCTCTTCTCGCTGGTTGTTCTTGTTGATGATGGCCTTTTCTCAGTGTAGTCCTTGGTCCAATATATTTGACTGTTGCTTAGTGATACAATAACTCCGATCGTAAAAGCAAAGACCTGCATTCCAAAACAAAAGAGATTGAAAATGGTTATTCTTCTGTAAGAGTGTATGGTTAATTATTATTGGAGAATGTATATTTTATCTAGATCATTGTTAGTAGGGGTGACCTTGCCGTCAATTAAAGGGCTCTTGTAACATTGCCAAAATCCACGAAATTCGAAGTTTAATTACCATGTGAAACAAAATGTTGGATATATATTGTGAGTATTAAAGAGATATAATATTTACAATTTATAATTTGCACCAGAGGACACGGCTGTTGGCAGGCATTACGTGTGGCCATTATGTGATATCGCTATACAGGGTGGCCCCAAAAAACCGGAACGCGGCACTTCCCAAAATATTGTAACAAAATTATTATGTCCATCGGTCTTTCCAGATGAAAAATGATACCAAGAACAGTAATTTTGGTCGTGTAGTTTTTGTTTTCGGGCGCTCTGATCGAGTGACACCATGTCAAGTTCCCATTTTTTAAAACCAAGACAGTGCCTGATCAATCGCACTTCCTGCCTGTCATAAAATCGAACAACCATTTCCATTATTTCGGCACACAGCTGAATGCACACTAACAATAGCGCGCGTATTGCTCGTTGTTTGATGCTATGACGGGCAGTAAGTGCGATTTATCAGGCCCTGACTCGGTACAAATTGACAAAAATAGGAACCTGACATGGTGTCACTCAGAGCGACCTAAAGCAAAAACTACACGACTAAAATTGCTGTTCTTGGTATCGTTTTTCATTGGAAAAGATACCTTATCCGGTGGACATAATCATTTTGTTACTTTATTTTGGGAAGTGCCCCGTTCCGTTTTTTGGTGGCCACCCTGTATATGTTCTTTAAAATGTGTTATCTTTCCATGCATGTCCATGAATTAGCCCAAAGCTAGTTCACTATTTGTTGGGTTCTTAATCACTCAAAGAACGACCACGGTCACTCATGGTTTACGTTACATGGTGCCATCTTTAATCGAAGCTCATATAGCAACAACGACTGAGCCTATGGAAGGCCAACAGATACAATATAATTATGGAACGCTAATGGTGTATACAACTTAGTAATACATAACAACTCTCCCCCCTGCCAATTTTAAAACACTTTTGACAGGTATAAAATTACTTAATACAATGTGTCTTCAAGAAATTCCATATCACTCAATATGACAAAGGTGGTATAGCCTCACTTTCTTGCAATTGTTGTGAGCATATTTTAAACATTATAAGCATTCCAGTAAAGTTATTTTCAATGTCGTACTTGTAAAATTTTGAAATACGGCTGGAGAGGTATAATCATCACTGTTTCCATTATAAAAAATTTCAACTTGCAATCACTTATACATTTTTATAATCGTTCATACACAACCTTAAAAAACATACGAAATTGTGTTATTTATAATGTAACAAACAAACTTGAAATATAACATTTCTGTTATGAACAAACATATGTATCTGCTGATCATTATTAATAAAGATACACATACAATTTCACTTTTGTGTTTCATTGTGCTTCATTGTATATTGTCATTCAAATATGTATGGAAGCCTAGCAATCTTTTTGCCAGCTCATGTGGATAACAAAATAAGCATTAACAGTGTTCCTATCAAATAATCTCAATAACCGTAAACAATGTTAACAATACTTCAAGATTCTGTGTTTCTCGATAAACTTCTTCAAACACACTGATTCCAAATGTAACATCATAAATCCGCATCTTTAGTAAGGTTTAAAATACCTTCATTGCCTGTCTTATGATTGGGGTAATGGAAATGTACTTCAAAAACCGGTCTGTCTGTTTACCTTATGTATACAAAATTACAAATGTGGTTAATCAACAATGTGTTACTACATAATAATGAGTACTGTGTTAATATGTACATACTATTAAACAAGTAAAAACCTTTTCCAAAAGTACCTGTATAATAATTAAAGAAAATCCAATATACCTTACATCAGGATATGTTTTGATATCTAACTAGTTATCATTAAATCCTTGAACAAAAACATCTACTAGGATGTGACTTAACATCCTTCACTACTCCTTTTACGAAGAAAGTCTATCTGGGTTTTTTTTTTCTTTCTCTGAGACCTTCTCAACTCTGGAGGTCTTGGAGAGTGTGCACGGGTGATTTCTACGTCTCCCTGTACACTGGGGTGACTTTGAGCATCTGAGGTGCTGAGGTCATAACCTTCCTGTGATGTGGCAGGGGACCTATCTCCCAAATTGGAGTTAGATAGGGGTTCTTCAACTACAGACCTAGGGGTGGTACGCATGTCCATTAGGACAGGTCTATTAGTCCGTTTGTCAGGGTTTTGGACGGACCTGAACTCCGTTCCTCCTAATTGATCCTGATCTACTTCTACTTGTGCTTCTAATCTAGGGAGCATTTGATCTACATGTCTTCGCCAAATGCCCGTTTGCACTTGTATTTTGTACATCAGTGGTCCTTCTCTGTCCACTATCACACCTGGAACCCACTTTTGTTTTCCTACGTAGTCCCTAGCAAGAACAGAGTCTCCTACTTCAAACTCGCGCAACTTGTCTGCTTTGCTGCGTTTGTCCCTAAGAGACGCTTGGTAGTGTAGCTGCTCAGCGTACCTACGTTCCATGTTTGGACGCAAATTGTCCAACCGTATGCGCAGTTGTCTTCTCATGAAGAGTGCTGCTGGCGATTCCCCTGTGACCGCATGTGCAGCATTGCGATATGCCAGTAGGAATCTGTCTAGTTTGGCTTGTGCAGATCCGGTATCGGATCGGGCAGCGCGCACAGCTTGTTTGAGTGTTTGTACAAAACGCTCAGCCTGACCGTTCGTACTCGGATGATACGGTGCGCTGCATTTGTGCGTGATTCCGTTCTTGTGCACAAATTCTTGAAACTCTGCGGAGGTGAACTGACTACCGTTGTCAGTCACTATGATTTGCGTTAATCCATACCTCGCAAACATGGTTCGTAGGGTATCGATAGTGCGTTCTGAGGTGATACTCGTCATAATGAATACCTCGGGCCATTAAGAGTACGCATCTACCACGACCATGTACGTCAGACCTTCGAATGGTCCCGCGAAATCCACATGGATTCTTTCCATTGGCTTGGACGCTGGAATCCATGGGTGCAGCAGCGTTTGCGATGGTTGGTTTTGAACACCTGGCACGTTCCGCATCGTTTTGCATTGTCCTGTATGTGTTGGTCTATCTGTGGCCACCACACGAAACTCCTTGGCACTGCCTTCATCTTTACCACACCTAAGTGACCCTCGTGCAATTCCGCAAGAACTGATTTTTGCATTTTGTCAGGGATGATGATGCGCATTCCCCACATGAGTATGCCTCGTTCAATCGTAATCTCTGTTCTGCGCTTAAAGAATGGTTTCAAATCACTATCTTCAGCAGCTAGCTGCTTCGGCCAGCCATCCAAAGTATGTCTCAATACTCGAGACAGAAAAGGATCTTTGCGTGTTGCGTTTCGCAATTCATTGTGTGTTGTTGGAAGCATTTCCACGTGACACACCGACACGTTTTCAGGCTCGCAACCATCTGGTTTTGCATTTGCGTCCGGAAGTCTGGAAAAGCAGTCTGCGTTTGCATTTTCCTTCGATGTGCGGTACCGTATTTCGTAGTTGAAGCCTGCAAGGTACATTGCCCATCTTTGCATGCGTTCTGCCGCTAGCGCAGGCAAGCTCTTGTGTGGGCCTAGCAGTGCAGTGAGTGGCGTATTGTCTGTAATAAGCGTGAATCTACGACCGTAGATGTACATATAGAATTTGCGCAAAGCGAACACAATTGCCAATGCTTCTCGCTCAATTTGCGGATACTTCCGTTCCGTTTTGGTGAGAGACCTTGACGCGAACTGTATTGGTCTTTCTTCACCGTTTGGAAGTATGTGATGTGCGACAGCACCGCGCCGATGCCTATGGGACTGGCATCTGTTGCTATGGAGATCGGTATCTCCGGATCATAGTGAACCAAGAAATCGGAAGCTCGCAGCAATTCTTTCGAATGCTTGAATGCCCGTTCCGCTTCATCGCTCCACACAAACTTGTGATCCGATTTCAACAATTCTGTGAGCGGCGCTATTTCGTGAGCCAAATTCGGGATGTACTTGCGGTAATAATTCAACATTCCCAAATACGACCGCAAATGTGATACATCTGTGGGACTAGGGAGATTTTCGATCTGTTCCACTTTCTCCTCTACTGCGTGTACGCCTTTTGCATCGATCACGTGACCTAGGAATTGTACCGATTCCTGCACGAACTGGCACTTTCTTTAGTGTCAAGTTCCGATCTTCAAGACGTGTGAGCACTTGGTCCAAGTTTGCCAGGTGCTCTTCCGGAGTTCGACCCGTGACGAGAATGTCGTCCAGATACACTTGTACACCCGGTAGCCCTTGTAACACTTGCTCTATGGTATTCTGCCAAATGGCAGGCGCGCTGGTGATACCGAACACAAGGCGATTCTGCTGAAACAAACCTTTGTGGGTTGAAACGACCAAGAACTGTTTGGACTCTTCATCCAACTCAATTTGATTGTAGGCGTGTGCCAAATCAAGGGTTGAGAATAGCATGCCTCTGCTCAGATTAGCCAATATGTCTTCTACATTGATATTGGGGGGCGGTACCTGGTCTAAGACTGGGTTTACTGTGGTCTTATAGTTGCCACAAATGCGAACTGACCCATCTTTCTTTGGTATAGCTACAATAGCTGTGCTCCACTCACTATGTTCAATGGGTGTAAGGACACCACATTTTTGTAGTCTATCCAACTCTTGTTCTACTTGGCCTCTCATAGCATATGGAACTTTGTATGGCCTAGTAGTCACTGGTCTAGCTCCCTCTTGGACTGAAATGTGTGCTTTAGCCTGAGTCATCTTACCTAGCCTATTCTCAAACAATTTTGAATGTTTGTCTAGGACTCTATCAAGCTCATTCGAGTGTAGTACCTGGACCTGGTCCTGGTCTACCTTCTGATCTAGGCCTAAGGCTCTATCTCTATGAAGCCTAGTTTGGACTAGAGACTTCCACTCAAGAGGTATTATCCCTAGCCAATCACGACCCATCAATGTGTACTCAGTACGTTCGACTACGAACAGACATAGTCTACCACTATATGAACCGTACCTTACCTGGACTTGGACTTTACCGACTGGTTTGACCTTTTCACCTGTGAAACTCGTGAAGGACTTCCCCGTCTCTTCCATCTGTACATGAGACAAGCACTTTTCATAGTATGACAATGGAATCATGCTCACACCAGACCCTGTGTCAACTTCCATTTCTACTATTTTACCTTCAATTTCTACTGGTGCCAGAATGGCTCCATTCTTAGACTTGGACCTAGATGTTGAATTTACTCTAAGCATGAACATTGTGTTATCATCATCATCATCATCATCATCATCATCTAGACAGGAGTGTAGGGTAGCCCTGTAGATCTCCCGGTCATAAACACGTTGATAGCATTCCCTTTACCGACTGTGCACAGCATGCGCGCATGGAAGTCAAACGATATAAAATCTTTGATTTAACCAAACAATATCCAGGCCATGTTTGAAAGTGACGGCGCTAGTAGCAGTGACTAATGACGCAGGAAGACTGTTCCATGAACTTATAACACGCTTGCTGAAGAAACTGCTTCTGAGGTTGAGTTTACAACGGGTAGTAAAAAACTTCAGAGGATGTCCACGAGTACGTAGATAATCAGATCTGACAAAGAAATGTTCTGGATCGATTCTATCAATACCGTGCAGAATTTTGTAGACTTGGATCATATCTCCCCTCTCCCTTCGGTAGTGAAGAGAGAAAAGCTCAAGTTTTATCAGTCTCTCTGGGTACGATAAGGAGCTCATTCCTGGAATCAGCCTTGTTGCTCTTCGCTGTACTGCTTCAATCTTTTTGTCGTCTGTAACAAATCTTGGGCTCCATGATACGCTGCAGTACTCTAGATGTGGGCGTACAAGTGCTTTGTAGAGAGGTATGAAGATGTCCGGGTCAATATTGACAAAAGCACGCTTGATAAGGCCTAGCATCTGGTTCGCTTTTTGTATTGCTGAGGAGATATGTTTATATATCATACACTACTCTGTCCTTACGTCTATCGTTACCATGGTTACCATTGTTATCACCATGGTCAGATTCATTCTCTACATCACTAGAGTCAGATTCATTCTCATCACTACTTATCACTGCACATTTCTTTGTGTGATCTTTTGACTTTGACTTTGCTCTGAACTTAGTGTTTTTACTCTTCTGTTCGTTGTTCAGTTTCTTTACATGTTTGTCTTTGTTTCGACATTTTCTCTCCAAGTGTCCTTTCTTTTGACAGTTTCTACATATTGCTGTTTTGTGCCAACAATCCTCTGGAGCGTGTCTTCCACCACACCGGTAACATTCGGCTTGATCCTTGTTCCTGTAATCGCTGTTTGACGCTGCATTACTGCGCTGTTTGTCATAGCCATGTCCATGATGAACCGCATTCACACCGTTGCTGGTCCTGGGCCTGCTACCATCTGTGCGTGAACTCTGTGACCGCATAGCACGGGCCTCCGCTGCTGCTGTTTCTCGGCTGAGGGCAAAGTCTACAGCCTGTTGAAATGTAAGCTGTGCATTTTCGGAAGCCGTTTCCATCAATTGGAGCGATGTCGATTCAGAGGTGATCCCGCTTATAAAACGGTCTCTCAATTGCTCATCCAATTTGTCATTGTAACTGCAATTTAAGCTCAAATGTTTTAGTTGCACAACATACTCACTCGTTGATTCATCTGGTGCTTGATCCCGGCGAATAAACTTACGCCGTTCTGCCACAACCATGGGGGTACTTTTCAAGTGCTTTCGTAGAATTGCTTTCAGTCCCTGGTATGACTTGGTGAGTGGCGAGGCTGGTGCGACCAAATCTCGAACCAATCCATAGTAGTGAGCCCCGATCGAGTGCAAAAACATTGCAGTGACTTGTTTATCGCCCTGCCCCTCTCCGCTCGCATCCAGTTGTGCGGCTGGTACCGTTAGCCCATTCGCGATCAGGTACAGTTCGAAGCGCTCGACGTAGCAATCAAAATCTTCGTTGCCGTCATAGCTCGAACTAAACGGTGGCAAAAATGCCCGATTTTGCCCCACATTTGCACTCGTCATTATGTCAGTACTTGGTTGACTTGTCAAAGATGAAATTTCACATTTCACTGTCCATCTCGTCGCCAATTTGTTGGGTTCTTAATCACTCAAAGAACGACCACGGTCACTCATGGTTTACGTTACATGGTGCCATCTTTAATCGAAGCTCATAGCAACAACAACTGAGCCTATGGAAGGCCAACAGATACAATATAATTATGGAACGCTAATGGTGTATACAACTTAGTAATACATAACACTATTCCACTAGACTGGCTAGAAGGCTTCGAGAAAACAACAACAGAGGCATCGTGAAACCCCAGTTTCTCGGAGAAAGTTTGATTATAAGTACGGTTAAATAATTGTAATTTCTGTTAAATTTTCTTTTGATATTATTATTAAGAATTAAATAGTATATTTTGTTATAAATAAAATATTGTGTTATAAAGAGAAATAAAATTGGCAATCGTCATCTATTAACAACAATACTCATATCGGTTAATTCCTCGGATCACATTCTTTGGATTATGCGGACCAATACAAATTAGCTCAATTGTGCATAATGAATGTGACTGTATAACACTTCACAGTCATGAAGCTGCTATAGTCCATAACGACCTTTCTACAAGAAACGACTGTGAATGAATTGCAAAGTGCGCAATCCCTAAATACATATTATAATACTACCTATCGTATGAATATTTAATAGTAACATTGTCCAAATGGTTCATTCATACATTGCTGTATTCGTATTACCCATAGAAGCATGGAACAGGTCTTGGTTTTTCGAATGTTCCTTTCGTTAATAGGATATTTATGATTGGAGTGTTCGGATTTTTAATTATCCACTGGAAAGGTATAACTGTGTAAACAAAGTCAGTGAAATGAGTTTTTAGTGAATATCACTTTGCATTTAACATGAAATGTTCACACATTATATACTCCGTTGATATTTCAGACCACAACAATACACATTTTATCAACAATTCATCACTTTTTGCAAATGACAACATAGTTGCTAGATCCCTTAAAGGGACTGTCCCTCTTTTACAAAACGTCTGAACAGTTTCCAGTTGACGGATGGGGATGAATGTAACACACACACACACACACACACACACACACACACACACACACACACACACACACACACACACAAAATCAGATCGAACAGCCCTGTAATTTGGATTCTACAGATAAAAAACGAATGCGTCCCTCCATCAAACTATATATCGGTCAATAAAAGAGTTTAACTGATTTAGCATAATATTACAACAATATTGTACTTATTCTTATAAAGGTATTGTGAAGCCGACATTTCCGGAAAAAATCTCAAAAATGAAGAATATGTAATTACATGTAGTCAGTTTAAAGGGGTAGTTTAGTTTTGGTAGAGAGGGTGCTGCACATCACAATTTTGTTGTGAGGTAATGAAAAACTAAGTGTCGAATTTGAGAGAACATGCAATTTTAATGGCAGAATAAACTTTATTTGGTCAAAATCGACCCAGAAACGGCTGAAATATCAATAAATATTATCTGATCTTATAATTATTTGGGGCCCAAATAATTAGATGATTTTTTCAAAAAATTAAAAGATGCTTGCACTTTTTCAAAAAAATTTCAAAAGCGTTTTTTAAACATCACATGGATAATTTTGTATGAAAAATGGTTGAAACCAATGCCTTTTTAGAAAGCGCCCTCTTGTGTTTTAATGGCTCTTTTTGAAGGATAACGGGCTTTTTACTTCGTCGTTTGTAATTTTGTATACGTTTCGAGCATGGTGGAGTTATAACTATTAGTTTATAATGTTACTGTCCAGGTTTGGTTACTAAAGTGCAGCCTTACCAAAACTGTACTACCCCTTTAAGCGAGGTTTGGTTATTTTGTTTAATATTCGGTCATGCTATTGTAGGGTTTTATTTAGTACATTTTGCCCCCTTTTATGATTTGGCACTTGCTATGCCACTCTATCACCCATGGCAACCCATTCAGTCATTTAACCCATTTATCCCATTGTACCATTCATCCATTCATCTGACCATCACCATTTCATGGTCAGTTGCACATCACACCTTCATTTGAATATGATTTCCTTGGGCAACATGAATATGCATCAAGTATGTATTGGTTCTATGAATATTCAGTAGAGGTGTATTATGTGTTTATATTTGCATGTACTTGAAGATTCAAGACAGACATTGTTGTATTACCTTATTTGCATATTATGGGATATGCCACATGGTTCATTTGCACTATACATTAAATGTGCTCTGGGCAGTTGGCCCATGAGACTTCTTACAAGTAACACATGCCTGTGTTTCCTCCTTGCTGCTGTGTTAGGAGTGTCTGGGATTGTGTGTGTTATATTGAGAACCCAATTCTACAGTGGTCGCAGCGGTGTTTCTTAGCGCTCCTCTTCCCCAGAGCAGCAGGCAGCAGACTCCAGCAGTTGCTGATGGCATGTAGCAGGACCTGCATTTTTCATCCTCCTTCAATACAGTTCATTGGAGCTGGTTTTCATCCTTCTTCGATGGACTTCTTCTATTTTTGAGGTATTGAATTATGGTCCAGCTTACTTGATTGTTGCTTGTCTTATTCTCCCTTCTTCATGCAGAATGTTTTGCAGGATTTTGCATCTGTTAACATGTATTTCAGAGATGATTGTGTTGATGAATTTGGCATGCTGATTGTGATTTCTGATTATGATCTTCCTACTTCGTGTACACACCCTTTGCTGTACACTCTTCGAGTATTATCAACAGACCGGAGGCTGTTCTACTGACATTTGAGTGAGATAATTGAGATTTTACCTTTCTTCACATGATTTTGTTCGAGCGGTGTGAGAGAGATATTTATGTGAACTGCTCATTGTATTGCATTACAAACACCCTACATCGCCCTACATCAGTTTTGTTTCTTGCTGATAGGACGCCCTCCATATTTCTGACTGCCAAACCATCCACCGGCCATGAGTTCGTTCCGTATTGAACTACCGGAGGTCTTCTCTGGTGAAGATGGGCAAGATTTTCGCCAGTGGGTGAGACGATTTGAAGTTGCCGTCGACTCAGTACCTGATACCACTATCAAGAAAGAGCACCTCCTCCCTTCACGTCTTTCTTCATCAGCGTTCACGGTCTGGGAGAGTCTTCCTACATCGGACAGGAAAGATTTTGGAAAGGCAAGGGAAGCCTTGACAGCCGTTTTTGGGCGGAACACTTATCTCAAAACTTTCCAGTCCTGCATCACCGCTAGGACCAGGCAGCCCATGGAACCGCTGGAGGTATTTGCGGCGGCGATTGCCACCCTTGTGGCCGAAGCATTTCCGACGTACGACGAAGCCTCAAAGGATGGAGAGAAGTTTCGACGTTTTGTTGCTGGTGTGGACGCCAGGCTCCGGACAAAAATCTATGAGCTGGGAGCCGAGACATTCCAGGATGCTGTTGCGATGGCAGTACGTATCGAACAAGCAGGTACCCTGGTCCAATCTGCCAGCGGCTCATCCAGTCCCGCTGTGGCTGCAACAAAGGATATGGATCCCTACAGCGAGGTCATGAAGCGGCTAGACGCACTGGAAGAGAAGCTTGATAAGGTACACCTTCATAGTGCCGCATCACATCCTCCCTCGCAGAGATCTCCGAGCCCTCGCAGCTCTAGTCAACAGTTGAACAATGATCGACAATCTGAGCGTTATGCGCAACGGCGGTACAGGTCGCCAAGCCCTCGTCAGTATTCCCTCCCTCAACATCGTCAGTTCCGGCGATCAACGAGCCCGCAACAACAACAGTACAGGCCGTCACGACGTGATTCATACGACGATGCCAGATCTGTCAGCCCTCGTAGACATTATGATAACCAGCCGTCTGCACGCCCATCATCTTTCGACAGAAGAGATTCTCCCTTCCGCCAGATGAGCTACGACACGCCGAGAAATGTCCGCTTCGATAGATCTACAAGCCCGTATGGACATCGCTACGAAAGTTCACCGCCTAGGTTCAAACAGCCTGATAACCAGCGATCTGCACGCCCATCGTCATTAGACAGAAGAGATTCTTCCTTCCGTCAGATGAGCTACGACACGCAGAGAAAGGTCCACTTCGATGATCAGGGAAACTACCGATAGTTGATGATGAGGGTCACTCGTCAACTACACTACCCAAGGCCCAAAACTGTGTTAACCATTCACAACCTGCAACGCCACAACCTCCGCCATATGTTCCGGTTATACTGGATAACACTTACGTCCTCGCATTCCTTGATACTGGTGCGCACATTTCGTTGATGAGCGCTGATTTCTACTACTCTATTCCAGAAAGTCAACGTAGTCCACTACAAAAGATTGCTACCCTGGCTTCATCAGTGACGGGTGAATCCCTCGACACCATAGGGGCAGCCACACCAACCATACATCTTGGCAGTAGGTCTACTCAGCATCAGTTCTACATTGCAAGAAATGTGACTCATCCTTGCATCTTAGGCTGGGACTTCTTCACTAAGCATGGTGCTTCGATATCATCCCTTACTTCGACGTTCTCATTCCTTGATTCTACGATACCACTGGTAGATCGTCACCAACATCAAGCTCCACTGAGATGTAATGTTTCACTGGTTGGAACAGCCACTCTCCCTGGTATGAGTGAAAC
The DNA here is from genome assembly GCA_037951105.1 of Echinarachnius parma. Lineage (NCBI taxonomy): Eukaryota > Metazoa > Echinodermata > Echinoidea > Clypeasteroida > Echinarachniidae > Echinarachnius > Echinarachnius parma. The sequence continues at coordinate 161,952 of JBAMJV010001636.1, read as the reverse complement.
TCATGTACATGGCCGCCTGGTATCTCCACAAGCTGATGTTATTCCGCAGGACTACGACGGAATCTTTGAGCCCTCTATGGATGAGCACCACCAGGTTGCTGGTGCTAAATCATTGTTTCGACCCCAGGATGGACTTATCTTAGTACGACTCATCAATCCATCTTCCGAATCAGTGAAATTGCCAGCAGACATGCACTTGGGCCAGTTTCACTCCATGACTGGACAGAACGATGAAGAGTATGCTGTAGTTGAGCAAAAGATTGCAGCTACCAAACCAGAACTGCGCTCGGACGTCGAATGTACGCTTTCAACTTCGGGACTCACGGAGCAAGAATACATGCAGGCGCAGGAACTCCTTTGTTCGTACCAGGATGTTTTCAGTTCATCTAGTGACGACATAGGACAGACGACAATGAGTCATCATGAAATCCACACAACCACGGACAAGCCGATTCATCAAAGGGCTTACCGGACCTCACCAGCAATGAGGCTTGAGATTGAAAAGCACGCCGACAACATGCTGAAACGGGGTATCATCCAGCACAGTTACAGCCCATGGGCGAGCCCCATCGTCATGGTCAAGAAAAAGGATAATACCTACAGATTCTGCATAGATTATCGTGCTCTCAATGCAGTGACAGTGAAAGACTCTCACCCAATTCCTCGTCAGGATGACACGATAGATGCTCTGTCTTCTTCAACATTCTTCAGCGTGATCGATCTTTCAGCAGGATACTGGCAAGTCCCACTGGATCCAAACAGCAAGGAAAAGACAGCATTCACAACAGGAACAGGACTCTATGAGTTTAACGTGATGCCGTTCGGGCTTGTCAATGCGCCAATGACTTTCCAACGCCTCATGGAGCGGGTACTTCAGGGGCTACACTGGTCCACCTGTCTAGTATATCTGGATGATTGCATCATTCTGGGACAAGACTTCACTTCGCACCTAGCCAACTTGAAAGAGGTTCTTCAACGAGTAAGAGAAGCTGGCCTGAAGCTGAAGCCTTCCAAGTGTCAACTATTCAAGAAGCAAGTCACCTACCTTGGACATGTGATCAGCTCTGCAGGTGTACTACCAGATCCCAGCAATATCTCCAAGGTTGCTGCATTATCCAGGCCCAGGACTGCGACCCAAGTCAGATCTTTTCTTGGACTGGCATCGTTCTATCGTCGGTTCATCCCTGCATTTTCCAAGGTCGCAGCACCATTGACCAATCTGACCCAGAAGAGAGCTCAGTTTGTATGGACTGATGAATGCGAGTCAGCCTTCAATGCATTGAAGCAGGCGCTTGTCAAACCACCCATCTTAGCATACCCATACTTCAGCGCCAAGTTTCTTCTAGCCACTGACGCTTCACAGGATGCTATAGGAGCTGTGTTGTCGCAGATTCATGAAGGCAAAGAACGCGTGGTGGCATACTACAGCCAGAAACTGACTTCCACTCAACAAAAATGGTCTACATATGACAGAGAGCTGTGGGCCATTGTTGCGTCAGTTAGACATTATCGACATTATCTACGTGGCCAAGAGTTTGATGTTATCACTGATCATCGCCCTCTACTGAGCTACAACAGGATACCAATCCAGGATGACGCATCTGGACGTCGAGCACGATGGGTTGTGGAGTTGAATGCATACACTTTCAAGATCGTGCATCGTCAAGGCCGTTTGCATCAGAATGCAGATGCCCTTTCACGTCTACCAGATCAGAGCCAACGGTCAGCCGAGGAAAACCAGACTCTTGAGGGAAACCTACAGTTGAACTGTAGTATGGTCAACACAAGATCAGCGACCAGAGAGCCAGAGCCAGAGTCTACGAACCCTCAGTCAAGGGGTACGACTACAGCTGACGAAGCCCCAGGAAATTTCATCCTTGCCAACCACAACGCGGATCTGCACCACCATCAGGAGCAAGACAAAGAGATCCAGGAGGTGATCACTTACATCAACAGTGGACGCCATCCTACAGTACGCGTTATTCAGCGGCAAACACCTCGTTTGCGGCGCTTCTTGTGGCAACTCCCACGTCTCGTATGTGAAGATGGCATCCTGTATCGCAGAAGACAAGACAACTCAGGCATAACTGCACTTCAGGTGGTGATCCCAGAAGCATTCGTCCCTCGCATCCTAGAAGAGTTACATGGGAGTCCTTCGTCAGGACATTTCGGAATCCAGCGTACTCTCTTGAGAGCAGAGTCGATGTGCTACTGGCCGTTCATGCACAGGGACATAACGAACTACTGCAATACATGTACCGCATGTGAATCCATGAGATCACCAAACCCAAAGCATCAAGCTCCACTCAAGAGCATCAAAACCGATCACCCACTTCAAATGGTTGTTGCTGATATAGCTGAGCTTCCGACATCAAGAAATGGATATCGCTACATCTTGGTCGTCGTTGACCATTTCAGCAAGTACACCAATATTTACGCTATGCGGGACCAGACAGCTAAGACAGTAGCCAAACATCTGTTCGAGGACTACACCAAAGAGCATGGAATACCCGAGTCGCTACACACCGACCAGGGCCGACAGTTTGAGTCGCGGATCGTCCAAGATCTGTGTCAGAGGCTCGGCATTAGGAAGTCCCGCTCATCCCCTTATCATCCACAGGGGGCGGGTATTGTGGAGAGAGCGAATCGAGTTATTAAGGGTCAGCTGGCACGATACATGGCAGACCGCGGAGGACAATGGGATACACATATCCACCAGCTGCAGCTGGCGTACAACACCAGCGTACACAGCAGTACTGGATTGACGCCATATTACATCATGCATGGCAGAGAGGCAAGAATTCCAGCCAACGTCACTTGCCCAGTTGCGCCTCCTTCATATGATTCAGCACAGGAGTACGTCGCAGACGTTTGTACGCGGTTGAAGAAGGCTTTCCAATACGCCAGGCAGAAGGCGGACCTCTCCCAGCTACGACAGAAGAAGGATTATGACGCCGGTTCTCGCACGATCGAGTACAGACCAGGGGATCTGGTATGGTTACACGACCCCGTCAATGCCAGAAATAAGCTGGAGCCGAACTGGAGGGGACCCTTTTCAGTCAAATCAACGTCACGGGATGGCATGAACTACAGCATAACTGACATCCATGACGGCAGGACCAAGCTGGTACACCATAATAGGCTAAAGATTTTCCGATCTAAGGTGAGCCTTGAGAACAGTGGTCTTCCTATTGCGCACAGTCAACAGGGGACACCAGAGGACAGATTGCTTTCTCCTTCAAGCAATGCTTCACCCCGTTCATCAATTGAGGTGCAGTTGCCGGCACCCGAACCAGTGGTCCACTCCAGCCTGGACGACGGGACTAACCTTCAACGGAGAGGGGACAGCTCTGTCCAACCATCATGGGCAGAGCGGTCTTCTAAGCAGGCAGAGCAGTCTACTCAGCAAGCAGGGCAGTTTACTCAGCAGGCACCGCCAGTAGACCAAACCACTCAATGCCCGAGGGACGACCGTTCTGTCCAACCACCATGGGCAGAACAGTCAAGTCGACAGCTGTCGTCACACCAGCAGTCACGGTCACGCTCGGAGGAGACTCGGCTACCAGCCCAGCCGGACCAACGCCCCGGGCAGAGTAACGGTGAACATCTAGAGCGTCCGCCTCGTCGATCGCAGTCACACAGCGTGGACCCTTCAGCAAGTCCAGGACCGTCGAACATCGGGGACCTGCAGCCTTCTACGATGTTACCCGAGATGGCACGAGACGATTCAGCGAGCGGACATGTTGGGACCCACCGATCTGATGACCCACCAGGAGAAATAGACTCTAGTGTGCCAGCTAGGCAATCGCGTTATGGTCGAACTGTTCGCAGACCGCAAAAGTTTGGTGATTTTCAAATGTGAAGTTCACATCCCGTAATCCCGTAATCATCATTACATAGGAATTTCTAGGGTCATTTAATGAATAGGATTAGAGACATTTTTAATTTATGTAGGAATCGCTTTTTGAAAGTAAAGGAAAGTGCATTCGTGATATGTGACGGAGTAAACACAAGACAGTAAAGGAAAATCTCATTCGCGAGATAGGACGTAGTGAACACATTCGCGAAATGTGTCTTAATGGACATTTAGACTGTAGGGACAAAGTTAACATATTCGCGATATGTGACTTGATGGACATTAGAGAGTAAGGAAAGAGATAGCGAAGAGAACTTTTTGAAGGGCATATTTTCGCGATTTATGGAGAAATGGACTCTTGAATGTAAAGGAAGGCATATCTGCACGATATGCAGATGTGGTCGGTTTTTGAACGTTCAATTTTGAATGAGCAGTTATGTTCAGATAGAGTGAGATGGACTATATATATAGCAAGGTTGATATTATAGAAATTGACTTTCAACCTTGGAAGAGGAAAAAGGACTGTATTTTCTCCTCATACTCACTCATTTGGAACTCTGGTTATAGGACAGTTATATATGTTGTATCTGGAAAAAAACAAAAGGAATAGGACAGTATAATTATTGCCTAAAAAAGATTGATTTTTGTTTATACCGATTGATGTTTGCAAATGTTTATGTTAAAAAAAAAAGAAAGACATCGAGTTATTTTGTGTAGATCGATATCCGGAACGATTCATTTGCTAGAGAAATAACATAATTGCCAACTGTCAGCAGTTTTTTGCATTGATATTTCGGTAGCATTTTGAATTATGCATTTTGGTAAAGAGGATAAAAAAAAAAATTGATCTTTTATTTCAGTATGCAATGGCATTACGCTTATCCAGTTGGCAGGTATGTCATGCTTGGTCGTTGTAGTTATTGTGAGGATATACAATTGTATTGGTATATGAAGAAGTTAAGATTTTGATCTAGGAATTGCTAAGGGCCACTTTTCTGGCCGTAGAGCCCAAAAATCCTATATTATGTCAATTTTTTCTTTTTTCTAAAGGGATACCCTCTTGTAATTTCAAGACATGTTTTTGGTCGAATTATATTTAGTAAACAAATATTACTGTTAAAAAAAAAAAAGAAGGATAAATTGAAGAAAAGGTTATATTTCATTTAAAGTGACACTTTATAGAAAAGATTGTGTCAAAATTTGTTGAAAAGGTGTCTGTACCACAGACAAAATGAGCATGTGGGACTTCAGACGTTTTTTGACGGTGTTTATAAAAATTTTAATATTTGAAAATGAAATATCCCTTACGTAATGCATAACATGCTGGATTGTTCACAATTTTTGTGTTGTTTTTGAGATTATTTATTTTTCAAGGTCAAATTTGCATTATGAGGCCATGTTATGACTTTTTTTGTGTTGGAATAAGTTCTCAGGATTTTTCTGGTTGAATGTTTCAATTTATTATGCTCAAAATAATAGATGATTTCATGTAAATGATGCAAATTAGATATTTTTGATAAATTATGGACTTTTTGTATACATGGAAAGTGTATCAATGCTAAAAAAAAAAAATGCTAAAAAAAACCCTCCACTGTTTACGGGTTAAGTGATATACATGCGACTTTTGGAGTTGTATTGATTTTTTTTAAACAAAAACAAAAATGCCCACGGATGTTGCGTAGGAGATTTGAGATAATTCTGGGTTTTGGGGCAATTTAGTAAATTGGAAATTGTTCTATTTTATGAGACTTTGGATATCAACTTATTTGTATTGAAACTCGTTATTTTGTTTAAGGTTATGATATGCAATATGCAAGTTTGATTTTATATTCCACGTAGTCCAGCTATAGTATAAATGTTGGAACAAGAAAGTCATGAAGAGTTGCTTGCATGATAGTATAAATATTTGTTGACAAGAAAGTGTTTTGAGCTGAAACAGTTTTTTTGCAACAGAGAAAACAGTCGTTTGAGGAAGATTGTTTACATTCGTTTATATGTTGTAAAATGAGGACATTTTATTTGTGAGAGGAGGGGTAGTTTGTAGGGTTTTATTTAGTACATTTTGCCCCCTTTTATGATTTGGCACTTGCTATGCCACTCTATCACCCATGGCAACCCATTCAGTCATTTAACCCATTTATCCCATTGTACCATTCATCCATTCATCTGACCATCACCATTTCATGGTCAGTTGCACATCACACCTTCATTTGAATATGATTTCCTTGGGCAACATGAATATGCATCAAGTATGTATTGGTTCTATGAATATTCAGTAGAGGTGTATTATGTGTTTATATTTGCATGTACTTGAAGATTCAAGACAGACATTGTTGTATTACCTTATTTGCATATTATGGGATATGCCACATGGTTCATTTGCACTATACATTAAATGTGCTCTGGGCAGTTGGCCCATGAGACTTCTTACAAGTAACACATGCCTGTGTTTCCTCCTTGCTGCTGTGTTAGGAGTGTCTGGGATTGTGTGTGTTATATTGAGAACCCAATTCTACACTATTATTAGGCTGTTTTCGCCCAGCATCGTACGCAGCTTTCACGGACGCAGGAACGATATATTGGTACGTCCGCCGCGCTAAAAAACAACTCTGGTTTTACAAGCCGTTTCGCAATTCGGTCAACGTGGACGTACGGACGTAGACTCGGATCGTTGAACCACACTACACGTGCGAGCGCTGATGATGAACGTTTGTCCTCGCTACGAGCAGCGAGCGCCGCTGATTGGCTGTTTGCCTGATCGGGCGGTCTCATAGCACGGACGCAAACTTAGCCGAAGGCGGTCGGTGATAACAGTCCAAGAACGGAGGGACCGCTGTTACTACAGGAAATTGGCGATTTTGCACACGACCCGCCAATTTCTACGGCCGCGTTGAGGTTGCGAAAACGCTATAATCTGGAATCCGTGTACGAACTTCCTCACTGGGTGAATACACGTAAATGCACAATTAACCGTTGGTTGTCGTTGTATTAGTTTTAGGTCTATAACAGGCATGCTATTAAAGGGAAAGTTGAGTTTTGGTAGAGAGGGCGCTAGACTACTTAATTGGTTTGTGAGGTAATGAAAAACTGAGTGTAAAATTTGAAAGAGCATAATATTTAAACAATAAAATCATCTTTGTTTGATCAAAATCGGTTCAGAAACGGCTGAAATATCCATAAATATAACAATTTGTAATAAACCCGGGGCCCCGGGTTTATTAGAGAATTTTGAACCAGCCGTTAAAAATTCAAAAAAATGCTTCCTCTTTTCAAAAAGTTACAAAATAGGTATTTAAATAGTTGTTGGTTATTTCTCTATCTAATCACTATTTCAACAAAGCATCACATGCACAATATTTTATTCAAAATGGTTGAAACCGATGAGTGTTTAGAGAGCGCCCTCTTACGTTTTAACGGCTCTTTTTGAATGATATCATGATCTTTACTACGTCATTTGTAATTTTGTGTTCCTTTCTAGTTATAACTATTAGTTTGTAATGTAGTGATGCAGGTTTTGGTTACTAAAATTCAGTTTCACTAAAACTGTACTCTCCTTACCAGAACTCAACTATCCCTTTAAATGACATTTTCTTTCATATAAGACAATAACCTCGCAACTTGAAATTTGGCTTGCAAAAGAGGGAATGTCCCTTTAAGGCTTTACATTGAATGTTACCCAGAGGGCAAACCACCATTTTTTAAGGATTTCAGACATGGGCTGCTGTAAAAGGTTGGCCACCATAAATGGTTTCTAGGAACACAACCTATGTGGCCTACCCGCCAATAAGCTACTGGAAGTTCACAGGACGGGTTTTTAAGCAAAACAACCCTAATGCAGCTAAATTATGTGCATCAGCCTTAGGGGTCATGAAGACACAGTCACACATTTTGCGCAATTACACCATAACGCATGGTGATACAAGCTTGTTGTTTCAAGGAGGTCCTCCTTGGATTCCTGCGCATCAAATGATACCAAGTTGAGCATATTGCATCTCCGGTTATTGTGTCACACGTCGTTACACAATGATGTGTCATACACGGACGTGACATTTCATATACAGAGCTTATGAATAAAAGGCAACTAAATGCTTAATAATGACAAATAAGTTATGTTAAGATCTTTACAAACTTGATTTGCATTTAAAATGACTATGAAGATCATTATACAATGACACCAACTATCTAAATTAATAAACAATACAAAACATAAGCAATACCAAACAAAGAAATACATAAGAATTTGAGCTGTTAATGTCATGATTGGTTTATATGTGTTTAATTGCGATAACATGATACGAAATCCATTCAAAATATCATGTATTAATATTTCACCCCTTAAATTTGATACAGGAGAAGGTGTGTGTGTGTGTGTGGGGGGGGGGGGGGGGGGGGGGGGGTGGCACAAGACCAACCCTAGCTCATTGATTTACGGACAAACATAATCATTATCGAGGATTACCCACAGAATATGGACAAGATGTGTCTGAAGGCTTAATACATGACAAGTTTAAAAGAGAGTCCCTCACTATTCTTAAAAGAGTTACATTGTGAAGTTTGCAAGGGGATATTGTTGTTGTTGAATTGCCCCAGAAATGGCTTCTGTCTTCTAGGACCTTCTAAGAACACAACCTAGGTGGACAACTTCGCGGATTAGCTGATGGAAGTCCACATAAAGCGGAAACTAAAACTAGTCACTTCCACCTTCTCCACAGAGTTGAAGTATATGCTTCACCTCCACTCATCAGTTTATCCAGCGTGAATATAAGTCATGTCGTCGGTGGACAAAGAGCTGTAGCCAAGGTCACGGTAGCAGTGGAAACCAAACCGTTCACAGCAACAACGCAATACTTCATCAACTTATCAAATGGACAGTCTCCTGAACCTATACAACCTCACCAACATGAACAAAGTGTCAGAAGGCACTTTAATACAGGGTATTGTTCCAGTGAGCCGAAGAGGGCACGAATCATGAAGCTCAAGAACTTCCACACACAAAACAAGAATCTCATGAAGAAAAAAGGAAAAGGGCTAATAGCAATAAAGCTACTGCACTTCTGCGTATGACACTGATTATTGATATACTATAGTGGTGGACCTCTTGAAATTGATGAATTCAAAGGAAAGCATGAGTGCAGCGATATATTCCTCCATCTCTGTTCAAGGAATCTGGCTGTATTTCACAACAGTGAAATATTTGAAATAATTGCCAAATGTTACGAAAATCTGTTGCTGACTTCAGAAACATGGAACTGCCTTCTTCAAGCAGAAACAGTTCTTGTGACACCCTTTGACACCTTTACATGATATTGCTGTTCCGGCTTGCTGTGTAGATGACACTAGAACTGCTTTGTCATCATTCAGGGATCATCCGAACCCTGTACATGAAGGAATGTTTGGCTTGACAATGTGCACATTATCCTCGATGGCATAAGCAACACGTTTCAGGTGCAGGAGAAACGTCCTCTGTAGGAGGCAGTAGTTACATGTACAATAGTTGTACAACTCGGTGTTCAGTAACTCCTAAGCTCTCAATTTTCCGAGATTGGAATCTTTAAACTGGTCAGCGTCACATGGTGAGGTATCGTGCTTGAGTGATACTGTCATCTGTTATTGCATCGGCCTGGTTTTTGCCAAATCTTGCACTGCCAGTATATTCAAATTCTAGGCTGCCCTCACTCCTCACCCACAGCTCTGAGAGATCGGTGAGATGTATAAAATTATGATGTTTATGATGTCAGTGACATTGGTATGAACAATTATTCTGACGACTCATTCATTTTGGACACTGCATGTATAGTGTTCTGAGTATGACCCTTGTATCAGCCTTCTGTTGCGTAGATTCAAGGGCTAGAGCTTCCAAAATATACCTCACTGAGAGAATAACACTTGTTTGTTCCTTCTTTAAATCCACCACCAAGGTACAGAAAGGTTTGGCCTAGAGAAGGTTCAAGTTGTCCATTCACCATTCACAGAGGAAGCTCAGAAGGAGTGTTTTGTTAGCTGATACCCTGAAACCTCAGGGAGCTGTGCATTTGGATTTGGATAGGGAATACCTCTGTTCCTGCTCAGCAGACTTCAGACTGGTCCCACTGTATCAGTCACAACAAGTGTATGATCTAATTCAGCAGCCGATTTGTGTACCACACATTAATTGCTTCAAATGTTTGAACTCTATGTAATGACGTGCCATATGTCGCACATTGCATCAACCACAACTGCTGTTTTTCTGTTATCCTTGACCTTGACTACAACCTCTTTATCCCTGATGACACTATTCTGACCAGATTTAAGGTGTGGGCTGGATAAATGGAGGTGCAGCATAATGCTTTTGTGTGGACACTTTTCAATGTCCGCTTCCTGTGCCATGTGGACTTCCAGCTGCTAAGTACTTTTCAAATGTTGACGTTTCTGGCGGCTATACAATAAAATAACTGGCATGTTTAATAATGCATTATCAAAAAGTACACACATGAGGGTTTTTGTTAAGAACATATTTTCAATCGGGTGACGATATGACTACTTAAATTGAGAGTGCTAACGTAGGTAACGCTTAAAACTTATCACTGGGTTTAAATATCTCAAACATCTCATGATTGCGAAAAGGTAATATAATAAGTCCTGACATATGCAGCAACTTTCAATATTAAAATCAATTAATTTGTATCAATACTTCATTTAAAGATTTGAACCGCTCCAAAAAGCGATAAGGGATTTTTTTTATTTAAGTGGTTAAAAATGACGTGTTTTATTTTTCATGAAGATAAAATATAAATGCAATAATCACAGATACTTATTTTTGGCCTAGTTCCATCACTGTTTTTATTGACACATAATATATGGTGGGAAAATAATGTTTTCCCGCGCACTGTAAGGATTACGATTAATCACTCGTAGGAGGCAATTGAAAAAGCAATTATCATGATTATAATCCCTACTTTTCATAAGTTCATGCTAGGCTAACGAACGATTTGTATGATTAAATATATATAAAAGGATCAAATATTACAATGGGTCGTTTCGCGCTGTGGCAGATGATACATTTTAACCGAAAGGGAGTGCATGTGTAATTTGTATTCAGTGGCGTAGCGACGGGGGGGGGGGGGGGGGGGGGGGCATGGGGGGCACGGGAACAAAACACTAGAAAACATAAGGGGACTTTTTTTTTAAAACACAGAAATGCATAAGGTGTGCCCCCAATAATTGTACACCTAGGTTGTAGAAGGTCCTATGAACCAGTCTTTAAGGGACCAACCTTTAACATGACGCCATATCCGTAAAGCTTTGTAAGCTTTACGGTGTATCTCTTTTAGGAACTAAATAACTGCGTTCAGACACATTTTTGTCCCAACTGGGTGGGTAGTCCTGGATTATTAATATATTTGCAGTATACATTGATGAATTGTTATGTATTGTGACCCAACCCCCACCCCCTTTCACACAAACACACACACACATACCTTCCCCTGTATCTGATTCAAGGGGTGAAATATTATATTATATATATAAACCAATCATGACATTAACAACTCATATTATTATGTATGTCATTGTTTTGTATTGCTTATGCTTTGTATTTTTTTATTAATTTACATAGCTGATGTCATTGTATAATGCACTTCATAGTAATTTCAAATGCTAATCATGTTTGTAAAGATCTTAATATAGCTTATTTGTCATTCTTAAGCATTCAGTTGCCTTTTTACATAAGCGCTGTATACGAAATTTCACGTCCGTGTATGAGGGATGACACATCACGGTGTAACGACGTGTGACACAATAATCGAAGATGCAATATGCTCAACTTGGTATCATACGATGCCCAGGACTCCAAGGAAGACCTCCATGAAACAACAAGCTTGTATCACCATGCATTGTGACGTAATTGCGCAAAATGCGTGACTGTGTCTTCAAGACCCCTAAGGCTGATACACACTATTTAGCTGCATTAGGGGTGTTTTTCTTAAAACCCGCCCTGTGGACTTCCAGTAGCTTATTAGCGGAGTACGCCACATAGGAGTTGTGTTCCTAGAAGGTCCTAGAAACCTTCTGGTGGCCAACCTTTTACAGCAGCCCATGTCTGAAAAAACCCTTTTGCCCCCTGGGTATGTGCCCGAATCGACTTGCATGTATTTAGATTGTATTAAGAAATTATAAATCACAATATAATTTATGGACATTTTAACTTACCGTTTTTATTTCAATGCATCTAGCCATTTGTTTGCAGGGGGTGATGTCCGCCAATTGATTACTCCGTTTTAACACTCGTAGTTGAAAATATATTGGAAGAGTATCCCCCTGCAGATCAGTCGGAACTCTAAAGAACTGCACAATAGTATAGAATTTAATATGCACGTTGTTCTCAAAACTAATGTGACACGTATATTATAGTACTTGCGTGTCCCGCAAACGTAGAACCACAATCATGAAAAATATATAGAGCACTTCAGACGTCTTTATTGTCTGCTTACTTTCTAGCATGCTAGTCCGGTATATATAAACATACATGTTATGGTAGGCTAGTTCCAAACGAGACCAAGCCCTATTGCGATATGCGCTCAAGCAGATCGATCAGTACAGCATTGGGAAGAATAGGCCTAGCACGGATCTACTATAAATACTGCTTTCCAGTCAAGCAATTAAATCGATAAACAGGTAAAGTAATGCGCTGTGCTGAGGTTTCCAATATTATTTAATCTCTATTATGCCTCTCTGTTTGTTTGAGATACGAGTGAGGTCCATGGGCGTCGATACTTACGTAATACCCATTCATCAGGGGGGGATGGATGAATGGATCACCCCCCCCCCCCCCCCCCCCCTGATCAATGGGTATCAATGACAGATCGACGCCCGTGGTGAGGTCTGCTCTGGTATGATGACTGTGGGGCTGTGGAAGGGGGGGGGGGGGGGGTGGCAGAGATAAAATCACTCTGTTTCAAGGGTTGGTCCACGAAGACTACTAGTGGCGTAGCTACAGGGCGGAGGGGGAGGGGGGGGGGGGGGGGTTGTCACTTCCCCCAATAATGTGACCACCCCAAAACACAACCAAAATCCAAGTGCCAAAACTCGGATAAAAAACAAATTCCAAGAGCGTGCTCACGCAATCATTGAGACCACGCTAAATACATCACTGGTGCCTAGCTGGAATGATCCCCATGGAGTTAAAAATGTGCACTTTGTGTGCTATAGATTGATGCACTTGTGTCTAATGGCAAGGGTAATAATAATGCTGGCAGGTATGAATGCTGGGCTCCGGGAACGTGCGCTATAAAGTCACCATTTTTATTCGTCGTTTCGTCTAACGATTAATAAACATTTCGTCCAGTTCGGTTGAATTTCGTGATATACCCGAATAGACAGACCGACATATTGATATCATAGGCTACTAGACCACGCGGGTGTTTCACAAAGATTCAAAGTTGAACTTAACAATTTAAAGTTGAAGCCTAACTATTAATGGAATGCCATTTGTAGCCTTTGAATAAAACATATTCAAAAGCAAGAATGCAAGTATTTTAGACTTAATACATTTTACATCAAGAACATGAAATCTCCTTGATGATAGCAACTATTACTAGGATTTGAATCAACATTGTATGGCTTTTAACAAAACTTTTTCAACAATTTTTCAAAGAAACTAACGGTTTTCCATAAAATTTAAGTCCAATTTAGAATTAGGTTCAACTTTGGATCTTTGTGAAACCACCCCCCCCCCCCCCCTTGGCTAATTGTAGTGAGCACTTTGTTAAAGGGACCTGGTAACATTGGCAGAATCCATCTTACTTGGAACTCGTATATCAGTTCTCACATACCTGGTTGTATTTGTATTACTAATAGAAGCAGGGAACAGATTTGGGTTTTGCGAATTTGTCCTTCGTTGTAAAGATATTTGTTCGGATCTGAAAGTCTCCCGGGGAGACTTTCAAATGTGTACAAAGTTAATGCAATGAGTTAGCAAGTATCACATTGTATTTCCGATCATAACTCGGACATAATATTAACATCCATTTAACATGGCATTTTCACACATCACTCAGTGGACATAATTATATCAGATCACAGAAATAGCCATTTTTATCACGGAACCTTTGTTAGTTTTTCACATGTCAACAAAGTTACTGGATCCCTTTAAGACCACTTAGGGTAAACTGGTGATGAGTGTACACCAAAATCATTAACAAACACAATAAATGAACAAAACAAATTGAGTGTAAGAATATCGCGTTGTTTGTATATTTATTGAAATAAAGTTGATCATGGATATTATTACGGAAAAAGATTTCTTAATTCCCACATGAATTTGTCAAGACATGGGCTTCATTCGTATCTAGTGTTTGGCTATCGAAACTAATATATAATATGACGTATATACAAAGTTTAATATTTATAATACAATTTATCAAACTTGTTTTACGAACCTCATGATTTATAAACAGAATGACAAATATATACACAAATTACAACAATATGTTGTACAATCATAATTTCACGGAATTCTTACGACAGTCCCTCATCAATCAATCGATACTAATTTACAAATTATAAGAAATGTAAAAATTGTCAGAAATACAAACTGCAGTGAAATACTGCCTTACATCTTCGTGTACTGTCATGGATCTGATTATACTGTACGTATATTTAAGATGTTGAATACATTTCACTGCACGTACTCTTAAAACGACGTGCGTTTACAAATTCATGTACAATGTAAACACCATCACATTACACCATTGTATAGAAGGCTAATTTGACTTATATAACTTATAACGTATTCATAATACTGTAGATGGGCTTGGAAATGCAAAAGTTCGAAGCCTACAGAATAATAATCAATGTACTATGGTCGGACGTTGGGTCGGTTGGTTGTGCGGTCGGTTGCCCGATCGGTAAGCATGGTTAGCAAACCGTGAAGAGCACTCGGCGGAGCACCGGTCTAGCAATCCGAAGGTCTCGGGTTTGATTCCCATGGAAGCCTTTTTGTATTTGCTCTTTTTTTTTCCATTTGGTCTCGTAGCGTTAACACTTAGCATCCTCCCTCGCATCATCCCCATCTTCTCAAACCAGATCTACGCCACTGCATTGGACTGATACATGGTATAATCATGGCACATATTGTTCTCATAGGTAGTATATTGCCCTTGATGTTGTATTTTGATGATCAATGGCGTAGCGCCCAGGGCATTGGGGGAAAGGGGGGCGGGGGGTGGGGGGCACGTATCCCTAATAATTGAATACAAAACAAACAAAAAAACATGAAGGGAAATCCTTTACAAAATAAAGAAATACATTATAAGCGTGCCCCCCTTTTTCCAATCCCCCAACGTTGATGATTATGGCAGTTCAGGTAAAGTCCTCGTAGAGGTCGTCTTCAGGGTATCTCTGAAGCATGGCGAAGTCTTCTGGATGGAGAAGTAAGACGATTTCTTTACCAGCCCTCAACAGCATCTCATGCACCTGGGTAGGAGTAAGAAGTGATTATTCAAACTGTTATTACAATGTAAATGTTTACATAATTTGATTTTATGAAGATGTTTAATCAGTCAAAGGCAAGATATTCCTTTAAAAAACAACTCTACAAACCTATTTTGATACACATTTTATTTTATGAACAACATTTTGATGGTCTAATTATCATCATTAACACCATTATCTCAAATCATGTCATTATTATAATAGTAATCTATGACGTAATTACAATAACCATAAGCCTACCTGTGTAGTGGTTGCATCCGGGTCAACCGGGTGGAAGTTGATCTCGGTGATGACGTACTTGCATCTGACGTTGGTGTCGAGCATGCTCTGTGTTTCGTTGGACAAGAGATTTCCGAACCGTGCGGCCAGTCCGGCTCGTTTCAGGTCAGTGATCTGGGAGAGAGAGGGGAGGGGGGGGGGGGGGGGGGGTGACATAGAGTGATATATAAAATAATGATAGACAATAGTGTTGACAATGAAAATACAAAATAATATTAAATATATATATTACCTAACTACTGCTGATAATAATAATGTTAATACTACTACTGCTGACATGTTACGCGTACGTCGGTATGAAGACCCTCTTTAAATATCAAAGTACCACTTATCTTTCATGTATCCCCCTTTTGCACAACCCATCAAAACCCCGATATCTTACTTCTTCGAGTCCTTAATCATGAAAGGCCCCAAAACGCTGATATGATGATATCCCATTACATTCACAGATTCATTAGTATCTAAAACCGTAGCTGACTTAAAGATATCGGTTATGACCGCCACGTATACTCAGTCGCATGTTAGCCATAAACTAATGACTTACTTCGGGTCCGTCTTATTTTCCAAAGTATCTGAAATCCCATAATATCCATCTACAGCTGCACACGTATCGTATCTGACGTAATAGATACAAAAGACCGTTCATATCGTCATACTCATGTTCTTAATCCCTTCCCAGCCGAACCCCGTTTGCTTACCTTCGGTCCATCCAATGTCAAGCCAATGTCTCGCACAACCCTCGACACCCAACGAAAGTTGCATAGGGTGGCAGACGGGATGCGGTTGACCGTTACAGTCACCTCGGCCTATCGGGATCAAAAGTAAGGAAGTAAGAGTGATTATGATGGTAATTCAATCAAAATATTTGATGATCATATTAATCAAAATCAAAATCAAAATCATTTTGTCAACATCGCGTTGAACAAAAGAATAGTTTAAATGAGTAACAAAGACAAGTAGCAAACCAACATAGAAATGAAGGCGTTTTGGAAAATCGGTTCAGAAACGGCTGAAATATCCATAATCGTAACCATTTATAATAAATGTGGGGCCCCACAATTATTTGATAATTTTGAAATAACCGTTAATTCTTTTTTTTAAATGCTTCCTCTTTCTCAACATTTTCAAAAGAAGTTTTTTAATAGTTGTTGATTATCTCTCTATCTAATCACTATTTTTACAAACCATCACATGCAAAATATTTTTATTCAAAATGGTTGAAACCAATGAGTTTTTAGAGAGCGCCCTCTTGAGTTTGAACGGCTCTTTTTTGGATGATAACAGTCTTTTTACTTACGTAGTCGTTTGTCATTTTGTATTCCTTTCGAGCATGGTGGAGTTATAACTATTAGTTTGTAATGTAATGGTGCAGGTTTAATTCAGTTTGAACAAAACTGTACTCTCTTTACCAGAACTCAACTATCCCTTTAAAGTTGTTTCATTTTTGTCCGGAGAAAGAGGGCGCTTGCCCAAGTGGCATCCCCCATGGGGGCACACCACTGGGGTGCCCCTCCTGCTACCTCCAAATTCCGTGGCTACCCCACTGGTTTAGTATGATGTCTCACCTTATCGGAGAGGGCGATGCAGTCGTGGGCGTACGCTACGCTGTCGATGAGTTGGTCATTGATCTTGACCAGCTGGTCGCCGACGCGAAGACCCTGGCTCAAATCCCGCGGAACTCGAGTTACGCTGTGGTTATAAAAAGTAGATCACTAATCAGTAGGCATATTGTGCATCTAGAAACAAAAACCAACTCTAGGGCCCGAATTCTCATCGATGTGCTACATTTAACCCATCGATGTGAATTTCGGGCCTAAGCGGGTATTTGTTTGTTAAATTGTCCTACTTCATAATACCCCCCCCCCCCCCCCTCCATTAGTGGAGCAAGACGTAGTCTCAGTGGAACATAGACTGAGTTGTCAGTCTATATGGTCTACATCGAACAGTAATTGGTTATTGTCAAACGAAACTATTACAAGGAAACACATCATATATCATATTGGCCAATAATGGATGTTAAAACAAAACAAGCAATGTGTATATTACACAACCTTATTTAGAATACTTAAATACCTGTCAAAACGCATTTTTGCTTTCTCTTTTTCGTAAAATGTGTACTGTCGCTGGCAAATTGCAGATATTTTAAAGTACAATGAAAATTGCAATATCTAACACATTCCCTTCTCTTTGTTTGAATTATTTGTGTCGTTCATATCTTAGCCAAAACTATGACATTAAATTCCACAGACTATTTATCAAGCACAAACAACTTAAGTGATATAAAAGGCGCCCATCCAACGTGATCCAACGGATGTTTATGAACACGACAACGAAGTTCCCCGAGACTTACGTTCATACATTTAACTTACATCCTTCTTTCCAATGCACGGATCAATACATGACTGATGAATAATATAATTATTTTTAGAGAAAAACACACGGAGCTACATTACTTACAGTATATCATGGTGTCTTTGTCTGAAGAGCAAACCCTCCTCCTTGTACCTCATGAGCAGCGCCTTGGGAATCTGCACCTGTGTGTTACCTTGTCCCTTCTCATTCTTCAGTTTCCTGCGTAACCATGGTAACGGGGGTAACAAGAGTGAACGATTGCTTGGATTAGAAAAACAAAATAGAGCTGGGAACACGTGGAGCTAATTTCAGAACATAATCATGACAATTATGAATCAGAAACTAGATTTACTTCAAACGCTACACATGCTCAAGTGAAATTTTGGTGAGGTTAATCATTGATGGAATAACTGCGAGTTACTCTTTTTAACGGATTAACGGATTTAAACAGATAAATATATATGTTTCAATTATCCAATATAAACTTACCCTAGGATTTCGAGGACTGCTGCAGCATTGGCGCCTGCCTTTGAAGTGGAACGCGGTATGGTCGGGGGAAGGGGATGCCGCCCAGCAGGTATTGGAGGTTGCCGCGGTGGAAGGTTTGGAGCTGGTTGATAAGGGCCACCGGGAATGCTGGGGGGAGGGGGAAGTGGTCCCGAGGGTGCAAGATGCGGATGGTCTGTCGGTGTGGGAGGAAGTGGAACGTAACCATGGAGATGAGCTTGATGATGCAGTTCATTTGGTGCAGGGGGAAGAGGTTCTGTCGGTACATGGCGATGCTGTTTCGAGAATACGTGGTGTCCAGTGGGTGGGGGAGGTGGTAGTCGGAGGGCCGGAACTAAGTAATTTGATTCTCCTTGTTCTTCGGGTGGTGGAGGTGGGAGGGGTCCCGCGGGTGGGAGAGGAGGAAGCGGTACCTTTGGTGAGTTGGACATGGGATTCGTTGGCAAGGGGGGAAGCGGGACGGTCGGTGCGTGAACATGTGGCGTCGTGGGTGGGGCGGGTAATGGAAGGTCCTGCCGCCGGTGATGTGGTTGCGTTGATGGGTTAGTTGAGGGAATCGTAGGTGCACGAGGTGAAATGTCTTGCTTGCCTATTCTGCTTCCGGAACTTGGGTGATGGAGGACAGGTTTCTGGTTTGACCTTGATTCCGTTCTGCGACGCACGATGTCGTAATTGATGTAGATGTCTTCTTCTAGCTGGGCAGGGGTTTCAGGAGCCGAATCCTGTACCTGACTAAGCTCTGATGACACGTGTTCCGGCAAAGTAGGCAACGACATTTTCCTTCTGCTTGTGGGGATAGGCCTATTCGCGGGTTTACCTTCTTGATCTTTGATAGGCGTTGGTGGGAGAGGCAACGACATTTTCCGTTTGGAGATATACTCAGGTTCTGATTCATGTGTGCGTCCCGAACTCGTAGGCAACGTCATTGTCCGTTTGGAGAAATGTTCGGCATCACTTTCAGGCTCGTGTTTTCTTCCATACTCTGACATTTTCCGTCGGAAGATATGTTTCAGTTGAGCTTCGAGGTCGTGTTTGACAGTCTTCAACGTGTCCTTACGTTTCGTGGCGGCTAGTTTTGGAGTCGGCTCCGGTGGCGTACTGTCCGGAAGGTCTTCATGTTTGATAGTCCCTAACGAGTCCTTACGTTTCGGAGGCGGCGCTGGGGGTGCATAATCCGGAAAGTCCTCATCCGTTCCCTCTGCTTTGGCGGCAGGTCCTTCACCAGTGTCTTCTGTCGAGGACCCACTTGAACTTGACCACCTGTTCCCATCTGATGGTTGGTGCGACCCTAGTGTGTCACCGTACGGATCCTCTATGCCCTCTTCTTGATTGACCTGCGGATGAAATGGACATCAAGGAAGGTCTATATTATTGCCACGGTTGTACTTCGAAAATATGCATTATTTCCTTATGTGTCGTATTGTCTTATGACTATTTTTTATTGATTGAAAATGAGCAAAGAAAAATAGCCTTCGCCAGGAATCGAACCCGAGACCTCAGGATTGTTAGACCGGTGCTCAACCATTAAGCCATGAAGACCCTTGAATGGGGGACTTTTTTATTGTGAAACTTAACGGAGGTATATTTAGAAATCAATTCATATTTTGTGTATTTCCTCTACAATAATAATTGTTTCTTTCAGATGGATCCAATCATAAGTTAAGATATTGAATCATTTATCGTCACACTCCTCATTTCTGTAAAGAAAAATGTCTTGCGACTTTCGATCCTCAGTTAGATATATTTTTCGGGGAAAATTGCGATACTTAAGTGCAACTATGATTCGGCAATTTAAAACACACTACCCAAATGAAATAGGAAAGTAACTGTTTCTGCGCGTCGAACATGACTCTATATAGAATTTACCACGCATGTCTTAATTATATTGGAATTCATTAGAAAAATAGAGAAATGATAGGACACTTCGTATAATACCTGCAAGTTAGTTAGTTGATGGTGATATTTGTAGAGTTGTGACTGCTTCTGAAGGATATTTCTAGATTGATGTCGCTCCTCACGCCACTTCGGTAAGTTCGGCACACGATGTACATTCTCGTAAATATTCTCTGTTCCATCGCCACCTGAATTTAAATGTAAATGTATCCCATTCACTATATTAACAGGATTGTGGCGTACCATGTATGTATTAAGTCTATGGCAAATAAATATTATCGTAGTCAAGGAGTTAATTTAAATGTAACAGCATTTGTAACAGCTATTGAAATTACTATACTACTAATAATAATTCTATATTGACAAACTACAGTATATCATGGAATATGACGTGTAAATTATGGGAGCAGAGTTATGAACAACATCAGTACAGTTTACTGACAAGAACGGTATTGATTATGTTGAAAGTCGAGCTGGACAGTTTGTGCTTTCGAATCGTCACTATACCTGAAATTCAAAACCTCTTGTTGATAAATATCACATTTAAAGTGGAACTTTTTTCGTGTATTTTGTACGCGACTTTGTCATAATGGAAACAGAGGATTAGTTTTATGGGGATTTTGTTGTTGTTATTTTAATTTTAAAGTGGTGCATTATCTTTGTCAAATTTAACCAAAATCAAATGGAGCTTTACCATTGCTGTTGTACCTTTAATATGGTCTAACAGAAGAATGGAGTGGGTTTGGATTTTTCAGATGTCTCCCAAATTATGGAGATATTGTGACTGAATGAAAAACGTTCCGGAACGCTGTTTGATAGAAGTCCAAATCAACGGGCAATGGGCAGAGGTAAACAGTGTTCTTTTTAAAAATAATTGTAGAAGAATCTTGAAATTAAATTGGTGATTGAAGTCTTAAAATGTCACTTTTGGAGAAAAAAATAAAATCCTATGAAGTTACTGGATCACTTCAAATCGATTGTCTCCTAAATAATATCCCTCAAATACAACTAATTGTAGACACTATATTCACAGAAGCAACGTGTGAAGCGTACTATGATTACCTGTCCCGGCGTCCTCATGATGTCGAGGGCAACATAACTCGTCGACACTCAAATCAGGTTCAACAGCGACGTCGCTTCGTGTCTGACAAAGACAAACAAACAGGGGTAAATATCGCATAATGTATCCTTCTTTATTATTTATTCATTCTATAGTCAATCTATTCCGAATTAAGTTTGGAAGAATGACTTATTTATCCATAGTTGTATGTGGTTATTAAATGAAAGCTGAATGTGGTTGATAACAACAGTTCCGCTATAGTTGCCATATAATTACACAGTCATCCTTGTCGACAAATGCTCCGGGGGACCACTCACTCACGAAAATCTGTGAGCAAGCGAATTATTCTTGGAGACTGTTACAAAACCATACAAAGCAGGATATTCTCCTTCTGTTCTATTCCTTATAGTAACATACTTGTTACGTTTTCCACCCTTGTTATAGTTTTGTAACCCACCTGTATCGTTTTACCCAGCTCCTCTTGGAAGGTTCCTATGGCTGATGCCGGGCCAGTCCTCACCATCCCCGCCTTGCGACCTCGGTTGGGAGCGGGTCTATTGGCCGAGATGTCAGTGTGGAGCCTGCTCCGGGCCGCTGGCAGCCCACGATGCTGGTCGAAGATGCCCTGAAGAAGCTCGCACCATTCGTCCCGCTGTTGTCTGTTTTAATAGAATTAATAATATTGATGATAATTTATAGAGATCTTATGATGCGCCAATTCCATCTGTTAATTGCAACATGCTCAGGGTGTGTTTCTGAACGATAATGGACAGGTTTCTTATAACAAAGACATACAGGTGCATTTGATTTTTAAATAACACGCATCATACAAAGACCTTATCCCTTTAATGTCGGAATCCTTCTAACTCAGTTGGTAAGAGCAGCGGTCTAGCGATCCGGAGGGCTCGGGTGATGATTTTCATTTGAATTATGAATTACCTGCTATCTGCAGCGAGGTACGTGGGGGTAGCCTTAGCCCCCTTGGCATGCTTGGCGCAGATGCAGATGTAATTGTCGTACTTGGCTTTCACGATCTTCGGCAGATCGGCGTCCGAAGAGCCGAGCCGTGTGAACGAGTTCACCCGAAGTGCGGAGTTGGGTTCGCCAGACGATGCGTCGGTGAAAATGTGGATTTCTGGACGCTGGTCGGGGCCGGAAGACCGAAGCTTGCAGTACACGAACTGCTCGGTGTCCTGTTCGAAGAGTTATTATAATAATTATTATGGGAATATTATTTCCAATTGTATTTACTGTATATTGAAGGTACAGTTCTGATGCGGTTTTGGACTAGAATATCTCAATTGAGGTGTCGAGGCAGGAACAATCATGTTGTAGTTTTGGACCACAAAACATTATTCTTTCAATTGAATCGCCCTATCCAGAATTTGTCCGCCACGATACAAAAATGAGAAGTCTCTTATATACTATTTTACTATTAATAATAGCAACAAAAATCATAATATAGAGACAACATATCGATAAATTCAGTGAGTGCTTAGATCATTTGAAAGATGCGTGTTCATACATTATCACAATAACAACCTTATTTTGATACGGGTTTGATAGCCCCGGGGAAGCGGGTTTACTCACCTTAATTGCTCCCTTTTTGTATCGTACCATGTGACCTTCCTTTATGTACTCCATTGTGATCTGCATTGAAAACAGTCGACATAAAAGAATAGAAAAAAAAACAAGATTGAAAAAGAAATTGAAGAGCGATGTTTTCAAATACTGCCAATTTAAGCCTTAATTCATACAACACTATGTGAAATGAATCAATGCGAATTATAGTAACTGGTTATAAAGCATTGTGTCTAAATACACTATTTATTATTTGGAATTTTAAAATCGGTTCTCTCGATACTGGATGATTGTGCCCCGTTGTTTTCCTCTCACTATACCTCATGCATATAGATACATGACAGAAAAGGGTTTTGGTTTGTCAAATTCCACGCTCTTTATTACTGAAATGCTATGACTATAATATAAATATTTATATCACATTTCAAGTATCCAACAAACCAGTGGCATCGAGTACATGGCATGTGGGAGGAGGTATAGTCCTAAAGTAAGTTTCCCGCTGGGGAACATCTAGACATTATTTTGAGGATGCTTCCAGTTATAGAGGAGAAACCCAGGCCTGACAAGCAAATAAATAAACAAATAATTAACAAAATACAAAAATTATCCAAACATACTTAAAACACACAGAAATCCGTCTTTTTGTTGGTACAAATTTATTCGTGAACGTTCTTGGTTACATTTTGTAGCCACCCACTCATAACCCCAACCCTAATACATGCCATTAACACTGAATTATAACGGGAAAATGAAACCGTGCCCCTTTTGATCATTAAAATTAATACATTACAAACAACAATACTGTGATGGTATTATTGACGGGGACAAATAAATATGGACTTCGATCAGCTAGTTCCATATACCGTGAAGTCAATAAACGATTATTCTATATAAAAGTCGTATTACTTTACTTTTGTAAAGGCATGGATTTATGCTGTCACATGATCAAATCAGCACAATTTAAACATGGCAAACAATAAAAATGCAATGAATGCATCAATCATGAATATGAAACTAAAATAGCCCCTTATGGTTGAATTTCTTGATATGTCTTCCTCTTCGTGAGTGCGTTTACAATAGCAGTGCTTACATTTGATTACAATTGTCGTTAACAAAATAACATAAATTGGTTCAGATTGAGGAATATTCTAGAGTTACTTCCCTTTTCTTTGATAACGTGACTGTAGAGGACTGTCCCCCTCCTGTTCCCATTGTCCAAACTCTCATAAATGTACTTTAGAAGTCAAGTGGTTCTCACTTAAAGGGATAGTTGAGTTTTGGTATATAGATAGTACAGTTTTGGTCAAACTGAATGTTAGTAACCAAAACCTGCACCATTACATTACAAACTAATAGTTATAACTCCACCATGCTCGAAATGTATAAAGAATTACACACGACTAAGTAAAGAGCCGGTTATCATTAAAAAAGAGCCGTTAAAACTCAAGAGGGCGCTCTCTAAAAACTCATTGGCTTCAACCATTTTGAATATAAAAAATTGTGCATGGGATAAAACATCTTTTGTACATTTTTGAAAAGTGTTTTTTTTCTTCCAACGGCTGGTTCAAAATTATTGAATTATTGTGGGGCCCCAATTACAATAGTTACAAATTATGGGTATATTTATGGATATTTCAGCCGTCTATGAACCGATTTTGATCAAATAAAGTTGATTCTGTCATTAAAATTGTATATGCTCATTCAAATTTGACACTCATGCAGTTTTTCATTACCTCACAACAAATTATTTCGTGCAGCGCCCTCTATTCCAAAACTCAACTATCTCTTTAACTCATTCCATTCGTATTACGAATATATGCATGGAACAGGTTTCTTTTTTTTTTTTTATTTCCCTTTCGTTAGAAATATATATTTACGATTGAAGAGTTTGGATTTTTGATTATCCACTGAGAAGTTATACAAAGTTGGTGCAATGAGTAATACTATTATACTGTGCATTTTTGCGAATTACTCGGCCGTATAACATCCTTTTAATCTAACATGTTCACAGTAAAGTTCATAGATCCCTTTGAGGACAACTTACAAAGGTTGGTTCATTACAATCGCGAACCTATTGTAATGAGTGCCAGCTCTATGGAATATAAATATCAATGAGCTACCAGATAAGAAAAAAAATAGTTCTCCCAAATGAAGAGCTTAATTCTATACAGTCGCTAAATCCAGTTTGTGAATTACTGATGAACATTGTAGAAAAGCACGTTTATCTGCCAAAAGAAATATGAACATGAACATGCTCCAAAGTTTTATTTTGCGTGATTGGTCTTATAATTTGTATTTGACTGTAGCTTTATGCTCCGTATAGCGCATTGTTACACGCATCAATTTTCATTGAAATGAATGATCTCTGTCAATTTACTCGATTGTTTTTATTTATTTAAAGGGGCATAGTTCAGTTTTGGTATAGAGGGCGCTGTACGAATTGTTTTTTTGTGAGATAATGTAAAACTGAGTGTAAAATTTGAAAGAACGTACAATTTTAATGACAGATTAAACTTTATTTGATCAAAATCGGTTTAGAAACGGCTGAAATATCAATAAATATATCCGATCAGAATAATTCTGGGGCCCAGATTTATTCGATGATTAAAAAAACAAAAAAAACATTGCTTACACTTTTTCAAACATTTTCTAAAGAGGTTTTTAAATAGTTGTTGATGATCTCTCTATTTAATCCTTATTTCAACAAAGCATCACATGCATAATTTTGTATGAAAAATCGTTGAAACCAATGCTTTTTAGAGAGCGCCCTCTTGTGTTTTAATGGCTCTTTTTGAATGATAACAGGCTTTTTTCTTAGTCGTTTGTAATTTTCTGTAGCCTACCTTTCGAGCATGGTGGAGTTATAACTATTAGTTTGTAATGTTATTGTGCAGGTTTTGGTTACTAAAGCTCAGCATTACAAAATCTGTACTACCCCTTTAAGATAAAAAATCAGTATAATTATGAACTACCTTTTATATTGCCACAGCTCATTGTTGTGGTCTCATGAAATGAGATGCATTTATAATGTTAAATTCTCCCTTATCTGCTTAATATAATCCTTACAATATGGTATTGAGGGAGGGTGGGGGTAATCCACTTATTGGGGGCACCCTGTGTATTATTATTTTTGAATATTTTTTTCTTTTTTTGATCAAATTGTTTAGGGACGTGCTTACTCTTCGTAGTAATATACACACCACTGTGAGAATAGTTAATAATGATAATATTATCTGATTATAGGCGACTTGTAGCGCCATGTTAGTCATAATCCGATACTTTTGTTGTCCTTAAAATTAGCAAAATAATGCTCCTCTGACTTGTTACGCAAATACATAAAGTAATAGTTATACTTGTCATCAGTCAAATAATGTTAACGATTAGAATCATATAAACGGTCAAAATTGAATATTCCAGACGCGCGTACGGTATTCATATTCAATGTAAGTTAATTGCAACCAAGTCTTAAAGTATTAAGGTTGGATTGTTTACAAGTAAAAGAAGAAAAAGAAGGAGGAAAAGGAGAAGGAGAAATCGGAAGGAGAAATAAAATAGGGAATGTCAGAAAGGAGGGAGAGAAGAAAAATGAGAAGGACGGTTCTAGTAACTTTGTTGACATGTGCAACAAGTGATGAGTGGTTGATGCAATGTATATTGTTGTTATCTGATACGGTATGTCCACTGGGTGTTGTGTGAAAATTTCAAGTTGAATGGACGTTATATGACCGAGTAATGAGCAAAAATGCAAAATGATATTCACTAACTCATTGCACTCACTTTGTACACGGTTTTGATGGTCCAGTAGATCATTTACCATCTGAACACTTCAATCGTAAATATCTTTTTAACGAAAGGGAAATTTGAAAAACCGAAACCTTTCCCATGTTTTAATTGTTAATACGATTACAACAAGGTATGAGGGAACCGCTAGAATTCCAATTCGATTTTGACGATTTGGACAATGTTTATACTAAGTCCCTTTAAATAGCATTCTATCATCTTTAATTTGATTAATTAATTAAACGTATTGACCATTTTGTTGTACAGCGTGCCATGGATTGAAATGGGAGAAACGTGCACCTAAATAATATGATAATGCATACATTTGAAAGGAATTTTGTAGTAACTTTGTTGGCATGGGCAGAAAGTGATGAATGGTTGATTGGTTGGTGAAATGTGTAGTTTTCTGATTCGATATGTCATCTGCGTATTGGTGTGGAAATTTTACGTTAAACGGATGTTGTTATGACCGAGTAATTAGCAACAAATAATGTGATATTCCCTTTCTCATTGCACTGACTTTATACAAGATTATGACAATCCAGTGGATAGTTAAAAATCAGAACACTTCAATCGTTCATATATTATTTTGAACAAAAGGGACATTTGAGCAAAACAGAACGTGTTCCATAACTATGCTTATATTGGTATACAACACGGTGTGTGAGAGAACCGCTAGATCTCTCATTAAATTGTGTGGATGTGGACAATGTTACGAAATCCCTTTAATGTATACTTCATACACTTACATTAATATTTTAGATCAAAAAGATACTATTATGACCTACATTAAGATTAAAAAGCCATAAACCGCTAAAAAATAATAACACTGACGCATGTATATGTCCAGTATAATACTTCATGATGTAGTGTGAAATGTGCACACGATTCTATTTATACCTGACATGGTATATGATTTCAAGTGCTCGACGTGAACTCGTTAATACAGGGATGTACTTGAAATTTGAGACAATGCAAATTCGTATTTATACCTTTAACCTTAATTTAGTAGTGGTAATTCAGGATGCACATTTGATATGAGCTCATAAGCACAAAGCGACTCACGTGTATTCTTGCTATTCATGTCACACACGTACATTTGTAGGCCTACATGTAAAAAATATATTAATGCGGCATGTTTTTTTTTCTCGTAACAGCAGGCTTCTTCTTATGATTTTGATTTTAAAAATTATGTCCTTAAAACCATCACATCATGTCTCTTCCGAAAAATGAATCCCCCATAATCTATACGGGCCATTCTTAACCCATTCAGTACTGGTCTCGAAAATACTCGGGCTATTATGGTCTATGGTACATGGTGGCTTAGCGGTTAGAGTGTCCGCCTCATGCAAGGGAGGTCCCGGGTTCGAACCCAGACCGGGTCATACCAAAGACTTTAAAAATGGTACATTCTGCCTTCTAGCCAGGCGCTCGACATTTATAGAATGGAGAAGGGAAAGTTAATCACACGAGTTACCAGAGGACTGGCCCCCTTCTGTAGCGTTCGCTACATTTAGTAGACGTGTGGCCTAGGGCTAATGAATCGGAGATAGGCGCCGCCTTATGTGCACATGAAGGACTTTAACTAATTATAAGTATATGGAGAATACATAATGGTATAGCAAACAATCAAACAGTCACGAACTAATCGATAGTATAGAGTCCATTACCTTTAATCGATTATATCTATTAATAACCAACTTCGAGCAAATTGCACAAAGAAATAATCTTTTAAAATTACAACACAATTTGAAATTATATCTTACTTTTCCAGTACTAATTGTTTTTTCTTTCTTTCTGGGATGTTGATTTATTATAATGAACCGATGCAGCTTATCACCACTGTACAATTAAAACTCTACACCTCCAGTTTTTCTAGAATGGAGTCATGATGAACTGGTAGTATGCGAACGTGGCACCCACAATGGCAAATGTGCACTTCTCGGGGACATGTTACTTTTGGTTTCTAGCTTCAGGAACATTTATAAGGTAAAAACGGTACATACCGGTAACTAAATAATAAATCTGAATTAGACCATATTCTAGTCAATTCTCGAAATTAGGTTAAAGTGATCATTTAACTTTGTGAAAATTCAACCAAATTCACTTGGAGTTTTAACGCTTCTCTTACCTTGTTGTTTGACTTATGGTAACAGAAGAATGAAATGGGATTTGTCAAATGTCTCCCTAATTATGGAGATATTTAAGACTGAATTCTAATGCGTCTGTAGACCGTTTCGACCTCAGTTAATTGTATCCGGATTCGGAGACTAAAGCCTCTATACTATAGTATCCGAATTCGGATACTTCACGCAAACGATCGGGATAAAATCAGACATCGATTTACTCTTTTTTAACTAGGTAAACATTATTTATTTCTATGAAAATCTCGTATATCATTCTCAAGAATCTTTCAATGATGTTAGAATATGATTGAAGTCTCAAATATCACTTTGGGGAAAAATCAATGGTATATGATTGAAGTCTCCAATATCACTTTGGGAAAAAATCAATGGTATATGATTGAAGTCTCCAATAATTATCACTTTGGAGGAAATATATATCAATGGTATATGATTGCAGTCTCAAATATCACTTTGGGGAAAATATATATATATATATATATCAATGGTATATGATTGCAGTCTCAAATATCACTTTGGGGAAAATATATAAAGTTAATGGATCCCTGTCTTTTAGTGTAGGATTATAGAAAAAGGCAACTTACCCAGACGAATATACCCTGCTGTGGTGAATGCAAATGAGTGCATGCATGTGTTTACTGAAGTCCAGTTAAAAGCCAAGGGCAATCTGCACTGCGTCTATAAAATAATTTCAGTTACAGTATTTCCTCGTCTCCACATACGTTCATTGAACATGTCCAAACTGCATAATCATAATATTTGTTTGAAATATTTCCGGCGCTGTATTATGTATTATGTAGTATAGACGACTATTGAGATCCGTGCATGCATGCATGCAGACATCCACTCGTATCCGACTGTGTACACGAACTGTTTGTTTAATCATGTCGCACCAGCCGATCTGATCTTGGGTTCGTTGTATTGTTCAGGTTCAATTTTACCTCCACTTGTTCCTCGTATCCTTCGTAGTATTGACTTTACCGAACCGATCAGCTGAACATGTATACGCACGTACACGCTAAGTGAAAAAAACGGGAAATCCCCCTTTTCTACCTTTTGGGACAACATTGCGTCATCATCATATGATTTTTCTCTGGAGGAGTGAGTAACAGAGGGGGGGGGTTATGAAAAAAGGGCTGTTTTGGGGGATTCACCCCCCCCCCCCCCCCCTTTACAAAATTGAAGTGGTCTCGAGGTCAATTGTTAGTGGTCTCGACCATCATAACCAATGGTCTCGGCCCCCCACAACCAAGTGGTCTTGGTCTCGGCCTTGACATTTTTGACGGATCTCGGTCTCTGCTTCGAAAAATCTTCACCGACACACCCCCCTCAAAAAATCTTCACCGTAACCCCCCTCGAAAATTCTTCACCGACACCCCCCCTCGAAAAAAACTTCACCGACACCCCCCTCGAAAATTCTTCAGCGACACCTCCCCCCCCCCCCCCCCCCCTGAACAAATCCTGGGTACGCCACTGAGTAACAGTCGATGTTAATAGAAACGGGCCGGGCTATATGAGGTCTTTTTACCGTCGGGGTGGGTTGGGGGTGGGGGTGGGCTTCAGATTTCGGCCATGAAACGTCTGATCGCCTCAAAAATGTGCACGCGGGCATATAAACCATAATATTTGTTTTTAATTGAACATTGGTATTCACTACATAATATTCTTTAGACCAATCGGAATAATAATTCAAGAAAAAGTAATTAGAATATTCTGATTATTAATTTGTTTTGTATTGTTTTAATCATTTGTCATGTATTTTATTTGTTTGTAACTTATATAATGTAGTTCATTGTTTGTATTGGTTTATTCGATTCTAACTTTGATTCAACTATTTCATGCCCCAACGCACATCTAAACTGAAAATGAAAACAAGTCTACCAAATAGCAAATGTTTTATCTCTTTTTAGTAAACAAAAAATTGTATAAGTTTTGTACACAAATCACTAAAATTAGCAATTTTTCAGGCCGACATGAAATCTCGCGTTGCCGTGCAATCGCGAACATCGCAGAGGGGTTAGGGGTGGCCATGTATACGGTAAACTCTATGCCCTATAAGAAGTGCATAGTACTTCCAAGTTAATTCGGCCCCCATCCCCATGACCCGCTCCATGATATGGGTACATGTACCATCATTTTGACAGCGCAGGTTCCGTTGACACTTTCTTTTGTCTTTTTCATTACATGAATTAGGCATAACAGTACCTAAAACATGAGTTGACAGGATGTTAGAAATAGTGTGTTTTTTGTCACGAGTTTCTTGTCATTTGTGACCACTCTTGTATACTATTGCTTCCACTTACACTTGAGAGCCAATATAAATATATACTTAATATTAAAACAATACTTATCGTAAGTGCGATTTCACCATTAGAGGAATGAAGAATAACAAGGAAACGCCGGAAACCAGACACCGCAGGAAAGGCCAATCAAAGATACCATGACGACCTAATCTATAGTTTGGAAAATTTGGTATTTTATCTCATAGCCGTTGTCTCTCAGTAATACTAGGTCCCGTACATACTCGGGCTTAGGTCTATTTAGAATGCATGTGATAGCAAAATGTTTTTGCCCCCCACTCGGTCCGACCACGCTACACCCCTGCAGTTAGGGTCTATAGTTATGAATGGATAAGCGGTTACCATGGTTACAGTAGATACTAGGATATATCTCACTGTCTTGCTATGGAAAAGGATGTTTGTTTTTTTACATTAAAAGGTGAACCAAAATTATTGCACCTTTTCGGAATATAACCCATAAATGAATATAATTTGGCAAAATGTTTCCCATACTTGTTTTTTTTATTAGAGACTTGCTATGTAGCAGATTCCTATTCATTGTATTTATTAATTTATTAATTCATCTATTAATGTATGTTTTTATATTCAATGTATTATAATTTTGTATTACTTTTTTTTTGGGGGGGGGGGGGGGAGGAGGGGGAACTTCAACACCAAAAGCCCCCCAGCGGTACACCGTTGCTTTTTGCAATAGTGCATACAATGTAAAAGCAAACAGTAAAGTTTGCTGACACTTGGACACTTTTGTTATCTTTCCCGAGTCATAATGAAACTGTCAGTAAACATGATGATGATTAAAAAAAGGGATTGTTTTTCTTCACATTTCGCAAGCTTCACCGACAATACTATAGGGACAGTCCCGCGTCAAATAAAATAAAATCACAATACATGACAATCATATTCATCATCAGCGCACCCACCCGCAGACAAAAACTTGGCTCGGGGAAAACATAATAGACCCAATTAACCTTAATAATATATTATTCGTATTGTGTACCATGATGCTGATCGTGGATTCGCGAAAGAAATTACTAGAATATATGACAGTCTATTTCGTGCGATTGAATCACTGCGATTGTTTGTGATTCAAAATAATTGTTTTTTTTTGCGATATCATGCGGATAACTGCGATTGTCCGCCGACTATAGCTGCGATTAAAATGTATATACTTCTTGAAATACTTAGTTTTTATCTAGCTCGCGAAATAATAATTTTTGTAAGAGGCTTCTAAACCAAAACTTTTATATCCCTTTATAAAGGGATCACAAGTAAAATTTTAAATATAAAAAACATACTTAGAACTCTAGCGGTTTTCACATACCTCGTTGTATTCATATTAACAATACAAGCATGGAACAGGTTTCGGTTTTTCCAAATTTCTCTTTCTTATAGAAATATTCAAATTTGGCAATTTCCACTGGATAATTTAAATTGATTACAAAGTCAGCGCAGCGAGTTAGCGAATATCACTTTTCATTTTTTGCTCATTACTCGGTTATATGACTTTCATTTACCACACGTTCACACATCACTCAGTGGATATATCAAATTACAGAAGTACACATTTTATCAACCATTTTTCTCAGTTTTACTATAATGTCAACAAAGTTACTAGATTATATTTAAAGGGATCTAGTATGTTGACATGTGCAAAAAGTGATGAATGGTTGATGCAATGTATATTGTTGTTATCTCATATGTCCATAGGGTATTGTGTGAAAAGTTCAAGTCAAATGGACATTGCATGGCCAAGTAATGAGCGAAAATGCAAAGTGATAGTCACTAACTCACTGCACTCACTTTACACGTTAAGAAAAACTCCGGGGGAGTTTTTCTTATCTGAATACTTCGATCGTACATATCTTTGTAACGAAAGGGAAATTTGAAAAACCGAAACCTGTCCCATGATTTTATTGGTAATACGAATACAACAAGGTATGAGGGAACCGCTAGAATTAAAGTTTTATTTTGAGGATTTGGACAATGTTACTAAGTCCCTTTAAGGGGCTTCTAAGTAAGAACTTTACTATCCATTTAAAGGGTTCTGTTACATTGTCCAAATCCACAAATCTTACTTAGTACTCAATTGTTCTCTCATATCATACCTTGTTGAATTCGTATTACCAATAGAAGCATGGAACACGTTCCGGTTTTTCGAATTTAACTATCGTTAAAAAAGGTATTTACGCTTGAAGTGTTCAGATGTTTAATTATCCACTGGAAAGTTATAACTGTGTACAAAGTCATTGCAATAAGTCACTTCAAATTTTTGCTCATTACTCGGCCATATAACGCCCATTTAACTTGACAATGTTCACACAATACCCACGCAGTGGACATATCAGATCACAACAATACACATTTTGTCAACCATTCACCACGTTTTGCAACTGTCAACAAAGTTACTAGATCACTTTAAAAATAACATTGTCCAAGGGGTTACTTTAACCAGGGAGCGTTTTTTTTTCCATGGGCATTATAAGGATGATAAGTGTGTCAGGTGAGCGAAAAGTGATTACGATAAAAATGTAAATAATTCAAATCTAATCCGCCTCTCCCCCTCTTTCCTCTCTTCTCCGACTCTCATCCTCTTCATCACCCCTCCCCCATCTCTTGTTCCCCTTTTATACCCACCAACCCCCTCCCCCTCCCCCCTCTCACTTTGTGTCTCTATCTCTCTTTCTTTACAGTCTATTTGTAAATTATTTCTTGAATTTGCCTCTTGTTTTTCAAAACTGTACCAATAATGCAAATTCTGATTGAGAAAAAAAACATGTAATAATTTACAATATACGATATGGCTTCTGATAATACAGTAGTGAATTTAATTTGTATTTACACAAAAAATAAAAATCCACATGATTGTTGTTATTATGCATATTTAAAGAATGTGACATTTCATCGGAGCACCATCTGAAAGATTTTTGTTTTTTTACTATGATCATATTCATAAATATCGTTTTAATAAGTACAAAGTAAACAAAAACACAACTTGATATACAGCCTGATCTAATGCAAAATATTCTTTAAAAAAATGAAAGTTCATATCATAGTACTGGCCTTACAACTCATACAGGGACGGGTTGCATGCTTATATACAATACACAATAGTGCTATAGTTGCCAATATTTCAGCTGAAATGCCATGAAATAGACTTCATTTTGTTGTATCCCCTTTTAAACATAGTATATAACCCATATTATATATATTTTCACATCACAACAGCTGCAATTTAAACTCGTTATAAGTACATGTATTTGTGGGAAGCATTTTTTTGTTGAATGAAGTACATTGTACATATGAAATGGAAATGTTCTTGTAAATGTTATTGAATCTTTACAGGTCAAATAGTTATGAATTGGAAGCATACTAAAAACAAACCTGCATATCAAAAAACCATATTCACATAAAACGCAACAAATTCAAAATTATGTTATAATGTTATATTAGGGAGGCTATATTATATATACATTATATATGTACATAATACAAGTGCTGTGAGGTGATCATACATTACAAAGTTAATACAATATGCACACTATCACTAGATCAGCTGCATCGTTATAAACATGATGTTGTGGCCAAAATATACATAATTTACTGTCTAAAAATATACATGTACGAACGGATAGAAAACATAATAGTTGTACATATGTACTTACATAGTATGTTATGTATACATTAATGATGTTATGTATACATTAATGCATACATGATAACAAAAATAAATAAACACTTTTATGGAGTCAGTAAATTAACATGTATTTAAATATTGCGACCTTCCGAAGCAGACAAACAAACGTTTTTTTTAAATATTTTGTTTTCATTCAAACAAACAGATGCTGATAAGGCATTTGTATTATTTTGTGAAATTATGTCATATTAATGAAGTATAATAGTACTGATTGAAATTATGGCACCATTAATGCGTTTAGTAAACACGTGTAATTATAAAGCAAAGATATATATTTATAGTACGTATTACAGAACTACGAAGCTCATATTTGAATTCAACCTAAAATTGACATTGAAAACGAAGGATAAAATGTTTTCTCCATTCCATAAAAAAATACAAGTTAGATATTAAAGTGTGAAAGCATCATGAAAAAAAAAACAATAACCAAGAATACAAATGTGATTGAATCTACGAAATTCATTATTATCTTGCTTTCGATCATTTTCTCTATCAATTAGTCTGTTCAGATATGGTCATGTATTCCGTAATTATGGTGGTTTACATACTTATACAAATTTGCGCACGTGAGGGAGATTTTGCTTACATTACCATGATTACACGATATTCTTTATTGTACAGATCCAGACAGAATTGTAATGATTGAATTCATTATTACATGAACATATATATTGCATTCAATGTTTGCATCTCATATTTCATACACATGTTCGCTTATTTACTGAGTTGATTAAAATATACTAAAATATAAAACATATAAAAATAAACAATTGCGTATCCATAATTATTTATAAATAATGCTAGTGATGAGGAAACATCGCATATTGCATTTTTTCGAAAGACTTGTAAGGAAGACTAGTTATCTAAATTACCAGTAAGATTATGTTGATGCCAAAAACGTTACAAGATGAATACACCTGCAAATGCATATGAAGTTAAAGGAACACGGTCGGGGCCCGATCCTTATGACTTTTCACAATAATAACTCATTCATTATAGTTGCACAGATAACAGTAACAAAAAACAACGAAGTTACTATATTCAATCTGTGCATGCGGTATAGCCACTCGATGAGTAATATATTAATCCTCTCGAAGCGGGTCCTATATTACTGTCGTTATTTATGTCCTACTTATAGTGGCGAAGCCTAGGCTACGTACGATATATAGAGGGGACAACTATTTGTTAATTTTTTTACATAATTTACATAATTGCCGTTTCTTTTGTTTTGTGAATGTTATATGTGCAATTTTTTCTGGGGGCACGTGCTTCCTTTATGGCCCCTCGTGTGCATTCCACTGTCCTTTGATATACTGTTTAACGATCGTCTGGCAAGAATTATGGTACAGTATGAAGAAAAGCCCTATGGCAAGATCAGTTGGGTTTCGGACCAAGTTGGAGTTTGGTCCCAGATACGGTTTGGACCCAGTTGGGATTCAGACGGATCACTGACCTGGTTGGGTATCGGACCTGGTTGAGGTCCGAACCTAATTGGGGGTACGGACCCATAGTTTGCGGTTTAGACCGGTTTGGAGTTCGCACCCGGTTTGTAGTTCGCACCCGGTTGGGGTTCGGACCTTGGTGGATGTCGGACCCAGTTGGGTCTCGTACCCTATCGGGGCTAATAAACACACAGTCATCTGGTAAGTATACTATACTGACTGAATCATGTATGTTTAGACGTATGCTCTACCCCTGACTGACTGACTAACTGGGTGGAGAAACACCTCGCAGCGCAGTTTATCTCCTAAAGGTCGTGTTGCGACCTCCTCTGTGCATCATGCCGACGTTCACGTAGGTGGCTTCCTCTTCGGGCTGCAGCTCGAACAAGTCCTCGGGGTGGAGAATGAGCACGATGTCCTTACCCGCTTGCTGAAGCATCGTATGCACCTGTCGTGTCAAGATGGAAAACACAATATTATATGTAAAAGGTAATTTGTCGGTACGAATGCCCAATGCCAGAGGGAAAAAAAGCAAAACATTTGGTTGGTTGATTCTTTGTTTTAATGTGAACTGTTTGGCGATCTTGTGTCTTTTTCCGGGGAAGCCCAAACTTTATTTGCATACTTAACCCCCCCCCCCCCCCCCCTTGGGCTGCAAGTGAAAATGTGATGTGCATAGAAAAACGCCATCATGTGTCCAGACCCACACAGTATCCGAATCGTCATTGGGTCAACCCCCCCTTAGCAAAAAGCTAGATCCAACCCCCCCCCCCCCCTTAGCAAAAAGATAGATCCGCCCTGGTTTGTTTAGTTTACTTGCCTTTGCTTTAGTGTGTTTGTTTTAGTTGACTTGCGTTAGTTTACTTGCAATGATTTCAACGAACCTTTTGGGTTAGAGGCATTCGGATCCACGGGGTGGAAGTTGATTTCGGTGATGACGTAGTTGCACATGGTCCCTGCTCGGTAACATGCTGTGAGCTAACTTCGACTGCAGGTTACCCTCTCTCACCGCCAGACCCCTGTCGACTGGATGTCGGTAATCTGAAAGTGAGACGAATGACACAGGTAATGGCGCTGTTGAATAATTAAATGTGTCAAGATAGCGCCCTCTATAATAAATGACTATTTTTGGACATCTCAACCTACTCATTGCCCTGCAAGTGGGTCACTTTTTTAAAAATTGTTACATTTTAATTTATTAAACCCCAATAAACACATTTACAGTTTTACTAGATCTGTTTTGAGAATACAGAACATATACAGTTTCGCATTCATTACTAAAAGTGCAGATTTTGTACAAATTTAAGAGAAAAACAATGATCAAAGCAGTGACATGGATATAATAATAAGTAGTAATGTCTATACCAAGATTTTGAAACGGATGAATAATTGGTTAACCCAAGTTACTCCAACAACATAATTGTATGATGTATACCAATCTAGTAGGGAACAAAATCTAGCAGGGAAGGATTAAAAGACGCGGGTTAATATATAATAATTTGTCATCGTAATACCTTTGTTCCATCTAGCGTGAACCCGATGTCCTTCAGATCTCCTGAACGCCAGTGAAACTTGCACATCGTCGCAAATGGGATCCGCTTTACTGTCAGTTTTACATCCGCCTACAAAATGTAACAAAAAGTTTTACAAAGTTGTGCTTAACAAATTGTAATAACCGTAGTAATACTGTACTCATTTCCCGCACTCCCAGAAATAATCATAACCGTATATCGCTTACTGATTAATTGGATTAATTGAGAGTTGATAGCGTCTCATTATAATGAACTTGTAAATTGTCTTTATATGGGAATTTGGTGGGTCCTGTATTAACTATATGCGGATTGCAAGTCTATTAAGGAACAGATAGAGTATTTTTATGTGATTTGGAACGGGACAAATCGTAAAATGAATCAAATCAAATTCAATAAATTTAAACAATGAATAATACAAAATAATAGTCATCTCAGAAAATGTAGTGCTGTTACCTTATCGGACAATTCAATGCACTTGCAGGCGTAGTCAATGGTGTCCAGACGCTGGTCATTGATCTTGAGCCACTGGTCACCGATTTGGAAGATGCCCCGTAACTCTTGCGGCACGCGTGTGACTCTGGACACAAAATTGAAAAAGAAAAACAAATTAACCCCTTACCTATATATAACAGGAATATGATGTACCATTATTATACGAATTTCAAAATCTAATAGGGAACATGTATAACTTATATTTTATTACATATGAAAGGTTAAGATTGCTAAGAGCACGTGCGCGATAATACAAGCTGTCATTTGTCGACTCTTTACCATATTACGTATAACTCTATGTAGCAGTTCTAATGTTATCTCGTGTTATCCGTATTCCCTAAAGACACATGGAACAGGCTTGAGTTTTAAGAATGTCTCTCCCGTTGTAAAGATGTTCAGATTTGAAAGTCTTTCTGTCATGCCTGTGGGGGCGTTTCAGCCAGGTGTTTATAACAAGTAAAAGCGAATATTGCATTTTCGCGGCCATTAACGAGAAATGTTCACACATCACTCAGTGGACATATCGGATCACAGAAGTACAATGGGTGATTTCAAGTATGATGTTTAACCAGTAACACCAGTTTGATAAACACTAACACCCGCCCTAAACACCATACTTGATATCACCCATTGTATCAACCCCTTGTTAGTTTTGGCACATGCATGTCAACAAAGTTACTACATGTATAATCTCTTTAATAATGATACTTACATGATATTTCTCTCATGCATTCGCAGTTGAAGGTGGTTGATGTTTCTGTACAAGAGATCTCTGGGAATTATCAGTTGGGTCCCATCTCCAAACCTCTCGGCAACCAGCTTACTGCAGAGAGACAAAAACAAAAATAGCATTACATCGTATGCCTTTCCACAAACAACTATACCTTTTTACATCGTTGTCGTTGTTAACACAGTCCTCTGTCCAAGCAATGAACATAACATGGTTATTTCAGGCATCCTTTCCATTCATATTTTGTTATTACGTTATGAAACTTATGATTGATGCCAATTCAGTTATTGAAATGTTGTTTTCCTAATTCTCTAATTTAAAAAAAGGAAAACTTCAACCAACATTCATTTGATTTATGAAATCATGTAGTAAAACCTATATTATAATTATACCAAATTGTTTATTACGCCATTGTTAATGAATGTTAAGTCTGGTGATCCTTACTCGTACTGTTGAAGCACGTGAGATGGTTCTCGCTGTTCAGACTTTCCCTCGGTCTTCAGTGGCTGTGCCGCTGCGCCCTTAATTAGGCGATGAAGTGGTTTGGGGGCAACCACTGGTGGGGGGCAGGCGTCCTTTCGCACAGCAGACTTCTCCCGTTGCTGCAAGCACAAGCTGGCTTCTGGCTCTCGAACTGTCGATGTAGCTGCCCCATCCACTAAAGGACATCTCCGGGGACCTCGGCCATCCGGTGCCTTTCGCACAGCAGACTTCTTCGGTGGCAAGCACAAGCTGGCTTCTGGCTCTGGTGCTGCAGGACCCCCATCTAGAGGATATCTGGGAAATCCGCCATCCGGTGTCACTTCGTCCGCCGATTCTCCGGAGTGTTCGGGAGAGGAAGGTGGCCAAGAGGACTCAACAGGAACCTTTTTTTCCTGGGCCACGTTGCATGGTTGACATCCGCCTGTGCTCTCTTCTGATGATGTGCTGGAGTTCGAGGAGTTCGAGAGACGGTTCGCAGCAACTGTCCGAGTACGTTGTGACGGCCGTAATGCCACCATGTCACCATATGCACCTTCAATCTCCTGCACATCATCACCCTCAAATTCGTCTTCGCCTTCGTCATCTGAATCCTGCTGAAAATAATGATGAGGGATAGGGGGATATTTTGAATAATGTTTCGTAACATTACATTTTTGTCACAGTCATAATATAAACGGACACAGTGGCGTAGACAGGTTCTTACACCTGGGGGGGGGGGGGGATGATTTGCCGTTCACCGGACCAAGACCAATTTTTCGAGACCAAGACAATTGCTTGAAAGTCGTCTCAGTGGGGGGGGGGGGGGGGGGGGGGGGGGTAGATGTGAAGATGGTCGTGACTAGGCGGGCCGAAACTGAAAGCAGTTTTGAAATTTTTTTTTTTTTTTTGGTGGGGGGGGGGGGGGGCAAAACCTATGGGGGCTCAGGATTTTGTGTGTGTATATAGGGGCTCATGCCCAACCACACTCACAGTCACAGTGCTGCCAACTTTGAGCCAGATGTGAGAGTGAGACATTGCAAGGATCGAAGCGACCAAGCCCGAGGAAGCGAAGTGACTGAGCGGGGGGAGGGTGTGGGAGGGGGTGTCCCCCCACGCTAGAGAGATTTTGCATTTTTGGACTTGAAATTGTGCATTCTGGTGCTTACCTAGATATGAAATTCGGGCTTAACATTGACTGTATCTGGGAAAGCGTGTTATGATTTGATCGACCAGAAATTTTTAATATATTTTCACGATAAAACAAATAATTGACACACTAATAAATATGCACCTCAATACAGGGAGGGAAGTGACTGAGCGGGGGGAGGGTGTGGGAGGGGGGTGTCCCCCCTCCCACGCTAGGGAGATTTTGCATTTTTGGACTTGAAATTGTGCATTCTGGTGCTTACCTAGATAGGAAATTCGGGCTTAAAATTGCCTGTATCTGGGACATATTTTCACGAAGAAAACAAATAATTGACACATATATATGCACCCCAACACAAATATTGTATTTATATTTATCATCATACACAGTTCCAACATCACCATATGCCACATTTTGTATGATCCAACAACTTAGCCTATTGCCAAGAATGAGTCCCGAGGGGCAAAGCTACCGAGGGCTGGGGCAGGGCCAAATAGGGAGGGTTTTGGGAGGGGGTATCCCCCTCCCACGGAGAAGATTTTGCATTTATATATAGGTATATACTTGAAATGGTGCAATTTGGTGCACGTCACAAGGAGCCAGAGCAATGTCAGCCTACACTGGAACTACGTGGCCCGGTATACAGAAAAAAAATACTCACCCCTGACCATACGCAAGTTACACAACAAACTGAGATAATATGTTCGCGCGCGAAGCGTGCAGCAGAAATTGAAAGTTGATGTATAAATTACCTTTTTAACGTTAGAATTAACAAGTCTTAGCTCATACAACTTATGTTTTCTTTCCCACTCGTATACAGCTACACACACACAAAAATATCCTTCCCTAAAACCTGGGGGGGGGGGGGATGATTGTACATGTCATCCCCCCACCTTGTGAGGTGGGGGGATGCATCCCCCTCATCCCCCCCGTTGTCTACGCCCCTGATTACGGACACACGTAACGTACAATTTTTTTTGTATCCTTAGACCGATTTTAAGAATAAAAATCATGGACATGCATGCGTACTTGGATCGGCAATTCGAAGATGCAAATAACGGTTTGTCTTTTGTAAATACACCACAAATGAAAGGTTCCAAAGAGTTGTTTTTAGTGCATCATCCTCAATACATTGGTTAACAAGGTATCATTTAAAGGGATAGTTGAGTTTTGGTAAAGAGGGCGCTGCACAAAATAATTTGTTGTGAGATAATGAAAGACTGAGTGTCAGATTTCTCTTCAACCGTGTTGTTTAGCTTATGGTAAGAGAAGAATAAAATAGGGTTAGATTTTTTCAAATGCCCCTTTAGTATGAAGAATATCTATCATTCAGCTCAAAAGCGTTAATTAGCGGTCATAAACCTCAGAAACGTCCGTTGTAAAAGCTGACGCATATTTTCGCTTTTTTAACCAGGAAAGCAGTGTTCTTTTTCAATGAAACTTTCACACATCATTCGGACATAATATCTTACAATGATTTTGGTACAGGATTGAAGTCTCAAATGTCATTTTGGGCAATATCTGACACTTTACAGGTGCACCTTTAATGGAATGTATGAGGAATTTATGGACAATAATATTTTGAGCTTTGAGTTTGTGAATTTTGTTCAGGGTAGTACATACCGGTTGAATAATTCTTTGAAGGTCGTCATAGAGCTCTCGCTGATGTAGTATCGCTTCTCTTGAACGCTGGATTAGATCCTGACATGCCAGATGCTTCACCCTGTCATGCCTGTTCCGGACGCGAGGGATGTTGTCATAATCGTTCGATGCCACTGGGCTCATTCCTGTGGACCGTGTGTCAAAGAAAGGCGACAATCAAATCATTGAACTCCAATAGGGATGTAATGAAGAAAGCTCTATTAAAAAAAAAATCAAATTCCAGACCATTCAAATTTTCTGTAGAGCAACAACCCGGAGCAACACTTCCAAACGTTGCGAGAGGTAATTGATAGCCAAACACACCCTTTTTGATGAAATTGTTTTAATCCCCTATAATGATAATCTCAAATGTTAAAACAACTAAAACAATAATAAGCCTCCACATAAATATTGATTCTCGTTGCTATTTCAATTACAATTATTTGCATTGAATTAGGTGATAATTATTGACATTCCTGTGCAGATGGCGGCCTATCATGGCCACCATTTTTTTCATTTATTTTGAATATAAGTAAAAGGAGACATTATTAGACAATTGCCGACACTGGATTAGGTATTGAATTCTTGTTCCAGATCCCAAGAATATGATTCAACTCACCATTGGCTGGGACATCCTCTTCGTGGTGACAT
This sequence comes from Echinarachnius parma, assembly GCA_037951105.1. Lineage (NCBI taxonomy): Eukaryota > Metazoa > Echinodermata > Echinoidea > Clypeasteroida > Echinarachniidae > Echinarachnius > Echinarachnius parma. The sequence goes on along the minus strand of JBAMJV010001636.1, from coordinate 118,940 downwards.
GGGCAGCACACGTAACCACCATCGCCGTTACCCTGGTAACCGTGTTGACCATGGTTACGAGCTTGTGTCTAAAATAATTTTAAAAAAAGATCCAAACAAATCGATCAAGTGTTTTGTTTTGACGGCCATCATTCCTTAACTTTGTTTTCAGTGTTATCATTACGATTCACATACATGTTCAGAAACCCATATTAGTCTTCTTTTGAAATGTATTGTTAGTATTATCAATATTATTAGTTTAATTACTTTCATTATTACGACTATGATTATTATTAATTTGATTAGTATTATGATTAGTAGTAGTAGTAGTAGTAGTATAAGTAGTAGTAGTAGTAGTAGTAGTAGTAGTAGTAGTAGTAGTAGTAGTAGTAGTAGTAGTAGTAGTAGTAGTAGTAGTAGTAGTAATAGTAGTAATAGTAGTAATAGTAGTAATAGTAGTAGAAGTAGTAGTAGTAGTAGTAGTAGTAGTAGTAGTAGTAGTAGTAGTAGTAGTAGTAGTAGTAGTAGTAGAAGTAGTAGTAGTAGTAGTACTAGTAGTAGTAGTAGTAGTAGTAGTAGTAGTAGTAGTAGTAGTAGTAGTAGTAGTAGTAGTAATAATAATAGTATTATAATTTTTTTTTTTTTTTTTAATTAAAATAATTATATTAGTGTTATTATTGTAATTATTACTACTGTTTTTATCATTTTTACTACAATAAATTGTTAGTGTTATTATCATACCTTAGTGACTTCTTGCTTGAAGATGCCGACTGCGGTCGCGGGTGCTGTTACGACGTCCCCAGGTTCACGACCCCGTCTCGGAGTAGGTCGGTTCGAACTCGCATCAGTGCCCCTTCTGGGTCGCGGGCAAGGCGGGGGTGGACGCGAGGGGTTGCGAGCCTGAGCAAATAAATCCAAGTAATGCTGCAGGTGCTCGCACCAACTATCGCGCTCTTCTCTGTGTTGAGGTAAGAAGGGGTAAGAAGAAAATACGAATTGAACAAATTGTACTAAAAGATAAGGAGCAAACCCTAGGCTTGAGAAAATAAGAAAATAGAGTGTGCCCCTAATAATTCGCGTGCCCCCCCACCCCCACTCCCATCATCAGTCAGACCACGCTATGATACGCCACTTCTGACCCAACCCTACTCATGAACATAAACCTAACCTTAAAGGGGTAGTACAGTTTAAGTAAGGCTGAACTTTAGTAACCAAAACCTGCACAGTAACATTACAAACTAATATTCATAACCCACCATGCTCGAAATGTATACAAAAATACAAACGACGAAGTAAAAAGCCTGTTATCATTCAAAAAGCGCCATTAAAACACAGGAGGGCGCTCTCTAATAAGGCATTGGTTTCAACCATTTTTCATACAAAATTATGCATGTGATGCTTTGTTGAAATAATGATTAAATAGAGAGATCATCAACAACTATAAAAAAAACCTCTTTTGAAATGTTTTGAAAAAGTGTAAGCATTTTTCTTTCATCGTATTTATTTGGGGCCCAAATAAATACGATCGGATATATTTATTGATATTTCAGCCATTTCTGAACCGATTTTGTTAAAATAATGTTTATTCTGCCATTAAAATTACATGTTCTTTCAAATTCGACACTCAGTTTTTCATTACCTCACGAAGAAATTGTGTTGTGCAGCGCCCTCTCTCCCAAAACTGAACTACCCTTTTAACCCGATTAGAACTTTCACTGGTTGAAAACGATAATCTGGTAGTAAACACTAAAATCAATACTTTGTCGATGGATCAGATATTGCGTGGAATGCAAGCGTTTAGGTTTCAATGACATCTGCTCAATCTCACCTGTTTTTCGCGTTGAGATAGGTGATATCTCCACCCTTGCTCTGCACATAGATGTAGTTCTCGTGATTGGCCTTGACCAGCTTTGGCACCAAGTCTTTCTTCCCGACTGGGAAGGCCTTCTTCACTTGGAGCTCGTCAACCTGTCCGTCGTTCCTGAAGCACTGAATGCGCGGCCTTTGTTGTCCGTTCACAACATGCTGGACGTCGCAGACCAGCTTGCATTTAATAGGCTGTTCAGTGGACTGCATGATAAAAAACAGACGGATGGAACAGAATACATGATAACAAGTTACCAACAATGGGGTGTTTGTTTGTTGTAATTTTCAAAATCACATATCAAAGCAAACTTATACAACAATACTAGTGAATCGGGGGATTGACCCAATTCAGGAGAAAATTGCTAGGTGTACAGGGGTATTGTGTGCTTTTGCGTGAGTCTCGTGTATTCTAGCCGTGTAAATGTGCACCGATTGGCCTTTAAGAATGAACATTATAATTATTGTCGATTGGCATTGATGTATCATCTATACGAGGGAAGTACTTGTACCACGAGAACTTTGGTCGATTGAGACAAAGTTACTGTATCCCAGAACCACATAAGATGAAACTGAGTTCGGTCAATTCAGAGAAAGCTACTAGATCCCTTTAAAGAAGCACTAAAGATGACAGTGAGTTTTGGCAATTCAGACTAAGTTGCTAGATTCCTTTAACATGTAAAAAAAAAACCACTATAGAAATGAAGGTGAGATTGGTCTATTCAGACAAAGTTACTGGACCCCTTTAATGGGAGGCATCAAAATTATCACTGCTGTCCTACCGCAGGATACCGTTTGGAACGGTTTCGCGCGTAGTTGTAAATTGCGCGCACTCAAAATTCGTTCCAAGCGGGAGGCCGCGGCGTTCCGCTCAGCTATAGTGCGCGCTAAATGCATGTTTTGTTCTCGCGCGCGATGACGCATCGTTCCTTTGCGGGAGAGCGCGTCGCGCACATCGTTCATGAGCAGACCACTGCGGGATCCCGCTGCCTCCCGCTATATATAATATTGACGCCTTCCTTAAAGGAACCTTAAAAGAACCTTAACATAACTTACCTTCACCTTTCCTTCCTTGTACTTCAGCATGTCCCCTTCCTTTTTGACCGAGGCCATCTTAAAATCTGAGAAAGAAAGAAAATATGCGTAATTGTGCTGATCCAAAATTGATTTGTCATAATTAACAACGTAATAGCCCATAGTTTAGAATAGTTCGATGAAGAAAGATACTGCTCAAACAAACTGCTCATCTACACACCCAAAAAAAAAAAATCGCCTTTGTAGCTAAAATTTAAGTCGATTTAGGGCCTAAGTGTTCGTTCCTGGAATAGTTCAATTAGACGTCACAGTTACCGTCATAGGTTGTGTTTCAACATAATATGCTATTTGTTCGCTGAGAATATTGTGATCAATCCGTTATGATTATAACAAGCGACAAAATCCACAGTAATCATATCATTTGTTACAACTATCAAGACGTTTGTTACACCCTTACTCACGATTTCAATGCATTTTTGTTCAGAAATTCTGATACTGAACGGCAACATCTTGTTCTTAATAAAGTTTATTGAAGTTTACCCGTGCCCAAAGAATATTTGATGATATGGCCTTTATAGTGAGGATCACCAACACATTGAGTTCAGTTTCCCTCGATATTTGATTTTTTTGTTGTTGTACTGGCAGTGTATAATGCTGAGAGAATTTCGTAGAGAATATTTCTGCTGATTTTATAATATATAATTACCAGCACGGGCAAAACCTTTCGCAAACGCTCTTCTAGATTAAAGTTGACGAGTTCGACGTATCAACCACTGATATCTGCCTAGATTATTCACAGAGCACAGCCATGAAGGGACACATATATGCAAACTGAACTGTTAGGATTTGCATGTAGAGTAATTTCCCCTATATTTGATTTCAGAATTGTTCAAACAATGACATGCCAATTGCGATTGAAACGTTTTTTTTTAAAATCCCTTTTTTATGATGATGAAAAGCATTGTAACAATGCTTTTCATCATAATAAAAAAAGGGATTTTTAAACAAATCTTTCGTAATGCCCTTTGAACCTCCTTTATGTCCATTTGCTGCGCTTCGTGGTACTAAGTAATTATTCCTGTATCGAAACATGAATAACAATTATTTATTCAGTGAGCCGTGTTAATCGTGTCGAAGAGGAAGTTCCTTTCAAAAAATATGTTTAGGTCTTCCCCTTTGCACTTCCCCTATACTTAAAGGGATAATACCGTTTTGGTCAAAGATCATTCTTAAATTTATATTTAAAGGGATCTAGTAATTTTGTATGGCAAGTGCAAAAAGTGATGAGTGGTTAATAAAATGTGTATTGGAGTGATCTGATATGTCCACAAAGTAATGTGTGAAAACTTCACGTTAATTGGATGTTTTTTTTGCTGAGATATGAGCATAAATGTAAAGTGGTATTCAGGGGTTATTCACTAATCTGCTAATTCATTGTACTTACTTTGTACACGTCATGAAATTATCCCGTACACAATTTCATATCTGAACACTTCAATCGTAAATATCTTTTGAACAAAATGGAAATTTCAAAAACCGAAATCTGTCCCGTACTTTTATTGTTAATATGAATATGATATGGTATGAGAGAACCACTAGAGTTCCAAGTAGGTTTTGGACAATGCTCAGTCCCTTTTTTCTCAACTGAGTATTGAATAAAAGTTGGTCCCCATCATTTATTCCAATCGGATATATTCATAGATATTTCAGCTGTTTCTGAACCTATTTTGATCAAACAAAGTCGGATTCTGTCTTTAAACATGTGTGTGCTCTTTCAAATTTTAGACTTAGTTTTTCATTACCGCACATACAAATATTTCTCGAAGCGCCCTCCAAACCAAAACTGAACTATCCCTTTAATTTTGTCGATGACAACAAGTTTGCCAAGTACCTGGGTGTGCGCGGAATGTATTATATCCTTATCTGTAATGTATATAAAGTTTAGGTCTCGAGTACTACTTTTTGCCTGCTTGTCAAAAACAATGCCACAAAAAGGTCAATTTATTAAAAGTTAGTTTAGGGCATACATGCACATGAACCTAGAATAATAATACACACAATGTTTTAAGTCCTGGTCCTGACGTATGTTCACGTTTATAACTGTTCACACAGGTTCATTGCCGGAGCATAAAAACGCAAGTATAGACGTAATAAAGATGCAAGCCTACGTACTACTGTCTATATAAGCCATCTAGTTAAAGTTCACGATATTTAATTTGATGTATTCTTTATAAGCATAATATTTTTAAAAAAACACAATAAATGTGTAGGTGTCTGCACATTACTAAAAAGGTCCCTTCCGTACGAGTTCCCACACCCCCTCATTTTCATAGCCCCTCGTCACCCCCACCCCCCCCCCCCCCGCCAACTATAGAGTTACACAATTTTCAGCTTTAGGGACCTTTGGAAAGACCGACAATAATTACCCACAACTCCAAAGGTCCCTTCAGAGGGAGATGACACAACCCACCAGATTAGGCTAATCACAATAGCATCACACGGTTGAATAGAATACCAACTCACACAACTTCAATTACAATAGCTGTTGCTACTGTATGTCTGAAGAAAAGCACTGTCTGAGCTATTGCATGGAGGTATGCAGGGCATGCTTTTGTGTGGATGTTCTTTTTGTACTTTCATCTTTTGTTAATCTCACGGTAGCTGACCAGTTATTGACAAATGATGTCACTGCAGGTCAACAATAGAATTTGCTCTGGAGGTTTTTTTTAGGAGGTGGGGCTTAGCAACATGAAGACAAATAAATGATAAAATGTTTAAAAATATACAAAACATATTTGGGTCAAACCGTTTACAAATATTGAATGTGTACGCTAATACAGATGAACAGATGTCAACAAGTATTTGGGTTGCAGGGCCCCTATAAATAGTTGTTGATGCCTCTATTTAATCACTATTACAACAAAACATCACATGCATAGTTTTGTATGAAAAATGGTTGAAGCCAATGCTTTTTTAGAGAGCGCCCGCCCTCTTGTGTTTTAATGGCTCTTTTTGAATGATAACAGGCTTTTTAATTAGTCGTTTGTAATTTTCTATACCTTTCGAGCATGGTGGAGTTATAACTATTAGTTTGTTGTGTCATTGTGCAGGTTTTGGTTACTAAAGCTCAGCCTTACCAAAACTGTACTACCCCTTTAATATGGTGTACATGGTTATCTCAAGGTTTTGTTTTTATTTTATAAAATTTCCTTTTACAAATTGAACAAGGAGTACAAATTATTCTTATCATAATTATTCATGGAGGCTTACCAGTATTGTTTCGGGATTAGTATATTGATTTTGTTATCAAAATGATTTGTTGTTTTTGTTTTCGTTCACAAAGTGGTACATTTAATATGAATCTAAAACTAATAGTTGATACAAACGTATCTTAATTATAATTATATCAGATTTAATCTGTAATTATCATCATACAAATATAAATCTGTCTCCGGTACTGTGACAGTGTGCATTGTGTTTGCGCGTGTGAGCAAGCTATTCCATAATGTTTTTGTTTTAATTGCATGCTTTTGCTTTTCAGGGGCTCCACACAAAAGTGATTGCATTGTTTAAATCCTGTACATTGTCTATTATTATATATGGTTGAATATATGAATAGAAATACTGTGTATCGTTCTGTATCTCAGTTTAACATGTTTTATTGTGTTTTATAATATAGCTAAAATTAAGATATAATTTCATATTTCAACCTTTTATGGTTTTTATTGTATGTTCTATGATATACCTATAATTTAGGTAAAATACATATGTAAACCTTTCGTATGTTTTTTTTTGTTGAACAGAATATGAGTCATGAAAACAACGTTCGGGGATTTCATTTATTAAACTCGTGCAACTAAGAACATTATTGTTTCTAATGCTGATTAAGAATACAAAGAATTCAAACTAAAATGAGTAATAGCATTTAAGTGTCAAATTTTCTGATAATGTTCCACTTTCACTCACTATATCATGTTGTTAATATATAATGGACAATATTAGCTGTTAAACTTGGGTTTGTTTTTATCATATGTCGAGCCTATCAACAATCAATCGAAACTTGTATAACCCAACAGGGAAAACCCCAGTGAGAATGCACCTACTTAGATTACAAATCAACAAAATGCCCCTTCGTATTTATTATTTTTGAATAAAACAAAAACAATATGATACTTTTGTAAACCCCCGCGAGAAAATAAAGAAAGACATGAGGTGCCCCCCCCCCCCCCCCCCTCAATCAGTCCGACCACGCTACGCCATCATAGGTTGAGGTAATTAAAAGTCGATTTCCGCACGCAATATTTATTGGATTGGTAATTATGCTGTTTCTGTTTTGAGTCATGAATACTGATTTCCTGTGGGCGGGAAGTAGAAGGTAATTGTTCCCAGACATGCACTTCTGAAGTGTCATAAGCCGGCATACACGTATAATTATTATGACATTTTGTTTTAAATGGTACAAACACCAATAAAAACGTACTTAATTTGATGTATGAATGAGATACGTTGAAGTAGCATACTTTATATTAATTATCAGAAAATACTTTACGTTTCCAGGGCTGCTTGATAGATCATAAGTTTGGAATAATCTCGCTCTCGGGGTTCTGTGTCTAGTTCAGTGCACTTTTTACGGTAAGGTTGTGTTTTGTTTGAACAATCATTTACTTTTCTTTACTAAATAAATTGAAAATAAATCTCCTAAATATTGCAATTGCTAGAATTCGCATATATAGATTGAAATTTTGTATCGCATTAAATATATGGATGCATTGATCTCAATAGATGTCATGCGTGTTTAAAACATCACGTTTTTAAAAACACATCATTCTAATAATCGTCGAAATCAATAAGTTGATCAATTACATTTAGCACCTTATTTACGGCATTTAAAAACATTATATCAGGCCTTATAGGCCCCGTTGCAGAAAGAGATGCAATCGATTGTAATTAGTTACAATTAATTATAAGTCAGATCATGACTTGTGTTCTAAATGCGCAGATCTGATTGGTTGAAACGTTCTGAATTAATCGTATCTTACAATCGATTGTATCTCTTTCTGCAACGGGTCCCTGATGACATACGGTATTGTACGTTCATGAACAGTCTTATAGTAGTTTATTGGTGACCTCACACCACAAAACAACCAATAAGTCGGGAAAACTGATTGTGCTGATTTTCATTTAACATTAAATTAGAAGTCACTACCTTTAAAATGGTATATAATTTGTCATAATTATTTGGACTAAGCAAACCCTTTCAAAATGAACGCCAAAGATTTGGAATATGGCTGAAGCATTTTTAAAATAAGGGAGAAACGGGCCACTTAAAAGATCAGTGTCCATTCAAGCGCTGTAATAAGATCACATTTATTAGATGAAAAATAATATTTAAACATGATTTCCGATGCTCAAAACTCTACAGGAGGTAGATTAAGATATGCTTATTCAGGAAATACCAAAATCCTAAATCTCATATTTTGAACAAAATTTGACTATTTTAGCTAATACAAGAGAAACTAAAGGGCCGGTCATACTTGCGGTAATGGACGTAGTTGAACGTAGTGGAGGCTAACGTAGTTGAAGGTAGTTGAACGTTGTTGAACGTACTGTCATCCGTACCGTACCGTAGTTATCCGTGATGCTAACTTGGCATTAACTCGGTAGAGCCGTGATCTTCGATTTAATTTTTGGACATGTTCAAAAGAGCGGTACGTTAAACGCATCCGTGCTAACGTACTAAACGTAGTCTGACTACGCTTGAGTACGAGAGACTGCAGTAGCCACTACCACGCTGGACTACGCTAAAGAACGTCAAACTACGGTAAATAGCAACTCCGCACGGAATATAACAGCCAACCGGTGGTGTAGTACGGCCATTGCGCTTGTTTTTCAAACATAGCAGGTCTTTGAAATTTGTCTGATTTGTTTGTATTAAACATGTCTGGATCAAGACTATCGATGTTGGTTTTGTGCACGGTAAAGTACGTTAGAGTACGCTAGAGTACATTTAAGTACGTAACGAAGTACGTTAGACTACGACAGACTTCGTTAGACTACGTTAGACTACGTTAAACTTCGGTTTAGTACGGATGCCTTTAACGTACCGCTCTTTTGAACATGTTCAAAAATTAAATCGATGATCACGGCTCCCCCGAGTTAATACCAAGTTAGCATCACAGACAACTACGGTACGATACGGATGCTAGTACGTTCAACTACCTTCAACTTCGTTCAACTACGATCAACAACGTTAGCCACCATATACGTTGAACTACGTCCACTACCGCAAGTATGACCGGCCCAGGGGATTTAAAGCATGAGGCAGTCGAGCCTAGAACCTTTATTTATTGTTATTATTTGCCATGTGTGTTTATTTTTGGTTTGTTGTTCAAGCAAAAAAAAAGCCAAAACAAATTGATAACGAAAAAACACATGAAACATGAAGATGATAATGCATAAAGATGAACAAATGTGAAAAAAGATGATCATAAATATACATGAAAAACACAGATAAAAAAATTAAGATAAAAATGAACCAAAATAAAATACAAGAATAAAAAATCAAGATGAACAATTCAAATGAAAATAAAGATGAAAATTAATAGTGATGAAAAACAGAGATGAAAAATAAAAAGAAGAATGATGAATTCGAGTATGAAAGCAGATAACTATTATATTACTGTGTTGGTTGAAAAACATGCGCACAATGGCCGTACTACACTGCGGGCTGACTTTTATACTCCGTACAGAGCTGCTAAAAATTACCGTATATTCCGTAGTTTGGCGTTCTGTAGCGCACTCAAGCGTAGTCTAATGTAGTCTAACGTAGTCTAGCGTAGTGCCTACCGTAGTCTACCGTACTCTAACGTAGTCTGACGTACCGCTCCGTACCTATCTTTGAGCGAGCCGTACCCACATTAGCGTAGTCTAGCGTAGTTTATCATACTTCAGCGCACTTCAACGTACCTTAACGTACTTCAACGTACCTCAACGTACCTCTCTGTGGCTCATCACCCAAATTCAGCCGTACCTTAACGTAGTTCAACGTAGTTTAAGCTAGTTTAACGTACTTTCACCACGTCTGACCCACATTAAATTACCTTACGGATCACTACGTCCACTACCGCAAGTATGACCGGCCCTTTACACAGCGACATAACGGTTGTTTTGTGGTGTAAGGCATTTGGAATTTCATCATGATCACCCTCATTATTATCATCATCACCACCATCACCATCACATCATCAGCATCATCAGCATCATCATCATCACCAACACTGGCGTAAATCTGTTCGGAAAACACAATGCATTGGAGGGGCGAGCTTTGTTTGTGAACAATTGCTCGCCCCCCCCCCCCCCCCCCCCCCCAACGCATTGTGCTTACCGAACAGATTTACGCCAGTGATCACCAACATTGTTATCATCGTTAGCGACATCCTCATCGATGTCATTATCATCATCAGCATCATCATCATCATCGATGTCATCATCATCATCATCATCACCATCATCATCATCATCATCGCTTATGTCTAATTAAACGTTTGAATGCCCCTTTGCATTCATCATCCATTTCACACTAAATAATATTATTCTTAGCTTCTGGCACATGCAGGTAAAGGGTACAATCCAGAAGCGCGGATATTGATTCAAACCTCTGCACGTCCCAGTTTTGTGTGTGTTACTTCTGTACAATTGTCCCTATACCGCAACATAAAATGCTCATTGAAAATTATAACGTAGAATATTACCAGTTTGTACGCATGCTATATTACATGTAGGCTGTTCAATAAGCTATTGATATCATTCAGACCCATTCTCGATACAAGAGCAAATATTACAATTTGGTACACAAAAGAAATGGTGCAATTGCATGCCTTCAAATTATGAACTTTGGTTGTGCAAAAAAGAAAATACAACAACAATACTTACATTTCTGGCTGCAACTATAGAGAGACCGTCGGTTGCTGGCGAGTTATCACTATCAGCGGGTTTCGTCCTCGAGAAACGGTGGCATTCGTTTACACCAGAAAAGTAATTATATTCGCCACGACTTTCACAACTCTTCTGAATGTTCCAGTCAAGCTTTATATGTCACCAGTGCTATAGAGACTGGCCGGCCGTCGAGCACATGCAGCTGATCGATTTTGTTTGTTATTCTTATCTCTCGTTCGAAGCTTTTAGATTACTGTATACAAACTTTGTGTGTTTATGTGTTTCGTTTATTTTACATTTTGCATCTGCGTCATGGGGAAATCCCTTCACCGTTAACCAATCAGCTCCGACTATCGAGATGACGTAATGGGGCGAGATAGCTATATTCCAGCATAGATCAATATTAGTATTATTATCGTCGTTATGAACATCATTGATATTATCAGGGATATAACTGCAAGTTATCTATGGAAATTGAAATGAAACGAAAGAAGTACAATGTCTTTACAGGCCAATGAAGAACAAGAATATTTGAATTTCAACGTTTATTGTTAATAAGTTTGTTCAACTTTGTTAAACTCCGCCAATGACATGGCGTTTTTCTTCTAATACAATAAACTACTCATTATGAACGGGCTAGAGCTGTATACGAGTCAATGGCAATATGCATAAAAGGGATTGATACATATTGATGCAGCGCCGGAGACAACACATGTATACCGTGTTGATAACGTCTTTTGAAAAATAAAGAAATACATAAGGTGTGCCCTCACCCTGGCACCCTTAATTTTCCCCTCCCCATTCCAATCAGTCCGACCACGCTACCGCTACCCCTCTGGATCTATACAGGGTGGCCCCCCAAAAAACGGAACGGGGCACTTCCCGAAATATAGTACCAACATGATTATGTCCATAGGATAGGGTGTCTATTCCAATGAAATACGATACCAAGAACAGTAATTTTGGTCTAGTAGTTTTTGTTTTCGGGTGCTGTGAGTGACACCATGTCAGGTGCCCATTTTTGTCAAATTTTACCAAGTCGGTGCCAGTTAAATCGCACTTCCTGCCCGTAATACCATCGAACGACCATGCCCATTCTCTCGGCACACGGCTGAGTGCACACTTATAATGGCGCGTGGATTGCTCGTTGTTCGATGATATGATGGGCAGTAAGTGCAATTTAACAGGCACTGACTTGGTGAAAATTGACAAAAATGGGACCCTGACAAGGTGTCACTCACAGCGCCCTAAAACAAAAACAACACGACCAAAATTGCTGTTCTTGGTATCGTTTTTCATTGGAAAAAACACCCTATCCGATAGACATAATCATTTTGTTACTTTATTTTGGAAAGTGCCCCGTTCCGTTTTTTGGGGTCACCCTGTATAATATTAACTTGGTCTTAATCAACTAGTTGCAACTATAGCTGTTCTTTCATGCATGCAGCTGTTTTCCTCTTACTATAATAGAAGCAGGAAACCATTTTGTTTATCTTTTCACGGGACACATGAAACAGACAAGCTTCATGCCTCAAAAACAGACCAATATGTGATGTTCTCATAACCTGGCCCTGTTTTATTGGAAAATGTGTATTTTTGGAGTTTGTTCATGACAATAAGGTTGAATGGTGTCATAAAAGACTTGCCCCGCTCATCTTGTTTCAAGCAAGATGCTTACTCATTGCAGTCGAATGGTGCGGTCATCCATTGTTTTTGCTAATTTTGAAAACAGACCTTGCTATTGTTAATTGATCATGGCAGTTCATGCATGAACGATTACACCTTTAATTTATATTCTGCCTGTAGAGGACTAAATTTCTTTAATTTGATATCTGATAATGTACACTCTGTCGTACATAAATATTAAATATTTCAACTTAAACAAGTGTCCTGTTTTCTTTTTGTGCGGAGTATACATCCATTAAACGTGAAATGTTCCTACATTACAACATATCAAATCACAACAATATACATTTAATCAACCATTCACTACGTTTTGCAACTGTCAACAAAGTAGATCCCTTTAAGCTAAATTGTCCAAGGGGTTATTTTAACCAGGGAACGTTTTTTTTTACTTTTCCATACGCATTATAAGGATGATAAGTGTGTTAGGTGGGGGGGGGGGGGGGGGGGGGTGGGGGAAATGAGTATGATAAAATGCATATATACCCACCAACCCCCTCCCCCTCCCCCCCTCTCACTTGTGTCTCTATCTCTCTTTCTTTACAGTCTATTTGTAAATTATTTCTTGAATTTGCGTTTTGTTTTCAAACTGTATTAATAATGCACAATCTGATTGAAAAAACAAAATTAAATCATTAACAATACGATATAGCTTCTGATATACAGTAGTGTATTTAATTTGTATTTACACACAAAATAAAAATCCACATGATTGTTGTTATTATGCATATTTAAAGAATGTAACATTTCATCGGAGCACCATCTGAACGTATTATGTTTTTTTTACTATGATCATATTCATAAATATCGTTTTAAACAAGTACAAAATATACAAAAACACAACTTGATTTACCGATATACCGATTTTCCCTTTTTGCAGTAATGCCAGATCTAATACAAAATATTCTTTACAAATTTAAAGTTCATATTATAGTACTGGCTTACAACTCATACAGGGACGGTTTGCATGCTTATATACAATACACAATAGTTGCTATAGTTGCCAATATTTCAGCTGAAATGCCATGAGATGGACTTCATTTGTTGTATCCCCTTTTAAACATATTATATAATCCATATTATATATATTTTCACATCACAACAGCTGCAATTTAAACTCGTTAAGTACATGTATTTGCGGGAAGCATTTTTGTTACTAATGAAGTACATCTGTAATGGAAATTTTCTTGTAAATGTTATTGAATTTTTACAGTCAAATAATTATGAATTGGAAGTATACTAAAAACAAACCTGCATATCAAAAAACATAAAACGCAACAAATTCAAAATTATGTTATAATGTTATATTAGGGAGGCTATATTATATATATATATATATATGTACATAATACAAGTGCTGTGAGGTGATCATACATTACATAGTTAATACAATATGCACACTATCACTAAGATCAGCTGCATCGTTATAAACATGATATTGTGGCCAAAATATACATCATTTGCTGTCTAAAAATATACATACGAACGGATAGAAAACATAATAGTTGTACATATGTACTTACATAGTATGTTATGTATACATTAATGCATACATGATTATACAAAAAACACTTTTATGGAGTCAGTAAATTAACATGTATTTAAATATTGCGACCTTCCGAAGCAGACAAACAAACGTTTTTTTTAATATTTTGTTTTCATTCAAACAAACAGATGCTGATAAGGCATTTGTATTATTTTGTGAAATTATGTCACATTAATGAAGTATAATAGTACTGATTGAAATTATGGCACCATTAATGCGTTTAGTATACACGTGTAATTATTAAGCAAATATATATATTTATAGTACGTATTACAGAACTACGAAGCTCATATTTGAATTCAACCTTAAATTGACATTGAAAACGAAAGATAAAATAATGTTTTCTCCATTCCATAAAAAAAATACAAGTTAGATATTAAAGTGTGAAAGCATTCATGAAAAAAAAACAATAACAAAGAATACAAATGTGATTGAATCTACGAAATTCATTATTATCTTTCTTCGATCATTTTCTCTTTCAATTAGTTTGATCAGATATGGTAATGTATTCCGTAATTATGGTGGTTTACATACTTATACAAATTTGCGCACGTGAGGGAGATTTTGCTTACATTACCATGATTACACGATATTCTTTATTGTACAGATCCAGACAGAATTGTAATGATTGAATTCATTATTACATGAAAATATATATTGCATTCAATGTTTGCATCTCATATTTCATACACATGCTCACTTATTTATTGAGTTGATTAAAATATACTAAAATATAAAACATAAAAATAAACAATTGCGTATCCATAATTATTTATAAATAATGCTAGTGATGAGGAAACATCACATATTGCATTTATTTTCGAAAGACTTGTAAGAAGGAAGACTACTTATCTAAACTACCAGTCAGATTATGTTGATGCCAAAACGTTACAAGATGAATACACCTGCAAATGCATAGGAAGTTAAAGGAACACGGTCGGGGCCCGATCCTTGTGACTTTTAACAATAATAACTCATTCATTATAGTTGCACAGATAACAGTAACAAAAACAACAAAGTTATATTCAATCTGTGCATGCGGTATATCCACTCGATGAGTAATTACAATCCTCTCTAAGCGGGTCCTATATATTACTGTCGTTATTTATGTCCTACTTATAGTGGTTACAGTCCGTTATTCCGAAGGTTCGTTATTCCGAAGGTTCAGTTATTCCGAAGGTTCGTTATTCCGAAGGTTCGTTATTCCGAAGGTTCGTTATTCCGAAGGTTCGTTATTCCGAAGATTCATTAGTCCGAAAATAAAATAGGGTTCGTTAATCCGAAAATTAAATCGGGTTTGTTATAATACTATAGTTTGTGTTTTGTTTATTTAATTTACAGCCTGCATTAAGCATACCCCTCCCCCTTTCCCTCCCTTGGCCAGACCAATCAAACTATTAAGTTTATTTTATCTCTTTCGGATTAACGAACCCGATTTCATTTTAGGAATAGCGAACCTTCGGAATAACGAACTTTCGGAATAACGAACCCGATTTCATTGAATAGCGAACCTTCGGAAAAACGAACCTTCGGAATAACGAACCCGATTTCATTTTCGGAATAGCGAACCTTCGGAATAACGAACCTTCGGAATAACGAACCTTCGGAATAATGCAACAAATGTTCGGATTAACGAACCCTATTTCATTTTCGGATTAACGAACACTCAGGTATAGGAAATTTGCGTGTTCGGAATAACGAACCTTCGGAATAACGAACCACACCCCTTATGGTTGCGAAGCCTAGGCTACGTACGATATATAGAGGGGACAACTATTTGTTATTTTTTAAACATAATTTACATAATGCCGTTTCTTTTGTTTTGTGAATGTTATATGTGCAATTTGTCTGGGGGCACGTGCCTCCATGGCCCCTCGTGTGTATTCCACTGTCCTTTGATATAATGTATAACGATCGTATGGCAAGAATTATGGTACAGTCTGAAGAAAAGCCTATGGCAAGATCCGGCTGGGGTTCGGACCAGGTTAAGTTTGGTCCCAGATAGGATTTGGACCCAGTTGGTATTCAGACGGATCAGACCTGGTTGGGTATCGGACCTGGTTGGGGTTCGGACCTATAACGGGCCTACAGTGCCATATATATTCGATCCAAAAATAGATCGAATTAAGTTACAAAATCTCTTCGAAGCGCACGTTGATACGTCTTGTGGTACCACAACACGTACCAACGTGCGCTTCGAAGAGATTTTGTAACACATGGTGCGTGTGTTTATGTGTGTATGTATCAGCAGTAGTAAGAGCAGCCTTCGAACCCATAACTTTTACATGCATTATTTGTGTGAGTCCTGCGCGGCGAAAAAGGGGAAAGAGAGAGAGGGGGAGAGATATATAAAGTAAGGGTGAGGAGGGGGTGGGAATCGGGTTTAGATTGGCGTACATATGGATAGTTCTACCATGGATAGTATCCATGGTTCTACCAAGGAGGTATACGGTTACTTTGTGCAGAGAATGGACGATATGTCATCGCTTAAAACAGGTGTCTAGTATAGCACCCTGTGGAGTGCTCAGGGTCGTATTTGGGGAATGCGTTACATGGATTTACAGTATAGGAAGCTGTTACTCGATCAAAGTTTGGCAAAATATACATGCAAACATGTGTGCCTTTATTGGGAGTCACTCCTCGTGTCCCTTGTCCTCCAATTCGTCCCCGCTCCCTCTCTATCTATGCGTTTTGTATTCTTTCAATCGACCGTCTTTCTCTTTTTAACACCCCAACGGGCCCAACCACTCTGCAATACCAGGTCTCTTGTTTTGCACACTACTTCATCGAAGACATGCAAGTTGTGTGTAGTACCAACTCCTACTTCCATGGTAGTACCAAGGAGGTATTAGAAAGGCTTTCTAATACCTCCCTGATAGTACTAGTCTAGGTTCTGTACCTGTATACACCGTGTACATCTTGTGAATCTGTCCGTACAGCTTCACAGTTCAGAGTGGTGTTACGCGATATATTGGGGAAAGGTGTAAACAGAGTCCAGAACCTAGACTAGTACCCCCGCGGCCGCAGTCAGACCATATCCAACCAGAAATCGAGCTCTCCCATTGGGCAATAAAGAAGAAACGAAGGTTGTTCTATACACAGTGCGTTAGCCTGCGTTATTGCATGTCGTTCTACATACACAATTAATACACATGAAATGTTTGAGATCGATGGATGCTCATATCACTGCATGTCTATACACAGCAACACACTCACCAATGCATGGGTTCGAAGGCTGCTCGTATTACTGCTGATACATACACACATAAACACAGGCACCATAACACGTACCCAACGTGCGCTTCGAAGAAATTTTGTAACTTACTTCGATCTGTTTTTGGATCGATGATATATGTCAGTGTAGGCACGCCATACGGACCTTGTTGAGGTCCGAACCTAATTGGGGTACGGACCCATAGTTTGGGGTTCAGACTGGTTTTGAGTTCGCACCCTGTTTGGAGTTCGCATCCGGTTGGGGTTCGGACCTTGGTGGATGTCGGACCCAGTTGGGTCTCGTACCCTATCGGGGCTGATACACACACCATCATGTAGTCAGTATCAATATACTGATTAATATATAGACGTTTGCTCTCTACCCCTGACTGGCTGGAGAAACACCTCGCAGCGCAGTTTATCTCCTAAAGTTCTTGTTGCGACCTCCTCTGGGCATCGTGCCGACGTTCACGTAGATGGCTTCCTCTTCGGGCTGCAGCTCGAACAAGTCCTCAGGATGGAGAATAAGCACGATGTCCTCACCCGCTTGCTGAAGCATCTTATGCACCTGTCGTGTCAATATGGAAAACACAATATTATTTTTAAAAGGTAATGTCGGTACGAATGCCCAATGCCAGAGGGAAAAAAGCAAAACATTTGGTTGGTTGATTCTTTGTTTTATGTGAAATGTTTGGCGTTCTTGTGTCTTTTCCGGGGAAGCCCAAACTTTATTTGCATACTTCCATTTAACTTATTAATTCTGTTTGAATTAAGATATCTATTTTTTGGCGGTTATGTCAAAAAATGAATTGTTAACATGTCGGAAATAGCGCTATATAAATAACCATTACTATTATTATTGTTATTATTATTATAATTATAATTATTATTATTATCATCATTATTATTACGAAATATGATTATGAAAGAAATTTCCCCCGTTTCTCACGCACATCGTTGCGAATCAGGAATAATTTAGGACATTCATAATGGTAATCAAGGCATCTCGGTTTCTATTTTCAGGAAAAGTCAATTTCTCTTCGCATGGTCATTTTAATTAAATGTAATATTTATTTTCAGTTTCTCCTAGGTTTTAGTTGGCTTGATTTGTTTTAGTTTACTTGCTTTGTTTTAGTTTGTTTTGTTTTAGTTTAATTGCTTTGCTTTAGTGTGTTTGTTTTAGTTTACTTGCGTTAGTTTACTTGCAATGATTTCAACGAACCTGTT
Organism: Echinarachnius parma; assembly: GCA_037951105.1. Lineage (NCBI taxonomy): Eukaryota > Metazoa > Echinodermata > Echinoidea > Clypeasteroida > Echinarachniidae > Echinarachnius > Echinarachnius parma. The sequence continues at coordinate 100,459 of JBAMJV010001636.1, read as the reverse complement.
GGGTAGAGGCATACGGATCCACGGGGTGGAAGTTGATCTCGGTGATGACGTAGTTACAAGTGGTCCCTGCTCCGTACATGCTGTGAGCTAACTTCGACTGCAGGTTACCCTCTCTCACTGCCAGCCCCTGTCGACTGATGTCGGTAATCTGAAAGTGAGATGAACGGCACAGAAAATGACGCTGTTGAATAACCGAATTGTGTTTTGATAGCGCCCTCTATAATAAATTCTATTTTGGACGAATATGGCGCCATATAGAGTACCGAAGTGTGACATCTCACCTATTGGTCACATTTAAAAAAAAAGTATTATTAAACCCAATATAAGTAACACATTTACAGTTTTACTAGATCTGTTTTGAGAATACAGAAAATATATAGTTTATTCATTACTAAAAGTGCAGATTTTGTACAAATTTAAGAGAAAAACAACGATCAAAGCAGTAATGTCTATACCAAGATTTTGAAAACGGATCCACAAAACGCACGAATAATTGGTATTATCACCTGACTTAGTAAATACAGTACATCAGCTGCCATGTAACATTTTTGGATGTTACATGGCAATCAGATGATAAAACAGTTGTTAACTTTGCTGTCGAGAAAATCATTGAATGTCCCTTCACCACCAGTTAACAACTGTATACTGTAAATCCAAGCTACTCCTACAACATAATTGTAGGATGTACCGATCTAGCAGGGAAGGGTTAAAAGACGCGGGTTAATATATAATCATTCGTCGTCGTAATACCTTTGTTCCATCTAGCGTGAACCCGCTGTCCTTCAGATCTCCTGAACGCCAGTGAAACTTGCACATCGTCGCAAATGGGATCCGCCTTACTGTCAGTTTTACAGCCGCCTACAAAGAGTAACAAAAAGTTTTACAAAGTTGTGCTTAACAAATTGTAATAACCGTAGTCCAATGCCAGAGGGAAAAAAGCAAAACATTTGGGAAGCCCAAACTTTATTTGCATACTTCCATTTAACTTATTAATTCTGTAGTGATACTGTACTCATTGCCCGCACTCGATCCCAGAAATAATCATAACCGTATACCGCTTACTGATTAATTGGATTAATTGAAAGTTGATAGCGTCATTATGAACTTGTATGATATTTATCCATTGTCTATATACGGGAATTGGTGGGTCTTGTGTTAACTATATGCGAATTGCAAGTCTATTGAGGAACAGATTGAATATTATTATGTGATTTGGAACGGGACAAATCGTAAAATGAATCAAATCAAAATCAATAAATTTAAACAATGAATAATACAAATAGTCATCTCAGAAAATGTAGTGCCGTTACCTTATCGGACAATTGAATGCACTTGCAGGCGTAGTCAATGGTGTTCAGACGCTGGTCATTGATCTTGAGCCACTGGTCACCGATGTGGAAGATGCCCCGTAACTCTTGCGGCACGCGTGTGACTCTGGACACAAAGTTGGAAAAGAAAAACAAATTAACCCCTTACCTATATATATAACAGGAACCGGATGTACCATTTATTATGTGAATTTCAAAATCTAATAAGGAACAGGGAAATTTCCCTTTCGTTAAAAAGATATCTGCGATTGAAGTCTTCAGATGTTAAATTATCCACTAGATCGTCGTAACCGTGTACAAAGTCATTGTAATGAGTTAGCGAATATCACTTTGCATTTCTGCTCTTTACTCGGCCATATAATGTCCATTTAACTTGACATTTTCACACAGTACCCAGTGGACATATATTAAAATATAACAACAATATAAATTGCATAAACCATTTATCACTTTTTGCACATGTTAACAAAGTTACTAGATCTCTTTAATTACTCGGCCATAAACGAGAAATGTTCACACATCACTCAGTGGACATATCGGATCAAAGAAATATACATTGTATCAACCCCTTGTTAGTTTTGGCACATGTCAACAAAGTTACTACATGTATAATATCTTTAATATGATACTTACATGATACTTTTTCCATGCATTCGCAGTTGAAGGTGGTTGGTATTTCTGGACAGGAGATCTCTGGGAATTATCAGTTGGATCCCATCTCCAATCTTCTCGTCAACCAGCTTACTGCAGAGAGACAAAACAAAAATAGCATTATATCGTATGCCTTTCCACAAACAACTATACACTTTTACACCGTTGTAGTTGTTAACACAGTCCTCTGTCCAATCAATGAACATAACATGGTTATTTCAAGCATCCTTTCCATTTATATTTTGTTATTACTTTATGAAACTTATGATTGATGCCAATTCAGTTATTGAAATGTTGTTTTCCTTATTCTCTGATTGTTAAAAAGGAAATCTTCAACCACCATTTATTTGATTTATCAACTATGTAGTAGAAATATATTATACAAAATTGTTTATTAAAAAAAAGAAAAGAAAGTATGCCATTTAAAATTTTCGAGCATGAAACCCTCGAAAGGGTTTCATGCATACTATCATTTTGTTTGCAGTCAAGATTTGGCTAGTTATCCAATGTTCTAATTGTATAATATGCTATACTGACATGGGAAGAAACATCCTATATAATATCCGAATATCCGAAATTCCAAAAAGTCCCTATATACTGTGCGTATGAGCGGGTATCTCCATATCTTCCCAACCCTCCCCCGATTGATCATATCGTTTCCCTGTCAGCCCCCAAAACATCTTTGCTCACTACGCTTTTACGCCATTGTTAAGGATTTTTAAATCTGGTGATCCTTACTCGTACTGCTGAAGCACGCGAGACGGCTCACGCTGATCAGACTTTCCCTCGGTGCTCAGGGGCTGTGCCGCTGCGCTCTTCATTGGGCGAGGAAGTGGTTTGGGAGCAACCTTTGGTGGGGGGCAGGCGTCCTTTGGCACAGCAGACTTCTTCGGTGGCAAGCACAAGCTGGCTTCTGGCTCTGGAACTGTCGCTGTAGCTGCAGTATAAGCCCCATCCACTAGAGGACATCTCCGGGGACCTCCGCCATCCGGTGCCTTTTGCAGAGCAGACTTCTTCGGTGGCAAGCACAAGCTGGCTTCTGGCTCTGTTGCTGCAGGACCCCCATCTAGAGGATATCTGGGAAATCCGCCATCCGGTGTCACTTCGTCCGCCGATTCTCCGGAGTGTTCGGGAGAGGAAGGTGGCCAAGAGGACTCAACAGGAACCTTTTTTTCCTGGGCCACGTTGCATGGTTGACATCCGCCTGTGCTCTCTTCTGATGATGTGCTGGAGTTCGAAATGTTCGAGAGACGGTTCGCCGCAAACATGGCAAGGTGGGTGCCGCCAGGAACTGGCTGAAAAACATGCTGAAGGTCGACATAGAGCTCTCGCTGACATAGTAGCGCTTCTTTTGAACGCTGGATTAGATCCTGACATGCCAGATGCTTCACCATGTTCCGGACGCGAGGGATGTTGTCATAATCGTTCGATGCCACTGGACTTATTCCTGTGGACCGTGTGTCAAAGAAAGGCGACAATCAAATCATTGAACTCTATGTCAATAGGGATGTAATGAAGAAAGCTCTATTCAAAAAGTAAAATTCCAGACGATTCAAATTTTCTGTAGAGCAACAACCCGGAGCAACACTTCCAAACGTTGCGAGAGGTTGATAACCCAACACACCCTTTTGATGAAATTGTTTAAATCCCCTATAATGATAATCTCAAATGTAAAACAAAAATTTCAATTACAATTATTTGAATTGATTTATGTGATAATTGATATTCCTGGGCAGATGGCCACCATTTTGTTCATTTATTCTGAACATAATTAGAAGGGATGACTTGACATGGCTAGCTACATTGTTAGGCAATTACCAACACTAGATTAGGCATTGAATGAAAACGTTTCTTGTTCCAGATCCCAATAATATGATTCAACTCACCATTAGCTGGGACCTCCTCTTCGTGGTGACATGGGCAGCACACGTACATGTAACCATCGTCGTCGTTACCTTGGTAATCGTGTTTACCATGGTTACGAGCTAGTGTCTAAAATACAAAACAAATCCAAATAAATCGATCAAGTGTTTTGTTTTTCACGGCCATTATCCTTAACTTTGTTTTCAGTGTTATCATTAACATTCACATACATTTTTAGAAAGCCATATTCTTCTTCTTTTGAAATGTATTCTTAGTATTATCAATATTATTAGTTTAACTACTTTCATTATTACGATTATGATTATTATTATGATTAGTAGTAGTAGTAGTAGTAGTAGTAGTAGTAGTAGTAGTAGTAGTAGTTAGTAGTAGTAGTAGTAGTAGTAGTAGTAGTAGTAGTAGAAGTAGTAGTATAGTAGTAGTAGTAGTAGTAGTAGTAGTAGTAGTAGTAGTAGTAGTAGTAGTAGTATAGTAGTAGTAGTAGTAGTAGTAGTAGTAGTAGTAGTAGTAGTAGTAGTAGTAGTAGTAGTAGTAGTAGTAGTAGTATTTGTAGTATTAGTAGTATTATCATTGTTATTATTATTTTTTTGTTTGTTTAATTATAATAATTATATTAGTGTTATTATTGTAATTATTACTATTGTTGTTATCATTTTTACTACAGTTATCAGTGTTATTATCATACCTTATCGATTTCTTGCTGAAAGATGCCGACAGCGGTGCCAGGTGCTGTTAGTGTTACGGTGCCAAGTTTACGACCCCTACTCGGAGGAGGTCGGTTGGAACTCGCATCCGTGCCCATTCTGGGTCGCGGGGCAGGACGCGGGACTTTGCGAGCCTGTGCGGATAAGTCCAATAAATACTGCAGGTGCTCACACCAACTATCACGCTCTTGTCTGTGTTGGGGTAAGAAGGAGTAAGAAGAAAACGATGAAACAAATTGTACTAAACTTTAGGAGAAAACCCCCAGGAGGGAGGGGCACTTCACCAAATTTGGGTTAAGTATATGCCTCCCCATGGTTCCAATATACGGGCTCCAGAGCGGATAGCCGCGTTTGCAGGGGGCGTCGTCGGAGCGGATATTTAGGATTTGGGGGGTCTGCGGAACAGCGGATATTTAGGTTTTGGGAGGTCTGCGGAACGAAAAATGGAGCTGAAAAAAGGGGACTTGAGGGGGGCTCATATCTATAATGCCATGTATAGGGACTACCCCCCCGGTAGAAAATCCTTGATAAAATAGGAAAATACATAGAGTCACGGTACCCCCCCCCCCCGGAGTCTGATCCCGCTACGCCACTTCTGACCCTCATCCTACTCATGGACATGTTCATGAACCTTCAACCTGGTTGAAAACGATAATCATTCTGGTAATGAAACTCATATCATTTTATCCATGATCAGAGCAAAATGCGTGGTGTGCACGCGTTGAGGTTGCCATGGTATATCGGCTCAAGCTCACCTGTTTTTCGCGCCGAGATAGGTGATATCTCCGCCCTTGCTCTGCACATAGATGTAGTTCTCGTAATTGGCCTTGACCACCTTGGGCACCAAGTCTTTCTTCCCGACTGGGACGGCCTTCTTCACTTGGAGCTCGTCAACCTGTTCGTCCTTCCTGAAGCAATGAATGCGCGGGCTTTGTCCGTTCACAACCTGCTGGTCGTCGCCGTACACCAGCTTGCAGTAAACATGCTGTTCAGTGGACTGCATGGTAGCAACAAACGGATTTGAACACGATACATGATAACAAGTTAAAGGGGCGAATACATGTTGACTTCTATTTATCTGTATAACATTATAAATATTGTCGATTGGTATTGATGTATCATCTATATGAATGTAATGACTGAAACCAACTTTCTCAACAGCTGAGGGAAGTACTTGTATACCACGAGTACTTTGGTCGATTGAGACAAGATACTATATCCAAGAACCACTTAAGATGAAAGTGAGTTCGGTCAATTCAGAGAAAGTTACTAGATACCTTTACAGATAATTACCATGGTCGGGTGTTAATTAGCCTTTGCGCCATGATCAGTGGCAGCACGGTTAGTAATATGCTCCCCGGGGAGTTGAGAAAGTATGCAATATCATTGTGTGGGTTTGACATGTACCTGATGACTATGGTTAATAATAATAATTATGCGCCTCGGAATAGGTTACCTAGATAGATGGCGCTTTATAAATGCTTGGTATTATTATGTATTATTATTAAAGAACTACTAAAGAGGACAGTGAGTTTTGTCAATTCAGACAAAGATGCTAGATTCCTTTAACATGTTTTTTAAAAAAAACACTAGAAATGAAGGTGAGATTGGTCTATTCAGACAAAGTTACTGGACCCCTTAAAGGAACCTTAAAAGAACCTTAACAGAACTTACCTTCAACATCCCTTCCTTGTACTTCACCATGTTCCCTTCCTTTCTGACCGACGCCATCGTAAAATCTGTGAAAGAAAGAGAAATATACGTAATTGTGCTGATCAAAAATTGATTTGTCATAATTAACAACGTAATAGCCCATAGTTAAGAATAGTTCGATGAAAAACAATACTGCTGAAACAAACTGCTCATCTACACACAAAAAAGGAACGCCTTTGTAGTACAAATTTAAGTCGATTTAGGGCCAAAGTGTTCGATCCTGGAACAGATCATGAAGATCAATTGGACGTCACAGTTACCGTCATAGTTTGTGTTTCAACATACTATGCTATTTGTTTGCTGAGAATATGTGATCAATCCGTTATGATTTTAACAAGCGACAACAATCCACAGTAATCATATAATTTTGTACAACTATCGGGACGTTTGTTACACCCTTACTCGCGATGTCAATTGCATTTTTCTCAGAAATTCCGATACTATACGGCAACATCTTGTTCTTAATCAAGTTTATTGAAGTTTACCTGTGCCAAAAGAATATTTTGATGATATGGCCTTTACAATGAGGATAACGAACACATTGAGTTCAGTTTTCCTCGATATTTGAATTTATTTTTTATTTTTGTACTGACAGTATAATATGCTGACAGTATTTCGTATTTTCAGAGAATATTTCTGCTGAGTTTTTAATATATAATTACCAGCACGGGCAAAACCTTTGCAAACGCTTTTCTATATTAAAGTTGACGAGTTCGAGTACGTATCAACCACTGGTATCTGCCTAGATTATTCCCAGAGTACATGCAGCCACAAAGAGAGAAATATGCAAACTGAACTGTTAGGATTTGCTTGTAGAGTAATTTCCCCTATAATTGGTTCCAGAATTGTTCAAACAATTACGTCATGCCAATTGCGATTGAAACTTTTTGAAAAAATCCCTTTTTAAATCTGTCCCGTGCTTTTACTCTTAATATGAATATGATAAGGTATGAGAGAACCACTAGAATTCCAGGATTTGGACAATGTAATAAGTCCCTTTCTCAAAATATTGAATAAAAGTTGGTCCCCATCATTTATTCCAATCGGATATATTTATAGATATTTCATCTGTTTCTAAACCGATTTTGATCAAACAAAGTCGGATTCTGTCTTTACAAATGTGTGTGCTCTTTCAAATGTTGCACTTAGATTTTCATTACGTCACATGAAAAGTATTTCTCGAACCGCCCTCCAAACCAAAACTGAACTATCCCTTTAATTTTGTCGATGACAAAATGTTTGTCAAGTACCTGGGTTTGTGCGGAATGTATTATAGTGATATCGTTATCTACAATGTATATAAAGTTTAGGTCTCGAGTACTACTTTTTGCCTGCTTGTCAAAAACAATGCCACATAAAGGTCAATTTATTAAGTAGGTATACAGGACATACATGCACATGAACCTAGAATAATAATACACACAATGTTTTAAGTCCTGGTCCTGACGTATGTTCACGTTTTAAAATATTGACTGAAAAAGAGCAAAGAAAATGGGATTCCATTTTCTTTGCTCTTTTTCAGTCATATTATATTTCTGGTCAGTTTCTCTATATGTTTGAATTGTTTAAAAATGTTAACACAAGTTAATTGCCGGAACATAGAAACGCTTTATCATGTTAATAGAATCAAAGTACACTCAGCAAAAAAATAATTTTCATATAAATCTTTAATCAAAATTAATAAATTACATATCAAATTTAAGAAAATGTAATTGTTTTTCAACCTGCCAGGTGAACACAAATTTAAACTTTACGCATGAGTGAACACATTTGTTTTTCTCTTCCAATGTGCAAAAGTCAAAATTGCAAAAATGGACAGTCTGCCATTGATGTGTAAATGCCCTTCCACAAAAAAAAATGGAAACAAAAGATCACACTTACACAATGGCTTTATCTTTCCCACAAAAGAATAAAAAAGAGAAGAACCTTCTGGTAAATCAGAATTGAAATGGGATAAGAGTTACTGTAGCCACAAGGGTGATTAAATGTCCAAAATGTACTGTAAAATCGAAGACTGAGTAAAATCTAATGCAAGATCAAGATGCCTGTCATTTCCATCGAAGACCGTAAGGCGAGCCATTGGGTACCTGGAATCTGGAAGAACTGTGAGAACTGTTGCTGAACTGTTTCATGACTTGTCGACAGCAACAACTTTTCTGTGCAATATGTCTTTTTATATTTTTGTGTGCAATTTTGCAATTTTTACTTTTGCACCTTGGAACAGACAAATGAATGTGTTCACTTATGCGTAAAATTTCAATTTGTATTCACCTACCAGGTTTAAAGAAAGTTAAATATCCTTTAATTTGATATACAATTTAATTTTTTATTTTTATAAAATCTAATATGAAAAATATGAACTTGAAAAAGTGTTTACTTTCTTTTTTTGCTGAGTGTATATACCTAATACAGATGCAAGCCTATATACATACTTCTGTCTATTAAGCCATCAAGTTGAAGTTCATGATATTACATTTAAAGGGATAGTTGAGTTCTGGTAAGGAGAGTACAGTTTTGGTGAAACGGAATTTTAGTAACCAAAACCTGCATCATTACATTACAAACTAATAGTTATAACTAGAAAGGAACACAAAATGACAAATGACGTAGTAAAGATCATGTTATCATTAAAAAAGAGCCGTTAAAACGTAAAAGGGCGCTCTCTAAACACTCATCGGTTTCAACCATTTTAAAGAAAATATTTTGCATGTGATGTTTTGTTGAAATAGTGATTAGATAGAGAAATAACCAACAACTATTTAAATACCTATTTTGTATCTTGTTGAAAAGAGGAAGCATTTAAACAAATTTGTAACGGCTGGTTAAAAATTCTCTATTATAAACCTGGGGCCCCAGCTTTATTACAAATTGTTATATTTATGGATATTTCAGCCGTCTCTGAACCGATTTTGATCAAACAAAGATGATTTTATTATTTAAATATTATGCTCTTTCAAATTTTACACTCAGTTTTTCATTACCTCACAAAAAAAAGTAGTCTAGCGCACACTCTACCAAAACTCAACTATTCTTTAATGTATTCTTTATTAGCATAATATAAAAAAACACAATAAATGTGTAAGTGTCTCAAAATTAGTAAAAAGTCCCTTCCGCACGGGTTCCCCCACCCCCTCATTTCCATAGCCCCTCTTCACCCCCCCCCCCCCCCCGCCAAATAGAGTAACAAAATGTTCAGCCTTAGGGACTTTTGGAAAGACCCCTTTTAATTACCTGTAATTCCAAAAGTCCCTTCATCATAATTGCATAATTGTATATATGTTGTCGAATTATGATGTCTGCGAATCCCACTCAACCTTTGGCCTATGTGAGCAAACAATGACGTTGTCACTTTGTGGTCGATGTATTGTTCTTCTATTTTACATGTTGCAATGGCCTGGAAAAGGGGCGTTTGTATCAATCAAACAAACTTTATAATCATATATAAGCCAAATTCGCAATCACACTGAAACCAGAGGTCTTCTTCTTCTTCTGGTACTTCTGCTCGGGGGGAAATCCCTCGATATGATAGTCTAGACTCTAGACTAACAGATTCGACTCCTGACGGGCTCCTGACATTTCCCACTTTGTCAAAATATTCTCTATATATAACTCAGTAATAGGCAAGTTTCAAACTAGGCCAGTCCCTTTTAAAAAGTGGAAAAACAAGTTAGACCACAACGTTAACGGGCTATTTATTTCTTAATCGATTATGAAAAGGGGGAAAAAAGGGGGATTCAGTAATACATACAAAATTATGACATGATTATTTTTCCTACTCTTTGGTTAAACATAATCAACAAAACATTGAATATCGTTTTTATTTCCGTTGGTGTTAATGTTAATTTAAAGGGGTAGTTCAATTTTGGTATAGAGGGCGCTGCACAAAAAAAAAAGGTAATGAAAAACTGAGTGTAAAATTTGAAAGAGCATACAATTTTAATGGCAGAATAAACTTTATTTGATCAAAATCGGTTCAGAAACAGCTGAAATATCAATAAATATATCCGATCGTAATAAATCTGGGGCCCAGATTTATTCGATGATTTAAAAAAAAAAAAAAAAAAATGCCTACACTTTTTCACAAATTTTCAAAAGAGGTTTTTAAATAGTTGTTGATGATGCCTCTATTTCAACAAAACATCACATGCATAATTTTGTATGAAAAATGGTTTAAACCAATGCATTTTTAGAGAGCGCCCTCTTGTGTTTTAATGGCTCTTTTTGAATGATAACAGGCTTTTTAATTAGTCGTTTGTAATTTTCTATACCTTTCGAGCATGGTGGAGTTATAACTACATTCAAACCTGTCTATAGTGGCCACCCAAGGGAGACAAGAAATGTGGCCACTGTAGACAGGTGACCTCTATAGACAGGTTCAATTACACTGTTTTTCTCTGCAAGGGATCACTTTGAGTGGCCACTATAGGCAGGTTGGCTGCTATAGACAGGTGGCAGCTAAGACAGGTTTGACTGTATTAGTTTATTGTGTCATTGTGCAGGTTTTGGTTACCAAAGCTCAGGCTTATCAAAACTGTACTACCCCTTTAATATGGTGTACATGGTTCTCTCAAGGTTTTATTTTTTTATTTTATCAAATTTCTTTTTATGAATTGAACAATGAGTAAAAAATTAAATTCTTATGATAATTATTCATGGAGGCTTAAAAGTATTGTTTCGGGATTAGTATATCGATTTATATCAAAACGATTTGTTGTTTTTGTTTTCGTTCACAAAGTGGTACATTTAATATGCATCTAAAACTAATAGTTGATACAAACGTATCTTAATTATAATTATATCAGATGAAATCTGTAATTATCGTCATACAAATATAAATCTGTCTCCGGTACTGTGACTGTGTGCATTGTGTTTGTGCGTGTGATCAAGCTAATGTTGTTTTTATAAATTGCATTCTTTTGCTTTTCAGGGGCTCCACACAAAAGTGATTGTATTGTTTAAACCTTGTAAATTGTCTATTATTATATAATATGGTTGAATAAATGAGTAGAAATAATGTGTATTGTTCTGTAATTCAGTTGAACACGTGTAATACCATGTTCTATAATATAGCTATTATTAATATATCAACCTTTTATATGGTTTTACTTATTTAAATATACAATTCTGAATCTGCTGTTAAGTTTATGCTGTATCTAAACGAGAAATATTTAGAAACACTTTTTTTGGGAGAAAATTATGAGCCATGACAACGTTTGGGATTTCACTTATTCAATTTGAATTATCTGTTTTTATTATTCATTGTCTAGTAAAGCGTCATTGATATGAAACTCGTGCAACTAAGAAAATTATTGTTTCTAATGCTGATTAAAAATACAACGAATTCAAACTAAAATGAGTAATAGCAGATAAGTGTCAGATTTTCTGATAATTTCCCACTTTCACTCATTCTATCAAGTCATTGGACAATTGACACTGAGTGCATAATTAATTAATTACGATACATCAAGCCTATCAACAATCAAACGAAACTTGCAAAATCCAACAGTGAAAAAACCCCATGAGAATGGACTTACTTAGTTTCGATGTATCCTGGAAGTAAAACAAAAATACTATACTAATATAATAAACCCCAGCGAGATAAACTAGATATGTATGTGTGGTACTTGGCATTATTTTGTATTTTCATCGTTATCAATGACATAGGTACGGGGGGGGGGGGGGGCACGGGGTGCCTGTGGCCGCCCCCCCCCCCCCCCCCCAAAAAAAAAAAACAACAACACGAACAACAACAACACCACATAATAATAAAAAACAATACAAAGCATAAAGGGAACATTTTTGTGAAAAACAAAGAAAGACATGAGGTGCGCGCCCTCCCCCCCTCAATCAGTCCGACCACGCTATATACGCCATCATAGGTTGAGGTAATTAAAAATCGATTTCTGCACGCAATATTTATTGGATTGGTAATTATGATGTTTCTGTTTTGAGTCATGTATACTGATTTCCTGTGGGCAGGAAATAGAAGGTACTTGTTCCCAGACATGCACTTCTGAAGTGTCATAAGCCGGCATACACGTATCATTATTATGACATTTTGTTTTAAAGGGACTTAGTAACATTGTCCAAATCCTCAACAATTACTTGGAACTATATAGTGGTTCTCTCATACCTTATTATATTCATATTAACAGTACAAGCATGATACATGTTTCGTTTTTTTCAAATTTCCATTTCGTAATTCAAAAGATATTTACGATTGAAGAGTTCAGATGTTAAATTGTAAACGGGATCATTTAAGCCGTGTACAAAGTAAGTGCTATATAGGTTAGTGAATATCACTTTGCATTTTTTGCTCATATCTCAGCCAAAAATCATGCAATTAACGTGAAATGTTCACACATTACTTTGTGGACATATCAGATCACAACAATACACATTTTATTAATCACTTATCACTTTTCTCACTTGTCAACAAAGTTACTAGATCCCTTTAAATGGTACAAACACCAATCAAAACGTACTTAATTTGATGTATGAATGAGATACGTTGAAGTAGCATACTTTATATTAATTATCAGAAAATACTTTACGTTTCCAGGGCCGTTTGATAGACCATTAGTTTTTTAATAATCTCGCTCACGGGGTTCTGTGTCTAGTTCAGTGCACTTTTTACGGTAAGGTGGCGTTTTGTTCGAACAATCATCGACTATTCGGTATATACGGTATATAAATTGAAAATAAATATCCTGTTAATGTTGCAATTGCTAGAATTCGCATAGAGATTCAAATTTTGTATCGAATTCAAACTATGGATGCATTAATCTATTCTCAACAGGTGTAATGCGTATTTTAAACATCATGTGTTTAAAAACACATCATTCAAGTGAATCAAGTAATAACCGTCGAGATCAATAAGTTGATTAATTACATATATCACCTTGTCATTTAAAACATTCAATTAGGCCTTATAGGCCTCGCTGCAGAAAGAGATGCAATCGATTGTAATTAGTTACAATTAATTGTAAGTCAGATCATGACTTATGTTCTAAATGCGCAAATCTGATTGGTTCTGACTTACAATTAATCGTATCTTGCAATCGATTGTATCTCTTTCTGAAACGGGGTCCTAATGACATACGGTATTGTACGTTCATGAACATTTCTCAACTCCCCGGGGAACATACTAGCCGAGCTGCTACAGTGATGATGGCGCTACACCCGACCATGGTACCCATGTATACACCTGGGTAGAGAGCAGCAATTGTGGATTAGTTGTCTTGCTGAAGGACAAACGCAGCGGGCATCATCAGCATCAGCATTATCATCATCATAATCATCATCACCAACATTGTTATCATCGTCAGCGACATCCTCATCAATGTCGTTATCATCATCATCATCACCAACATTGTTATCATCGTCAGCGACATCCTCATCGATGTCATCATTATCATCATCAACATCATCAACGTCGTTATCATCGTCAGCGACATCCTCATCGATATCATTATCATCATCATCGCTTATGTCTAATTATACATTTTGAATGCCCCTTTGCATTCGTCATCCATTTCACACTAGATTATTATTAGCTACTGGCACATGCAGGTAAAGAGTACAATCAAGAAGCGCGGATATTTACTCAAACCTCTACACGTCCCAGTTTTGTGTGTGTTACTTCTGTACAGCTCATTAAAAATTAAAACGTAATATACGCAACGCGTTGTGAATCGCTTGCATGAATGCAAGTCGTATGCATAAAATATTGCGCCAATCGCATATAATGAGCTACGACATGGCCCAGTTCCCCTTCTCCCTGTGTGCTCAGAATTAATTTTCCGACCATGAATTTGCCACAAATTGTAAGCTTAAACTATAAAGATTGTAATATGGTATTCAACTCGTAAAAATTGATGTTTTAAAATGTGTAAAAATAGGAATAAAAACTTGTGAAAAAAATAAGTTTGAAAGGTAATTTCTTTCGTTAAAAAACACTTTTCATTCTCCGTGTATCCAAAATATTAATTACTTACTACTGTTTATAGATATTGCTCTAGCAGAATATCATACTTTCTGTAAATGTTGTTTTTTCATCCGGTCAGGAACTAGCAAAATACTAGGCGATGCATACGAGACTTCGGCAGATAATTGACATGGTCGATTTGCGATCATTTCGAACCGGGGGATACCACGCCATCTCTTGCTCTGCGTCGATTCTCTATGTACTGCGCAATTATCACGTACAGCGTGCTCTGCATGCAGTTGACCATGAACGAACACGCACCTGATTTTACTTTTGGGTGCGTAACCCCCGGAATAAACGGCTTTATATTGCCCCACATACGTATTATTGTGTATGTTGTTATCATCGAACATGACTTGAACAAGAAAAAAGTGAAAATACAAATAATGTCTTCACTGGGATTGCAATAGTAACGTTCAATGCATTACAAAGGCTTCTCACGCATGTGAGCAATTAATAATATGTTTTATACTTATACTCATAATTTCTAGGTATAGTACTACATACTGCTGAGCATATGTTAATTCAGTTACATAGTGAAATTTATATTTCAGTTACCTTAAAAAATGTACAAAATCATTGGAAGGTACTATATGGTTGTAAGTGAGGTATCATTTGAAAGAGTAAGACATGTGCTAAATTATGAACCATATGTTGTGGCTATGTAATGTAATTTGCCACCCTATTACGTAACATCTTGTTTCAAAGAAATACATAAGACTTAGTTTTGTAATAGTGAACTTTCTTACAAAACCATTCCAGAAGATTGTTCTTTCCATTTTTTTTTTCAGGATCAGAGGGGTAGATATTCATTATCATTTGGTGTAAATTTCATTTGTTAAAGCTCATTATTTGTTTTATATAATTTATGTAATATATTTTTGAACCGGGGTTCAAATTACTCTGTTGTATGTCAGTGAAATTGGTTACTTGGAACTATAATCTCTAATTTTATTTTTGCCATACAGTTAATTGTCATAACCATCATCAACAACATCATTATCACAACATCATTATCACAACATCATTATCATTATCATCGTTACTGGCATCGTCATCATCACGATCAACATTGTCAACATCTTCATCTTCATCATTATCAAGTATCAGCATGCATCATCAACATCACCATCATTATCACCATCAACATCATCATCATCATCACCACCGTCATCGTAACGATAATCACGTCATCATCGACAGCATCATCGTCACGATCGACGCCATCGTCATGATTACCAACATCGTCACAATCATCATGTCATCATCATTATCATCATCACCACCGTCATCGTAACGATAATCAGTTAATCACGTCATCATCCTCACGATCATCGACATCATCGACGTCATCGTCACAATCATCATGTCATCATCCATCGTCCTCCCCACCATCAATGATTCATCACTCATCAGTCATAGTGATCACTTCAAAATAACAATAAATCCTATTACCAGTATTCACAAAAAGAAATCAAAGGTTGTGAGTGATCATCTTCATTTTCATAGATTGAACTCTAAATTGAGCTACAGAGTTGTGCCATTGTTCTACTAGTCAGAACTTCAACAAAAATAGAACACACCTTTTTCATATAGATTTACGTGTGAGGAAAACATCTCCTAGCTCGTCAAGAAGTTTGGCCATAAACTAGGTTTTTTCCTATGACATCTATAAAAATGTTCTTGTGTCTGAATATGTAATTCCCCACGCGTTTTAAAGGAATAGTTGTATACATGCGTCAGTAAAAATCCACCATTGCATTTATACAAATTTATCAAGAAGTGAAATGATTGGAACTAGGTCTTTGAAAGAAAACAAGTTATATTTGATACGTTTTCTAAATTTTCCATTTGTTTTTAATGCTGTTACTCATAATGTGGGTTTACATGAGACTTTACTTAAACAGTATTGGTGACGAGCCTGACAAACATAATTCTGATCATTGGGTGTGAATGAAATATTGATTTGTTGTAGCTTTGTATCCCCTTCCAGTGGAATATTCAACGATGAATATTTGTGTCACTTACCTAAACTACAGATTGTGCAGAACTACAAACGGAACAATGTGTTAAAAATGCATTTATTTAAAAATTAGAAATAAAAGATGTTTCCTGCACAGAAAAATGGATTTTGGTATAGAAATACACTGC
This sequence comes from Echinarachnius parma, assembly GCA_037951105.1. Lineage (NCBI taxonomy): Eukaryota > Metazoa > Echinodermata > Echinoidea > Clypeasteroida > Echinarachniidae > Echinarachnius > Echinarachnius parma. Next base: position 84,041 of record JBAMJV010001636.1, on the reverse strand, counting down.
AAAGAAAATATTATTAAATTCATTTAAGTTCAATTTGTTTCAACCTCAGCCTCTTTGGTGCACAATAAATAGGTGGCTAAGAAACAGATTGGCATATCTTGTTGATGCATCTTTCTCGGGTGTAATGAGTCTCTCAATTCTTTATGGAATTTCAATCTACAAGTATGAACAATTTACAACTTCAACTAACCTTAAATTAGTGACTGACGAGCTTTCGTTCCCTAATTTAAGGTTAGTTGAAGCTGTACATTTTTCATATGAATCTCTGTAACCGATGAAAGTTTTTTGTATTAATCTACAATCAGTCTGTTTCTGTAATTCCTGGGTATCCGTTCTTGATAATATTAAACGTGCACCTGTAAAGTGTCAGCTATTGCCCTGGTGTGGTTGTGGTGTGCAATGGTTGGGTGCATAGGGTGCCTGTGGTGGATGGATATTGGTAAACGTGGGTACTCTAGCAGTGGACGATTACTGGTACGAGTTCGATGTTGTGGATGATGCAGGTTGGCAGCATCAGGTGACTGTGGAGGGTGCAGGTTGGCTGTATCAGGTGGCCATGTTGAATGATGGTCGAGGTGTACAAACTTCACTCTTGGGACCTGATAGTATTCAAAATAAATTTAAAAAATATTGTCAAGATTGTCTTGTTTTGCAGTTTAACCACATATTTGTATAACAATGTTTATGCATACCTTCTAATTAGAATAGATAAATGATAAATATCAAGATATTTCAAATTAAAATGCAATAAAATCATGTTTCATGTACTGAAAACAAATTTGAGAAGAGGCATGGCTGCAAGAAAATATTGGATCATTATTTTTTTTCACTGTGGACGTCAATCAAGATTTCTGTGACCCCAAGACTATTACAACATAATCATGAGAATTAGGAACAAAATGTACCTGCTTGTGCATCTAGTGATTTCCATAAACCTAAGGCTGTGATGGGCAATGGTTAGGTGCATCAGGTGGATGGTTATTTGCAAGTTGGAGTTGCGCTGGACGATCGCTGGCAAGAGTTGGACGTCGTGGTGGATGATGCAGGAGGTTGGCAGCATCAGGTGCTTGATGGGTGCAGGTCAGGCACATGGCGATTGGTTCCTTAGGATCAGCTAGTCACTTAGGGAATGTCAAACCAAAGCGATCTACATGTGTACATACATGTACCTCTGCAGACTTCTTTGCCCTTGGCCTTGATGCGCTGCGTGATCCCTTTCTGATATATGTATGCAAGTCATTCTTTCTATCCTTTACCAATAAGTTTATTTTTTTGCGTTGTAAACAGTTTTTTTTGTACAGTTTCTTTGGCACTTTTCTTGTTACCGGTGCAGATAAAATATTATGTGAAGTACGTTTTATCAGGAAGAGTTCCAAATTGTATGCAAGAAAACAATTTCCTTTGGCTGTTGAATGAATCCCATCCAGCGAATAATAATACTAGTCCGAAGAAAAACTGCATATTGAAGAGTTCGCGAAAATGAAGCTGGTCTCTTTCCCAAATTCCAAATTATTTGTTCCTAGTAATGTGCAATACAGACACAGTCAGTTACTAGTTATTATAAGTATTGTCCACCATCTCTCATTCTCTGTCCATCATTTAACATTCATAAAGAAAAGGTGTGTACCGTAGCACCACGAAAAAATTCACATTGACCTCAGAAGACAAGTTCTGGTTCAAATTCTGAATAACATTGTCTGTCCTCCAAATCACGTACAGTAGAATCCCCAAAGGCAAAGATAATCTCTTCGGAAGATGAAAGTTGAAACAGATGACAGATGGCCAGGGCAGGTTCCAATCCAAGGAATCCCTGTTTAGATTAGAAAGGGAAAAAAGGTTACTATACTATTACTAAAATTTCTACTAACTAAAAATAGAATAAATAAATATTAAAAATGAAAATAAACTCACGATTTTATCTGTTCCAACAAGAATCGAGGAATACAAATTAGGTTCAGATCTACAACTTACCCTCATCTAAATGCTGAACAGTCGTTGATGATTAGTAATTGCAAATAGAACTACAAATACAAATTACAATGCATTCCGCTTCCACTCCCACACGAATTTGAGCATATGGGACTGAGCAAGTAAACATATATTTCTCGGGCTACGGAAGAATTCCCGGCTTTACCACGGTAACCATGGTTATTTCCCGCGGTTTCGAGTCAAGTTCCTCACAACTTCCGGTAAAACATCGGTAGTTAGTGAGATTTCAGCCGATTTCAGTTGCCTTTTATTCACCGAAATCACACATGTATCCCACCATTTTTCACATTATACGGTCAACCAGATAATCAACGACTCATATCTTGCAAAATCTAGCTGAAACATTGTTTCATCCAGTCAGGAACTAGCAAAGAAGAAGACTATGTCCAAAACCTCTATCGTAAGGACGAAAAAAATCACTTTTTATTGATGACAAAAAACATGTCAAAAATCAAACAAAATATGGCAAAATTGGTATCAAACGAAAGCTAATAATGTCAAGATTGACTTACCGAGACAAGTATCGCCATATTGAGTACATGTAGCCAAATAGAGAGGGCGACAAACGATGCTGTCAAATCGCTTTGTTGATCGCATCCAACGAGCGAGTTGGAAGCTCATGCGCCCTCTATCGGTAGACTTGAATAGAAAACTTCGTTTAGCCTCATTAACGCACGCCTTGCCCGCCTACTGATTATTTTCTCTAACCCATGAAATGTGGTTGTATTTGAGTGAAAAAGTTAATATTTTAGACCATTTAGAATTGCATGAAACGGTACATTTTGTTAGATTTTTTTCGGAAGGTCTACTCTTTTTTTTGGAATGGGTTAATATACAACCGCTATTCTGATTTCCTGTAGTTTAATGATTAGTCTTGTTTTTTTCTATCATTATAATATTCCGTGAAATATTCCATAATTTCACTTTCAAAAGAGGCAACACACATAATATAGCCAGCTTCCTCCAGGTACAAGTCATATGATTTTCATTTAACATGTTTAAGTTCAGGATTATTTCATCCTGTACTTTGACAAAGAAAATAATTAAAATGAAACATAAATCAGACAAAAATTCGCAAACAATCATTTTCGTAATGTTGAGTTGGGAAATAGAACATGACACTGATATCAGAAACAATTCTCGTTCAGATAGAGTAAACCCAAGTGTCGCATGTATACTAGTGGGATGAATTCGGGCTGCGTTCCATGTGAGTTCGGAAATTGTCGGTTTCATGTCGAGGTTCATTCAAATATTATCGGGGTCGTATCGGTTTGATTCGGCCGAATGCAAACCGAATTTGCGCTATGAATAGAGACCGATAGAAGACCGAATGATTTTTGGTGTGACTGCTTACCCCAGTTCGGACTCTTGTCGGTGCCCGATAAAGCGGAAATTTGTCATTTAGTATATACAAATATTGCTATCACTATCAGCCGGCGGCTGCTTTGCAGCAAGACCGTGCATTACATTACTACATTTAAGGGATCTAGTTACTCTGTTGACATGTGCATAAAGTGATGAGTGGTTGATACAATGTATATTGTTGTTATCTGATATGTCCACTGGGTGTTGTGTGAAAATGTCAAGTTAAAGGGATCTAGTAACTTTGTTGACATGTGCAAAAAGTGATGAAGGGTTGATGCAATGTATATTGTTGTTATCTCATATGTCCACAGGGTATTGTGTGAAAACTTCAAGTCAAATGGACATTGCATGGCCAAGTAATGAGCGAAAATGCAAAGTGATATTCACTAACTCACTGCACTCACTTTGTACACGTTTCAAAACTCCACCTGAGTTTTTCTTATCTGAATACTTCAATGATTGAAGTATTCAGATAAGAAAAACTCAGGTGGAGTTATGTACGATATGTACGATTATCGTACATATCTTTGTAACGAAAGGGATATTTGAGGATTTGGACAATGTTACTAAGTTCCTTTAAATGGAAGTTTATCATTAAACCGAAGCAGGAATGAAAATAAGTCTCATCAGATATAAAAATTACTTGAAACTGTATACAATTCTTCAACTGGCTTACACTAACACTTACAGCAGTTTTAAACATGCCCAGGGGTAAAAAGCTCAAGAAGATTGAGCGGTCTTGAGGCATTTGTCGTAGCGTTCGTAGGTCCAATGGTCCTGATCGTGATAGGTTTAATCGTCGTCACGGGCGTACTGGGAGATTTATCGAGGCTGAAGACAAAGAGGTCGGTCGTGATGCACTGGAAGATGATGATGCTGGAGACGAAGAAGATGAAGCAGAAATTGTTGGCATCCTGGGGATTAGGAATTAAGTTTTGAAGAAAAGACATGGAATGGAATTCAATTATCAATTATTTTGTGACTGCATGGATATAGCGAAACCCTGCACTTTCTAGTAATTTGTGTTTTGAAGAAATTAGCAATTTACATGAATGCACATAATGTATTTTTAGAACTTATTAATGTTAATACAGTTTAAACAATCAACATGCATTTTGCACTCTGTCCATGACAAAAATATATTCTAAATTAATTATGGCTCAACATTTCTTAGATCATATTATTCCATCTATAGATATGTCAATTAATATTTGGGCTTAGAAGCAACTCAAATGGTATCCTTAATTCACTTCATAAGTCTGGCTTTCATTTGATTTTAATTTATTTGTACATTTGATTGTAACAATGCTTTGCCAAGATAAATAAAGGTTTTAACTGTTAAATTATGATGAAGTCAGATAGTTACAACCAAATCATTCCATATTTGCACTAAAAGTAATATGATTTTGATACATGTAGAATCTTGAAAGGGATAAAATGCGATCACAAAACTAATCAAAAAGTGATTTACCAGATCTCCGGTCCGGTACCACCAAAGCTGTGCATAGAAGAAAAGAAAAAAAGACAAATGCAGGACATTGAATCGTTTTAGCATTCTGTACATTATTTCACACTGAACTTTCGGACATTTGTAGATATATAATGATTTCTATCATGGAATATTACTTAGTATAAAGCTGTGGATATGAATCTTGAAGTTTGGTCTGGCAAGTAAAATCTTTAGAAAAAGTTTGATTGTTTGAATGGGCCAGTAAATGCTCAAAATAAGCACAGGCCCACTGGCTTGGTGCCATTCAAAAAATTAGTTTCAGGCCCCCAAAATTCATTGACGCTACATTCTACTGGCCCGAATGGGTAACCAAACATGCCAGATTGTAAATGTCTTTCTGTGTATGGGGCCAACAGATTTTGTTTTGGTGGGCCACAATAGTTTCAAAATCCTTTTGTTTACTGTCTTGCCTGACTGGGCCACGAGACAAAAAGGTTATTTCTAGCATTGGAGCCACCCCGAACAAGTAGAGAAAAGAGTTAGTGAGGAGGCTTGCATTACAGAATCACTAAATACCAGAAATGCTATGACCACACAGCTGATCAACAGGTTCCCAAAGAGGAGGTAGAAGGTCCCATCATTCTGCCCTTCCATCAAGCTGTACAGCATGGCAAGCTGAAAGAAAAGGCAGGGCCTAATATTAGCACAGGACTGCTGGCCCACATCTACTTTTAGTAAATGGTCGAGTCAGCTGGACCAATTACCACGCCATATATTTTAATATGGTGTAGCAAAGCAAACCGGCCATTTGTACTGGCTATTGTGCAATATCCAATTCCTGTGCAACACTTTACAGTTGGTTTTAGGAAGCCTCACCGGACTGGAAATAATACAATTTTCTTCAAAACAACAGAGTTAGTATTATCAAATTGTAATTTGTATGACCTTTTGATCACATTAACAAAAGTTTTTATTGCATTTGCTGGTAAATGGAGGGAGGAATCGGCCGGCAAACATATGTTTATGTTGGATAGTGCAGCAAGCGAGAGAGGTTCATGATCTCCACACAATTATATTGTAATGCAGCTATGTGTGCTAAAAATTAACTCTTGGCCACCAACATTTTATTAAATTTTGAGTTCTACTTACCTGAATGGGCAACCAAGTATAACAGAAATGTTCATGTATTATCTGTTTTGTTTTGTATGGGCCTCCAGACACATCTACTAAAGTAAATGGTCCAATTTTATAAGCTAACCTTATACCTCCTTGGTTCAACTGTTGAACGGTACAGTGTACGAATGAGCGATATGCATAATCTCCGATCCCGCGTATTACTAATTAGCGTATATTGCGTGTAAATGGTCCAGCTGACTGGACCATATTTACTTAGTAGATGTGCCTCCAGACAGGTTTTGGGGCACTAACATTTGAACAAATTTGCTTTTACATGCTCTACTGGGCAATAAGAAAAACAAAGTTAATGTTGAATTGAGCAATGCATGAAACTGTTAAAGTTGTTGAAGTGTATATGTAAGATTCTTAATGTTTAATGCTATTCACATTATAAAAATATATACAACTATAAAAATGCATCGAAAGCAGATTTAAACATCATAAAGATATTGCATTGAAAACATTATAAAATAAGTAAACTCGAAACAAAGAAATCATCATTTTGACCTCTTACTTTCATTTGTATGAATTTTGATCAAATTAATTCGTTATTTAGGGACGGGAATATAATTAAATGATATTTATATCTTTTTGTTTTTTTAACAAATTACCAAATAAAACTAGACTTAGTCTAACAAAATAAATTCTAAAAAGATGTTAATTCTCATACTCACCACTACCATGATAATGGTGAAAAATGAATAGATCCTCCTCACCCAGAGCTAGAAGAACAAAAACAGTCAGTAATGAAAGGCATGGCAAAGAGGCCAAAAAACACTCGCATTTATGATTTTATTCGGACTACCGGAACAGATAACAGAACTTATCTACCACAGTCCCACCAGTAGTCTTTGATGTACCGCTTCTTACGAATAAGGGTTTTCAAATATTTACATACCTTACAAGGCGATAGTTCATCATATACAGGTGTAATCTGCACAGAAGATGAACTATCCATTGTGTTTATTCCAAAATAAACGTTAACTAAAATGGATTTTAGCTTATTTCACCACTTATTTCAGCTTATTTCAAAACAGTCGACGCCCGATGTAGCATTCCATCGATCGGAAAGATGATCATGTGACCTGTATATCAATGTACGTACGTCACATGACCGCACAGACAGGTGCTAGTGATGGTGGCGCGAAGGCTAAATAACACCCGACCAATCGAGTCATGAAGGTTATGATCCTGACATGATGCATCACCAAATTCAAATTAATGTCCACATTACTGATTTGCACCTTTCATCTTTTACATGTTGGCTCATAAATGTGTATATATTAATTATAGTTAATAGTTACGTAGATCATATGATAATTAAGGGGACGTGTTGGGAATTTCGTTTGGGTTTTAATAAAAACCTAGATTTGCTCGCCATTATATTGTTTATTTTATTGTATCAATACTAACCACTACACACTATTATATAAAAGCTCCTAGACCCCATGTACACCCCATCCCCTCCCCCACCCTCTCTATTCCACCCCAAGTACATTACAATAACACTTTACTTTTTAAAGGTCGCATAATTTAACATTTATCTTTCATTCACATACCGTGACTTCATCACCCCATAAATCAGACATCAGAGTATGGGATGGCTTAGTGACTCCACGAAGCTCGAAAGACAAGATTATCAGAAATTCCTAATAATTATTGGCAGCAATTCTCGCAATAAAAATGACTAAAATGTCATCGCTAAAACCGGATCTAAACAACAATCATGTTGATGACCCAAATGTATACAGTAGTACAGTAGTACAGTACAGTACAGTATACAGTAGTACATAAGTACGCTTATCTTTGAATGTTGTAAAACATCCGAGTGTGGACAGATAATAAATAAACTTTGATACTGGTGAGTCACTTCAAACGCTCGCTGTCGGTAAGCCACAAAACCGTTGTGAAACGTACACTTAAAGGGATCTAGTAACTTTGTTAAAAGTGCAATAAGTGATGAATGGTTAATAAAAACGTGTATTGCTGTGATCTGATATGTCCACGAAGTAATGTGTGAAATGGATGTTATATGGCCGAGTAACAAGTGAAAATGCAACGTGATATTCGTTAACTCATTGCACTGACATCGTACACACTTTAAATTTGGTTTGGATCACTATATTACACCGAATTATTCGCAAGATGGCGCCGCTCGTTTGATTTAGGAATCCACACTCCCTTTAATGAGAGCATGGACAATGAAAGCTAGTGGAACGTCGCCAGAAGGTTTGGGTCTTCCGCAATACCATGAAGTGCGGAGATTTGATGAGGACACGCAATTAAAAGATTAAGGATTGGTGCAAGGCGGGTTCGAGGTCGCAACCTGTCACATAGTTTGATATTTACTATATTACCATATCTATTTCTATTAGATTTGTTGGTGAAATGTTGTGATTTTATTGTGATTCTACATCAATTACATACTTTGAATTCATAAATAATGTGCATAAATACATACACAGATACATCTGTACAAGCATACCCACATGCATACATACATGCATACATACAAGGCATTGCCTTTCTTTTGATTCCAAACACTTTACTTTGTAAATTATATTTTCATTGTATGTTTGCTTTTTAAAGTGTTAAATAAAATTTGAATTGAATTGAATACATACACAGTACACACACACATGCATGCATACATACATACACACATACATACATACTTACACACATACATACATGTATATCAATAAACACACACACACAAATACATACATAAAAAGGGGGTCATATTACCCGAGAATATGGCCCAAGACATGAGCTGTTTGGACGTAATTAATTACAATAAATGGCGCCTTTTGAAGAAAAATAATGATTGTGTAGATATAATTGAACGTACGTATGGTCATTCAGCGTACACGGAGCTAGGTCAAGGAATGTAGAGACAGACTTTGATTAGAATTGGGTCAAAATATGAATAACATTTCCTAAATGCAATAATTTTTGTCTGCATCATAAAATAAAATATAATTTGAGGGAAAAAATAACTGCATAGAATTATGACGTCAAAGAAGTAAAACTTTTTTTTGTATGGTTATATATCTATGATTATTAACAATTCCAATATCAACTTTGAAGCTTATAGAATAGTATGATTGTTAATTTTAATGATAATGAATGAATGAAATAATTAATACTTAAAGGGACTTAGTAACATTGTCCAAATCCTCAAAATAAAATTGTAATTATAGCGGTTCCCTCATACCTTGTTGTATTCGTATTAACAATAAAATCATGGGACTGGTTTCGGTTTTTCAAATTTCCCTTTCGTTACAAAGATATGTACGATCGAAGTATTCAGATAAGAAAAACTCCCCCGGAGTTTTGAAACCGTGTACAAAGTGAGTGCAGTGAGTTAGTGAATATCACTTTGCATTTTCGCTCATTACTTGGCCATGCAATGTCCATTTGACTTGAAATTTTCACACAATACCTTGTGGACATATGAGATAACAACAATATACATTGCATCAACCCTTCATCACTTTTTGCACATGTCAACAAAGTTACTAGATCCCTTTAAGGAAATTTAAAACAGGCAATACATCAATACCATTATTTATTTCTATAAAGCAGGACGAATAACTCAACACGTATACCGTATGCGAGAGGCGAATGTGCTGTACTTTCGACTGCTTGACCGTACAATAATTATTGTCCATATGATTTGGCCGTCCAACTGAATATGAATTGAAAAAAGTGCAATAGCATTTAATGCAATGTAGTATATACGGCGAAATTAGGAACGACCCTGCCGTAATCTTACCAAAAAGAGACACAAACAAAAACAATATCGTTAAGGTTTATGATCAAAGAAATGTATGCTCATCTTGCAATAGCAATATTATGTACAACATTTATGTTGCGGTTTTAAAAACTATCTATCCAAACATGTCAAATAAAGAAACAAAACATAGTAGTGTGCCGCTGATATTAATTGTACCATACTTAGTAAATTGACTTCGGAGAACCTAAAGAACCATTCATGAACCATAGTGTTAACCTGTTCCCAACAAGATGTTACTATCCCCGTGGGAATAATGCTGGACCCACCATGTTCCCGTAGGCAATAGGTTGACGAATCTGATAATATAAGAAATAGACTATAGATATAAATATCCCCCTTTCCCCTTTTCACTACCAGTAAGAGTAAGTTGGGGTTGGATTTGGCTAAATCCATGCCAAAGCTTCCCCGCTTTATTGAATCCCTGTCCCCGCTCAAAGGGTATAAACATCGTCCTGAAAAAGTTATGTCCTCGACCCACCCCCCCCCCCCCCCCCCTCCCCCTCATTTAACATTCACTTATTGGTCGTGTTTTTAGTGTGTTATTTCGTTGAATGTTGTTTTAATATATATTTATTTTATTCATTTTATGATAGATTATAAACCGTTTAGGGGAGCGGTCAATCACCCGAAGTCACCCATGCCAACCCCTCTCCCCCAATCATGGGCGTCGATCCGTCATTGATACCCATTGATCAGGGGGGGGGGGGGATGATCTATTCATTCACCCCCCCCCCCCCCTGATGAATAGGTATTACGTAAGTATCGACGCCCATGCCCCCAATACATTTGCAACGTGACTGTCCTTTAACCCCCTTGTATGCAAGTCGTGTGATCTTAGGCTATTCTATGGTCCCTGATTATTATTAGATGCTGAACGTTGAGATTGGTTTACTACTGACTTGGAGTGAACAGGCTTTTTATTAAACTGTATGTAATGTGTGCCTGTATTCGATTAAAACAGAACAAAATAGAGCGCGACATATAGGATCGAATAACTACTGTCATTTAATCATTATAATCTACCCGTTCGCTTTTAAATTGTCATGTAATTCTCTTCAATATATCTTAACAAACCACTTTCCTCATAATTATACATTTCATTTCCGTCATATTTAAATAGACGTGTTTCCTGTAACATGGTTCAAAATGGCTTTAATTTAGTAATGAACTTCAACGTTTCGGGAAAACCCCATTCCACCCCAAATAAATTAACCCGTAATTTAGGGACCATGCATCAATCAAATATGATTATGTAACTTAGTAACTTTAGCAAAGACACAAGGTTGGCTGATTGTTTCAGGGAAATATATTTGATTTCCTTTTGGCTATCAGGGTGATAACTGGTATAAAACATGTGATGTAATAACATTGATTTTAGAAATGATATGTCATTGTTAAATGGTTTGGTAAGTTTTGGTCATATCTAATTTTATGTAACTAAAACTTGTGTTATCAAATATTTATCTCTCCCTTCCCCTTTTCACTACCATTAAGAGTAAGTTGGGGTTGAATTTGGCTAAATCCATGCCAAAGCTTCCCCGCTTTATTGAATCCATGCCCCCGCTCCAAGGGTAAACATCGTCCTGAAAAAAGTTATGTCCTCGAGCCTCCCCCCCCCCCCCCCCCCCTCCCCCTCATTTAACATTCGCTTATTGGTCGTGTTTTTAGTGTGTTATTTCGTTGAATGTTGTTTAGCACCCGTGTACACCGGCCAATAGAATTTGCCCGTTATGGACCAATTAGGAACAACTCGCTCATGCGAGATAACGCGGTTTGGAGCCGCATGAGAGCATAAATAGGAGTGTTTTACGTTACTTTATATCACTTGACAAAGTATTGCAGCGGCATACGAAACGTCGTGATCTGTTAGATTCCATGTTGACCATACATTGCGAGACAAACGAATATCACTAGCGATATTATTTACGAATGTTGTTTTAATTTATATTTATTTTATTCATTTTATGATAGATTATAAACCGCTTTAGGGGAGGGGTCAATCACCCGAAGTCACCCATGCCAACCCCGCTCCCCCAATACATTTGCAACGTGACTGTAGCTATCTATGGTCCCTGATTATTATAAGATGCTGAACGTTGAGATTGGTTAACTACTGACTTGGAGTGAACAGGCTTTGTATTAAACTGTATGTAATTTGTGCCTGTATTCGATTAAACAGAACAAAATAGAGCGCGACATAGGATCGAATAACTACTGTCATTTAATCATTATAATCTACCCGTTCGCTTTTAAATTGTCATGTAATTCTCTTCAATATATCTTAACAAACCACTTTCCTCATAGACATTTCATTTCCGTCATATTTAAATAGACGTGTTTCCTGTAACATGGTTCAAAATGGCTTTAATTTAGTAATGAACTTCAACGTTTCGGGAAAACCCCATTCCACCCCAAATAAAATAACCCGTAATTTAGGGACCATGCATCAATCAAATATGATTATGTAACTTAGTAACTTTAGCAAAGACACAAGGTTGGCTGATTGTTTCAGGGAAATATATTTTATTTCCTTTTGGTATAAAACATGTGATGTAATAACATTGATGTTAGAAATTATATGTTATTGTTAAAGGGTCCGGTAAGTTTTGGACATATCGAATGTTATGTAACTAAAACTTGTGTTATTAAAATGGTACGTACGGTAGTAAAACATATAAACGGTTAAGTCATAGAACTGTTGGGCGCCCTCTAGACTCATCAAGTTTAAACTTTTTAAAGATACAAAATGTGATATTTGATTAAAATAATTTTTCAATAGAGAGATCATCAAAAACGATTTAAAAACCATTTTGATATATGTTTTGTGTAGGATTTTTAAATATTGTCTTCTATTATTGAATAAAAGTTGGTCCCAACATTAATTTCCAATGAAGATATTTATGGATATTCCAGCTGTTTCTGTACTGATCTTGATCAAACAAAGTGGATTCTGTCTTTACAATTATGTGCTCTCTCCAATTTCACATTTCCTTTATTATTATCTCACCATGCTCACAACAACGTGTTTTACTTGTCCGTTATATTGTACACATCAACTCGCAATCAACAATAGCATTATGTATTGAAGCGCCCTCTAAACCAAAAGTGAACTACCCCCTTAATATGTTCATGTGATGTTAATGAATAACTTTGAAGGTTCATTCGTAAGGGGCTGCCCCGCGTTGACGGTAGATAAGATCAACATCTGATTGCTATTTCCTGTATAGTTTTAATACCCAATTCCTATTGCTATTCCTATACCAAAATACACGCTACACCAACGCAACGGTTATGCAATAGGTTAACCAGGCTTCACGTTGTTTAATTGATGTGATGCCTGGTTACTAAATAACATCACAGTATAGCATCGCATTTCTCTGAAGGTGCATAGATTGTTAATGAAGTACGGGGACGTATCCTAATTGATGAAAATGTGCATTTATTAGGCTTAAACAAACGAGCAATCCGTCAGAATATTAATTTAATTATCTTAATTGGTTGGCCTCGAATTTTTCTCGCGCAATTTGAATTAATTCATGGGTATCAATTGTGTGAAGGTAAAGGCCGATAAATAAACTCTAAATTACTCAAAATACATAGCTACCCATCGGTTACCACGCTTGTGGGAGTGAGATGTACTTTGGATATTATTAAAGTATATGATTCGTCAAAATTGGGTAGGCGCACAGGGCAGCGCCGTTGGAATGATATAAAATACGTACTAATCCATCGCGTAAAGGGTGCCATCACCCAAAAATAATATTCTTATAATGAAAGGTAACATTTTTAGCAGTCCATTCCACCAACAAGTTCAAAAAATATGTTTCTAGAAAAAATTGTATAATTGGAAAATACATTACCACACTAAAGCATGTGTTCATGGGTCTACAGACGAAGACTACCTTTTGTCTAGGACGAACGCATCGTCCGTGATTCTATTGTCTTTTGTTGGGCATCTATTTGATATCACACGACGGTACCGAAACATATAATTGTGTGTTGTTCTTTGCCTGATGGTGGTCCCCTTTAAAGGCATATATGCGTGGGTTATAAAGGGTAGTCAGCAAATTCCAACTCGACTCCACCGTAATCTCTCGAGGTAAACCTAAGATATATGTTGGATCGATCGAAGAGAGGTGCTTCGAAATATCTGAACAAAGGCCTTCTTATGAAATTGCATGCAGCAAACAAATTTCTCACGCTGTCACCTAGCCATCAAACGGCGGCACTTTGAAGTCGGTTGCGGTTAAGCGTGTTACGTGATATTTTCGCTCGTAAACATCTCTGATGGATCTCCATTCGACTAGTACAAACATTCCGAACGCGACTATTTTTAATGCATTTTTGACTCGGGTATTCAGAAATGGGACAGTTTGCGATCGCTACTTATAACTGAGCCAATGGGGATTACGTACCGTGCGTAAAAGTGCGCAAGATGGATCCACGCGTCTAATAACCCACGCATATATGCCTTTAAGGGATCTTGATGCACTTCGGATTAAAGTTGTTGCGTTGTCTAACTACCGTAGGCATGCAATTTGCAACGTCACATTATTTCAAATACATACTAACCTGTCGCTTACAGCTGCGTTTCCATTAGAGCGAATTTCCGCCGCGAACATTCGCACGAACCAAATCGGTGTTATTCATATTACATGGCGAATTTTTAAATCGCTCCTCAGAGCGATTTTTTCAATAATTCGCTGCGAAAAAAAAATTCGCCGCGGAAATTCGCTCTAATTTCCATTAAAGGAGCTTGATGCACTTCGGATAATATGTTAAAGTTGTTGCGTTGTGTAGCATGGGTAGGCGCGCAGGGCAACGTCACACGATTTAAAATACATACTAACCCGTCGCTTATGGGAGCTTCATGCACTTCGGATCCGATATGTTAAAGTTGTTGCGTTGTCTAGCTAGGGTATAGGCGCTCAGGGTAGCACCATGTTCTCAGAAGAAATAGGGTACTCACACTAACACAAAATTCGAGTTTAGCATCGACTTTCTAGTAATAATCGTTCCCTTGAGTCGATGCTAAAAAATCGTTAAGTGAAACGCCCCAGGTGAAATATTATTCACTACTGACCAGGCGTCACTCCGCGACGCCGTGTGTGTGCGCGCACATAGGATCCTGTATACATTAATCGCTGGCGCTCTGAGTCTTTTCGATGATCGAATTATCGCATTAATACGCGTCGCTTACAGTGCGTACAAACATTAAGCGTGACTGACTCATCGAACAGTCGTCCGGTGTGGTGCTAAATCCGTGACCTGCGAAATCCGTACCCAGTAGCAAATGCGCATGCGCTTAGACATTTGGAGGTGTGTCTTGCGCCCGTCTTGCGAAATTCGTGACCATTATTACGCCGCAATTTCATGCTAATAACAAATTGACACATGTTTTATCAAATTTTTAAATGATGTGAATGGATTTTCTTAATCCACCGTCTGGTTTTGACAACACTTTGTGCTGCAAGGAGCCTCAAGGAGGCATTTTGCATGCTTTATTACAAATGGCATGAATGGGAACGAATTTTGCAGGCAATTTTCCCACAGGTGCGCATGAATATTTGCGACTGCGTACGGATTTCGCACTGCGTACGGTATTAGCGTGACACCGGTGATATGGATTTAGAAGACATGGAGATAGGAGATAATGTGTGCGGAACTCAAGCAACACTCGCTAAGGGGCGCGCGGCGTGCGGATTAACTTGGCGCCACCCTGTGACTTCATTTAATAGCGCCTTCTAACGCACATCGATGCTACCGCTTTAACTATTTTATTAGTATGGGAATACACACATTCAGTTTATAGGGTAAATTTAATTCATGAGAAGCAACATTAAATATCCCTGAAAATTAGTTTGTATGAATCTTATTAATTTACCAAATTTAATGATATGACATTTTGTTTTTCATGCCTAGCTGTGTTAATACGTGTTACACTTTCCTTTTTTAACTGGTGATATGTCAAAAGTCATTCAGTTCAATCGACTTACGTCATGGTTTATGTTTAGCTTTATCCCTTCTCTGACCATGCTCACTTTGTTTGATGTATAAACACAAATATATGCCTTAGTTTTGTACAATTGTAAACATTGGCGTGATTGTTATCAATATAATTTCCCTTTTCTCTAAAAAAAAAACACACAATGTAATACGAGTAACACGTTATGTAGACATGGGCTATCGTTCATTGTCAAATTCGCTGGTTGTGTATTGTAAAGCTTTTATCTGTTTATAAAAATAGGTTAATACACGAGATGTGTATATTGACCGCGTTGTTATCACTAACGGTGATGAGGATGTCCATCTTCTACATATTAAATTTATTTTGTTTACTCCATGCTGTTTCACGCTCTTTGACTACTTTGTCCACTGTCTCATTTATGTCCACATCATTACGTCGTACCATAATGTTCAGATGGAAACTTGCCGTTTGATCTACATCTATGTATTTGATCTGTTTTCATCTCATCTACTAACACAATCAGAAGCTAAATTTATTAGGATAAACATAATGATTTGCGGTTAATTAACCGTTATGGTATAATTATAAGATTTATGTCCTTGGGGATCAAGTTTGGGATTGTGGAACTGGAGTTATAGGCACCATGTAGTAGATATACCAAATGAGAGATAGAATAAATGGGTGACAGGGTGTAGATAAGTTCAGATGGATACACGTTCATATTCATGTCCAATTGTAAACAATGTTATCTATGGCAGCTATATCTCAGCTCTTTGTTTACGCTTGATTTGCCTTTTACATCATAATAATTTGTCTGTTTGTTGGAAAGTGGACAAATGTTTGTGCTCAGTGGCAGTTTCGGGGATTATTAGGCTATACTAAAAAGTGATGTTTATCGTGATGTATAATTCGTGGTGGAACTGGTATCACTCATGTTGAAAGTGAAGATGCTCATCTTCCGATTTAATTGTTTACCCCGACGAAGTGTTGAGCTCTTGCCTCTTCATCGTAAATTACGTATATATCGAGAAGGAGACTAGAGCGTGGGAAATTCATTTGTAAAATTGTTCCTCTTACCTCGCCAAAAGTTGTTGTAGTATAGATGTCTGACCTTTCGGATTTTCACCTTGAAGGAAAATTAAAATTTAATTTCTGAGAGAATGATTATGGTCGCGTTTGTCTTCTCTCCCTTAGCCCCAAATCAATGTTTTGAAACCCGTTTTTAGACTTCATATTACATTTTGTTTCAAGTTAACAGTTAACAAGAGTCCGATTGGTCAGACGACAACGCATGCTACTTCGATGCCATTTGCTCTGGTGACAATTGCTCCGCTGCTGTTTATATAATTATATCTCCAATGTCTGTGGTGCTTTGCTCTATATCCCGATCACGGGAAAACTGTTAGATTTAGTCAATCACGCATAACGAAAAGACTCAGAGCGCAAGCGATTACTGCAGTACACAGGATATGCGCGCACGCACGGCGTTGTGCTTGGCCACTAGTACCCTATCCTAAACTCTTAAATTAACCCTAACCCTTTTTATGAAGAAAACAAAACAAAACTTTACCATATAACCTTTACTAAAAACAACCACGCGGCAATTATAATCGGAGCAATTTAATCGGAGCAAATTTCTACCCATCCATACGCCTCGAAAATCCAACCAGACATTACTCCTTCGTGCAACCAGGGTCCGTGGTGCAACCGGGTCCCTGGTGTGAAGTATAAGCAACATTTTGTTGTCCCTGGGCGTTTCCCAGTGAGCAGACGCGCCCTCTTGTAACCTCATCTCTGGGTCGTAGCGATATGAGCAAATTAATTAGAGGATGTGGTGTAGCTAGTAAAGGGGGTCAAAGTGTTTGAAGGGTGTCCCATGTTGCATGCGCAGCATGTATCAACATTAACGTGTTGTATCAAAAGATATTTCATCGCAAACCGGTTTATATAGCTTCTGACTATTCGAGCAATTAAATGGGTTCATCGGAACGTACCCCATTCAAGGGTCTTTGTGGCTCGATGGTTGAGCACCGGTCTAGTAATCCGGAGGTCTTGGGTTCGATTCCTGGCCAAGCCTAATTTTCAATCATTTAATACTTCTAGTCAGTTTCTTTTATGTTTAAACCAATATAATTGTAACGTAATTGTAATTAATTGTAACTTACATTTAATTGTAACTTACAATCGATTGTATCTCGTTCTACAACAGGGCCAAGAGCTTACAAATGATAGGCAAAGGCATGGGTGTGATATTTCTCCCTTTGTTATCCCTACCTGCGCCACTAATTATGGAGGCAATATATATACACGTCTGTAAATATTGCCGCCAGTATTTTAGGGGCGATGGTCTCATGTACACAATGTAGAAAGTTGATTGACTTTATGATATTTTAAAGGGATCTAGTAACTTTGTTCACAATGTGTGCACAAATTGGCAAATTGTCCAGTGATAAAATGTGTATTTCTGTGATCAGGGCCCCGTTGCAGAAAGAGATACAATCGATTGTAAGTTGCAATTAATCGTAAGTCAGATCACGTGTTCTAGATGCGCAAATCTGATTGGTTGAAACGCGTAAATTTTCTGACTTACGATCAATCGTAACTTACAATCGATTGTATATCTTTCTGCAACGGGGCCCTGGTGTGTCCACTGAGTGTTGTGTGAAAACTCCATGGTAAATGGAATATTCATGACCGGGTAGTGAGCGAAATTGCAAAGTGGTATTTGCTTGCTGACTGCACTTACTTTGTACATAGTTATATCATACTTCAATGATCATAACTGTTTAACTTGATATCTTTATAATGAAATAGACATTGGGGTAACCGAAGACTGTCCCTTGCTCAATCTATTGTTAAAACGATTACGGATGAGATACATGTATGTGATAAACCATAGAGTTCTAGGTATGTTCTGTGGATTTTGACAGTGTTTGTAGATCCCGTTAAGGCAAATTGTATTTTTGCGAAACATGGAGAGAGGAAGAGAGATGTACGGGGGAGGATAACCACAACCATGACACATATCTGGGAGCGGCAATAATATAGATTAGGTAAATATTAATTAGAATAAATAAAATTAATACTGTACATAGCTAAAATGTATTTCAACCAAACTTAGTCGTTGACATTTCTTTATACTATTAAGCAAGGCACAATGAAAAATAGTACTTAAAGGGGCCGGGCCAACCAAATGCATGTTGATTTATGTTCATCTGTATTAGTGTATACAAATCAAATATCTGTAAACAGTTTGACCGAAATATGTTTTGTATATTTTTAAACATTTTATTATTTTTCTTCATGTTGCTAAGCACTCACCTCTGAAAAACCCTCTCCAGAGTAACCTTCTATTGTTGACTGCTTGTGCCATCATCACTTCTCATTTAATTATAAGTGACCTCCACCCAAGCTGAGTGCCTAATCACAATATCATCGCACTTTTGAATACAATACCAACTCACACACTTTCAATTTCAATAGCAGTTGCTATATCAGAAAAGCTCAGCCATCATAGGACAAGAAAGGCAATGCCAATGCATGCATTGCACGCTTGTGTGAGCATGTTCTTTTCTATTTCGTTCATCTCTATTTTGCTTACCAGTGATAGACAGACAGATGATGTCACAACCAGTCAATAATATAATTCACTCTGGCGTTTTTTTATGAGGTGGGGCTTAGCAACTTGAAGAAAAATAATTTATAAAATGTTTTAAAATAAACACAACATTAAGTTCAAACAGTTTACAAATATTGGATGCTTACACTGTTACAGATAAACATAAGTCAATATGTATTTGGTTGGCAAGGCCACTTTAAGTTGTTAATGCAACGTGCAAGTTTTAGAAACTAAATTTAGTTGTTCCTTTCCCTTTAAAGGGATATCGTAACATTGTCCAAATTCGCAAAACTTACTTGGAACTCTAGCGGTTCTCTCATACCTTGTTGTAGCATTCGTTTTAACAATATAAGCAAGGGACATGTTTAAGTTTTTGAATAACCCTTCCGTTAAAATGATATTTACGATTGGAGCGTTCAGATGGTAAACTATTCACTGGATAGTCGTAACCGTGTACAAAGTCAGTGCAATGAGTTAGTGAATATCACTTTTACTTTTTGCTCATTTATCGGCCATGTAACGTCCATTTAACCTGAAATGTTCACACAATACCAAGTTGACATATCAGATAACAATATATATTGGGCAATTCCAAGCAAACATTGACATAAGCACCCATTTTTCAAATTCGTCGAATCATAACATATTTGGTATCAAATTAAAGCTTAAAGATCAAACTATTCAGAAATGCATTTTGTTCAAAAAAAATTTTGCCGTAAACTATTATTTCATAGGAATTAATTAGCGTAAATTAATTTTCAATTATTTTCACAAAATATACTTGTAAATATTAAGCTTAAAAGAGCTGCAAAAATAGGTTTTCATAACACTTTATTTCAGTGTTAGTAAGAACATTACTTCAATTTATCAGATAAATATCTATTTCGGCATTTTCGCTCTTTGTTCTGCTTCAGTGACTGTTTCATTTATAGTCATCTATATGTCACGCTGTTACCCTAAAAACAGGTATTTTTAATATTTTTGGAAAAATATGAATGGGAATGAAATTATTTTTTGTTTCTTCTTCATTCACCCATAGAGCTATATTATGGATGCTAAATAGCAGCATTATCTTTTACCACTAATAAATCTAAGCAATATCAATTTGGTCACGCTGTTACTTTTTGGGTAACAGCGTGACGCAACCTACTTTTTTTTTGCAATATCTCGAGAATCGTTGGATGGATTCTGTTCAAACTTTGTACAAGACATGTATTCAGAGGTATGGATTATCTGATACATTTTGGAGCCATGAGGTCAAAGGTCAAAGGTCACAGCTAATTAATATGCAAAAAATATATTATTCTCAAGATATTTCAAGAATCCTTGAAGGATGACATGATAATTAATACTGGTATGCGTTCAGTGAAGTAGATGACCTGATTATAGAATTTGGTCATGGGGTCAAAGGTCAACAGGTCAAATTATTGTAGTTTATTTTTTATCTCACAAAAAAATGCCAGAATTAATGTTAGAAAGAGTACTGTAGATAAAAGAAAATTCTATGAAAATGTTTGGAGCACAGGTCAAAGGTCACTCAGATAATTACCAATTCAAACACAAAAACTTACTGACATTTAAATCATGTTACATGTAACAAATCACTTGTAGATATGCACTGTGCCGACATAAAATTAAACATTTGTATGCTAATTTGAGAAATAAGGTCAAAGGTCAGATGTCAAAGGTCTAATATTTCATTGTTGCAATTAAGTTTGTATTTTGGGTTTGATATTTGATGGTTCCTCAAACTAAATTCTGAAAAAGATAAGAATTTCAGTTTTGTCCAAAAACATTTTTGATCAATAGAGGGCGCTAGGCTGCAAATTTGTGTCATGCGAACCATCATTTCAGAGCATCTGGGTTATATTACCCATTCATCTAGTTCTGTATAGATTATGGATGGCTACATCAAAATTATATAATCTTATTCATCTCATCAATATCTCCCATATATATAACATGTACAATTCAGAGGTCACGCTGTTACCGTCACGCTGTTACCGTGCACAGATACGTTTATGATATCATATTTACTATGAACATTGGATTTTTTCTACATTTTTATTTGGATGTTCTAGCTTGATGTCTAGTACAAAGAATCAATGTGACAAAATTGCAAAATGTTCCTGTAGTTCACAGAGTTTGCTTAGTTTCTTACCATGTAAGAAACCCATGTCTTTTTGCCGTCACGCTGTTACCGCAGATATTGATATTCATAATTCATAATTTAGTGGGAATTTTGATTTTCTTTTCTATTGTAAATAATTGGTAGGATAGTGGGAACAGATGCATATCAAAATTTGGTTCTGGACATTTTTATTTTGTGAGTTATTTAGACTTTCATCGTGAGAAACACCCTCCTACCGTCACGCTGTTACCTTGGAATTGCCCTTTTGTATCAACTATTCACCACTGTTTGCACATGTCAACAAAGTTAGATCCCTTTAACATTTATGCTAACTATAAGTTTTTTAATGACAACTTGCAAGTCTTAGTCAATTAAATTTAATTTGATCAAAACTGTTCTGTGCCTTTAATGTTGGAAATAAAAGATTTAACGCGTGGAAGAAGAGAAGGTGCGGCGTGAAAAGTCTTTTCACCTTCCGTTTCCGAATGGTCGCCTGCTCCGTCGTTAAACAAGCGTGTAATGTAAATACGGCCACGGTTTATGGCGGGTAAATATAGCACAATAACCGAACTGCAATGTCAATGGCATAGCTAGGTGGCAATTCAGATATGGGGGGAAAGGTTAAATCTTTAACAAAATGATATAATGTATATATCACAACTTTGTATGTTAATATTCTGCTATCACGGTTGATGGCGGGTTAATCCAGCACATTACTGGGGGAGGGGGCGATGACCTCGCAAGGCGATAATGGCCCATACTTATGTGAAAAATCTGCACCCCTCACTACATCCACCCTCCTCCCCTCCCCTTTATTCGGTGCGTTTATTTTCTATAAAGAGTGCTGCTTGCTCATATCATTAGCAAGCCTGATTTACCCCCCCCCCCCCCCCCTCCCGTTTTCCTATGCCTGGACGGATATGCCTACGCCATTTCAGCACTGACTGTTATTACAAGGGATGTACACATGTCCCACGGTGAAGAGTTATGTCCCAGTTCTAACTTTAAAGGGAATTCAGACCGGTATATTAGACGCGTGGATCCATTTTGCGCACTTTTACGCACGGTACGTAATCCCCATTGGCTCAGTTATAAGTAGCGATCGCAAACTGTCCCACTTCCGAATACCCGAGTCAAAAATGCATCAAAAATAGTCGCGTTCGGAATGTTTGTACTAGTCGAATGGAGATCCATCAGAGATGTTTACGAGCGAAAATATCACGTAACACGCTTAACCGCAACCGACTTCAAAGTGCCGCTGTTTGATGCCTTATGTGATAGCGTGAGAAATTTGTTTGCTGCATGCAATTTCATAAGAAGACCTTTGTTCAGATATTTCGAAGCACCTCTCTTCGATTGATCCAACACATTATCGTGAGTTTACCTCGAGAGATTACGGTGGAGTCGAGTTGGAATTTGCTGACTACCCATTATAACCCACGCATATATGCCTTTAAGATAGTGTCGCGCTGATCTTTCGCTGATTCAATAAATACTTCACATTGTCCCTCCTGGTTCAGTTTGACATGAATGTGCTATGTGAATATATTATATTTTGCAGTGTATTAATAGCGTTATCTTTATTTTGGTTAATGTACTATTGGTAGTAACGAAGCATATGATCAGTTTTAAGACGGCACAACCATTCAGAAAATTGTCTTATAGATATCAAATCTGTTATAAGACAATTTTTCAAAATAGTTGTGGTGTTTTCTCCTACCGTCATATTCTGTACATCATTGGACAAAATTCAACCTGTTCAGATCCTCAAATTATCCTGGGCTTGGCTCTAGAGAGTGCATGCGATACCAATGTTAAACCGTCTTAACCTCAATTTAATAGTAAGCTTGTGCGGCTAACCCCAACCATGCCAACGTAGAATATGGCATGACGATATACTAGATACGTACAAATATATGTATTCTATGGTCTTTCCGAATGGAGAAACTTGTGAGCCGAACACAAGTTTGTCAGCCGGGGAACCTTTTACTCTTTACGCAGTAGCCTTCAACAGGAGAGGGGGTGCACCAATATTTATCTTTTTCTGATAATCATAGATATTACTCCCGTCTCAAATCAATTTAGAGAATATTATAGTGTAGTTGACGAGTGATTGTTGCAAGCTGGCAAAATGTCAACTTTAGTATTACGCCATCTCGTGGCAGTATAATGATATTTAACGAAGATCTATTGGACACTTATACATGTAATTCATCCCTTTTTTGTAGTGAGATTGGATACCAAACCCGTTTAAAATCCAATTGGAGAATTGTCAATGTGAACTATACCATGTATACCGGCGAGTGATTGCTGCAAGCTTGCGAAATGTCAACTTTGGTACTATGCCATCTTTTGGCAGTATAATTATGAAACACAGCGATACTGTTAAAGTCAACGAACACAGATGGGCCAATAATTATTCAACCTTTTCTGATTGACCCCGTCACACATCTAATTTAGGGATTTTAAATGTAAACTGTACCGACGAGAGGTTGCTGCAAGCTTGCAAAATGTCAACTTAAGTACAACGCCATCTGGTGACAGTATGTGAACACGTAACAAACCTGTTATAGTTTACGAATACAGAGGGGGCATATAAGTATCCATCCTTTTCTGATCGGTGTTCGATGCAAAACCTATTTCATAGATATTCAAGGATTCGATAATAAATGTCATTTCATTGTAGCATTTACTAGTATGCGAAATATCAACTTTGGTCCAACGCCATCTCGTGGCAGTGATGCAACACACATTTCCACGATGTGATGCTCCCAACAGAACGAGGTGGAGTCAAATATAAAGTAGTTATATTGTTCTACGCCAGTGATGAATCACCAAACTATCTATGTTTTATTACAGAAATGCCCGATGTCTAAATTGGCTCACTCGTTCTGTTTAGTCATATTGGCCTGAATTATCATCAGTGGCACAACTTTAGTCTGGGCTAAAAAGACATAGACTACCAGTAACCAGTTAAACAGTTTTGCACATGTGGACCAATTGATTGTTGCCATTCGCCACCGGAGATATTCTAATTGTTTCCCTTCATTATCAAGTCAATCTCTTTAGTTCTGCATATAGGCATCATGACAATGGGCTGCTTGAAATTCAAGTCATAGTATAGTCGGTCATCAGCATAATTGCGTCTTGGATCATACGGGACATTATATTACTGGAGACCGGTTCTATACTTACTGAAATGACAAGCGACTCTTTGTCATAAAGCCTAAGCATAAATACAGGGATTGACTGAATAATGAAAGGAAACTATAATAATGTATCTCGTGGCGAATCGCAACCATCAATGGGTCCGCAGGTGCAAAACGGTTTCACAGGTTACAAGAAGTTTCTGTTTTTTTAGCCCATACTAAAGTTGTGCCACTGATGAGAATTCGGGCCTGTGTGTTTAGCTATATCGTACCATTTTATATGACTATAATTACAGTATTCACGAGCGATGTTTTACTATGATAGTAAAGTAATGATTATGGTTAAGTAGTATCACCATTTTTGTAAACGGCATTCACAACTGATAGTTTACCATCTGATGAAGATGTGAAGACATTGCATTTAGAAATTTACATTTTGGAGTTTTGATTAATATATTTGTAACTAAACGTCAATTAATGCAATATAAGTAGTATAAGTATTCAAAATAAAATCTGTTGAACAAATGCAATAGAAAGAGCGTATACAGTGAGTAATCATCGAAATGAGCATATTAGAATTTTAATTGGAACACCGAATGACAATGCCTAGTCCCATATGATCACATTCATGTTAGTGTTTTTCTTAGTGAAATTTGCCCTTTGTATTGTTTTTCATTTAACAGGACAATAGTACAAAATATGTAACAACTTGTTAGTGCAACTATTTGAAACTTATGGAAAATATTTTCGTTACTAATATTACTCAATGTACTCTAATGATACTAATTCTCTGAAACATTTTCCAGTGTGAGTTTGCAAAACTTTTATCTTGTATCTGTGTATGTGTGACTCCCATTTTGTAATAAAAAATAATAATAATGTTTTCTTGAACAATCCATTATTGAAACACATCTTTTTCATAACGTGTTAAGTGTGCATGAAAGCAACGTACAAAATAATGAACAAAATGAACACAATTTGGGCCTTCCTTCGCAGTGACGTGATTGTGAATGCTTACAAACAGCGATCATGTTTACCTGCGATGCCCATATAACAGAGACGAGACTAACTGTTGCCAGAAATGTACCTTGACAGAAATCATTCACCTATGTTTTGGAATAGCAACTTTCTGGTGGAGATTTGATAAAATTATCTCTTTCATATCGATATTATATTAACCTCTCCGCTACCTCATTTATCAAAAAAAATATCACGGAATGTTTGATACGTTTTCGAAAATGAATGGGCGGACGAATTTCGGCAATTTGTTATTAAGTAGGCGAAAACGGGCAGCTTCGCCCTGATGTGCATCTTGCATTACTTACTTCTTCATCACGTGACGGAAATAGACACAATGGAAGTTCGCTCACTTGTGGGTCAGTGGCTTTTCGGGCAAACGATTTCATCAGAACATATTTATAGCCATGTAACCCACTTATACTAACCCCCCCAATTTCAGCCACATTTCAGACGTAGAAAATAAAATACAACAAACCTGGGCCATGTGAACATCGCACATTGGATGTGTTGCCTTTATACCAGGCAACTGTTTTAAAACCAGAATGACAATTTTTGTTTTTTTCTGAAACAATGCATATTTACCCGATCATGGCCCCGCTGCAGGAAGAGATGCAATCAATGGTAAGTCAGACAATTTGCGCGTTTCAACCAATCAGATGTGCGCTTGCATTTAGACTTTACAATTGATTGTAACTTACAATATATTGTATCTCTTTCTGCAACGGGGCCAAGATGATTAGATCCACGACTCGACCAATGCGTTTTACTCATTTACATGGGCGTGGGCTGAATCTTATTAGAGGCTCAGTACTGGCATCTGTCCGATCATTCACCCGTTGCCTACGGAAATCTGGTGGAACCTGTATTAACTTCATGTGGATTGCCAAATATAGTATGGAACGTGTTAAACTTTTTTTTTTTTTGCTGAACAAATAAGGGGTTTTACCACATTACGGTCTGACTATGAGATGAGTACGGAACATGACATGTAAGGTTTTTTTTCTTGTTTTGCTGAACAAAAAGGGGGGTTTTACCACATTACGGCCCGATTATGTGATAATAAAGTCATACTTTGATAAAGGATAAATATTCAGACAACTCCCACGGTGAGTGGTGGCTGCAGTACCTATAGCCTCCCTTCTCCATCTCTGTTATATGTATGGATTTATTCAAACGTTCCGCAGCAAATGCTGTATTGCATGCACGTGATTTGGAAAACAAGCACAATACAAATTTAGACATAATGATGAATTAGTAATGGACAAACACCCACAATAGAATTCTCTAAATAAAATAAAATGGGTAACGCTATAATTTCAAATTTGTTTAAAATGTTACTGAGGCTATGTCATCGTGGAGCAGGGGTTGGAGTCGCAGTTTCCTATAATGCGCAATAAAATCGCGGGAGAAAGCTGCAGCATCTATACAGACCCAAAAAAAAAAGCAGTTGAGCCTTCAACGTAGGCTACATATAAAGATACACCACATTTGGACCAAGATACAAAGGTGTTTCCTATATGCAATCACATGACACTACAGGACATCGCTTTGTGGGTAATCAAAACGCCGCCGGAAGTGAGTGGACATATTTACATTATTATTGCCTCTATAATATTCGCCGCAGGCTGTGTATAATAAATGTATGTCATACCGCCACGCTCGAAATGGTAGTGCAGGTTACTGCTTATCGTGCTACATAAAAATAGATTTATATAGCGCCTAAAATGATGCAAGATCATCTCTTAGCGCGTTGCACTATCAATACTCCGGTCATAAGATACAGGGCCAGCCCGCACACATTGTGTGCACCATCTCTACTGCCTGGTGAGCATTCCTTCCAAGCGGCTCATGGGTGGGTGGTGAGCGTTTTAAAAGCGCAATATCTCGCGGAAACCACTGACACTACCATTTTAAAGCAGACGGAATTTTGCATATGAAAACTAATAGATGGAAATAAACTTACAATATAGGGAAGAAGATACAGTCGCGTTAGTTGGTACGCAAAGAAGATTTTGTATATGATATGATATATAATGGGAGGGATAATTGATGTATTCGTTTCTTACACCCACCAAAAATAATTAGTGATGTGGTTTCAAGAGAAGTTTCTATATTATAAGGTGACATTTCTTTTTTGCATTTGAGACATTATATTGTCTGACTCAATATAGGTTTGGACACAATTGAAATATTCCTTACTGTGTCCGTACTGTTTTTTTTTCAAATTTAAATCATTTATATATCAAAAACAAAATAGACATTTGAAAACCCCAAACTGTTTTTCTTTATTATTATTATTAAGAAAAGACAGTGCGGCATGAGATTTTCACGCATCTGAGTTTGGTCTATGCTATATGGCCATAGATATTATATACTCTGGTTTTGTATTGAATGTATGTTTATGATGAATGAAATAAAGATCAAGTTGATGTATATGCTCACTCATCCAGTCGAAATATATAGATATCAAAGTTTATGAATCAAATGTATACTTGTGTGAGTTGCGACGAAATAAAGATCTTTTTCTAATTCTCTTTAATGAATTAATAGATCAACATATAAGATGACGGTTGTGTCAGTAATTTGCAACGTGGTCTCGACATATTTTGGTATACTCTTATCTCGGCTACTACTAGTACAGTTAAAAGGCTTAGAAGTTTGATTAGGATTACGATTATTATGATGATAAGAATTAGGGTTAGTAGTTGGGATTGGAGTTGGGGGTTATGGTTAGGGTTGGGCTCAGGTTTGGATTTGTGGAAATGTAGGCTCCAAAACCATGTTAATGGCCCGGTCAGATATCAACGGATAGCGGTAACGAATGCCCAACGAATAGAACATTTGCGAAATTAAATTATCCGTTGATGAAAGTCGTCTCCATTGCTTTATGTACAAAACATAGAACAACGTACATCACCGGACAAGGAAAGGACAAGAAACGCATACGAACGGAGACGAACGGATGGAAAATTTAGCTCTCCGTTTGACGTCCGTTTACGCAATCCGTTGATAGGTGACCGGGCTATAAAGACCAAAATACCTAGACCAAATGGGTGTAGACCAAGTCTTAAAGTATTTCAACTATCATAATCTTGTAAGAAGATACGAGACAATGAGTAAATGTTTTGCAATGCAGACAAACAAAGATGGACACGCCAACTGGTAGACATGTGTTCGGCTAATCACATAAATAAACTAGCCACATTCTATACACTGCCCCCAAGTCAGTGATGTAGGTACGGGGGCACTTGGGGGCACATACACCCCCCCCCCCCCAATTTAAGGATTAAATATTTGAAAACATACTAAATCTGTGCAATATAATTATGATGTGCCCCAAAAAATTATTTGCGTGCACCCCCCCCCCCCCCCCCCAACAAAAATCAAAAGCACGCTACGCCACTGCCCTGTAAGTAATGGCCGGTAACAAGATTACGATGTATGTTGAGCTTCTCACGATATTATTGTGAGCTAAGGACGATGCTACAGGAGCTTGACCGTTCTTAAGATCGCAAGAGTAGGCGCCTCCCATAAAGACATACGGACGGTGTGACAAGAGCTCAATGCAGTAGTTCGTATTAAGATCGCAAGAGTAGGCGCCTCCCATAAAGACATACGGACGGTGTGACAGGAGCTCAATGCAGTAGTTCGTATTAAGATCGCAAGAGAAGGCGCCTCCCATAAAGACATACGGACGGTGTCACAGGAGCTCAATGCAGTAGTTCGTATTTAGATCGCAAGAGTAGGCGCCTCCCATAAAGACATACGGACGGTGTGACAGGAGCTCAATGCAGTAGTTCGTATTAAGATCGCAAGAGTAGGCGCCTCCCATAAAGACATACGGACGGTGTGACAGGAGCTCAATGCAGTAGTTCGTATTAAGATCGCAAGAGTAGGCGCCTCCCATAAAGACATACGGACGGTGTGACAGGAGCTCAATGCAGTAGTTCGTATTAAGATCGCAAAAGTAGGCGCCTCCCATAAAGACATACGGACGGTGTGACAGGAGCTCAATGCGATATTAAGAACTCGCAGTAGTTCGTATTAAGATCGCAAGAGTAGGTGCCTCCCATAAAACATAAGGACGATGTGACAGGAGCTCAATGCGATATCAAGAGCTCGTAGCAGTTCGTACTAAGGTCGCAAAGTGGGCGCCGACCATAATAATAATGTGAAAGGAGCTCAATACGATATCAAGCGCTCGCAGGAGTTCGTATCAAGATCGCAAACGTTGGCGCCGGCCATAATGACCATGATGTTGATGTGCTTTAGGAGCTTTTGCGATGCCAAGAGCTCACAGTATAGTTCGTACAAGGATCGCAAATGTGGGTTCCCACCATAAACAGATAAAGGTCCCGCGGAGGTGTCATAATGGTAACACGGTCAACACGTATGTAATAATCAAAGAATGTTGTCCCATTATTAAGTGACTGTGATATTGAACCCCCAACAGCTTTGAAAGAATGATATTGCGTTTGAAAATACCAGCGAATAAGATCATTATTGTCAAACACAACCGATGGAAAGGTCGGGGAACGTTGTTATCGTGGTTACGTTCCATTACTATGAAAAATTTTTAAAAATGTATAAACTGATATTGTTGAAAAGTATTTTACTTAGATAGTGTTATACTTAGTTAAGCCTAAGGAAACCCAACACGTTACGTATACGATTTGAAAACGAGGTATTAAAGTAAATTTCCCAGCTTATACCATATATGCAAAGTACTGAATGTAATACCTCACAGATTATTGTGGCCACTATGACGCTCTAAACAATATTACAACCAGAAAGAGTGGGGAAGAGGGAGGGGGGGGGGGGGGGGGGCAAATAATCCGCGGGTGCGTATTTTAATAAATGCATCTTAAAACATATGAATAATGAATGGATTTTAAGGAGTAATAAACGATGGGTGCGATAATTACTTTTTACACGTAGAGGAAACATGTAACACATTCGTTGATTATTTTCTCGAGAATTATGCCATGTACATTATGTGGAGCATAATTATACGACCTCCTTCCTAAGAGGCTGTTTTACACTATAATTTTGTTGTTGGTATTGTTGTTGTTGTTGTTGTTGTTTGGGGGAGGGGTTGAAGTGGGTCGGTGCATTGGGGGCATTTGGTGATCCATGGATGCGAACTCATTTCCCTGGCGTCATTCGACTGTTAGAGGGCGCGGTCGATTTGGACTGGACCGCGCAAAGCGGGATTGGACGACGTTATACATTTCATCGGAGTGAAACAAAGAAAAGAAAAAGTGATTTCATGTTCTTTACGTTTAAAATTGTATTTCGATTCAAATAACCATGCATTTATACGCCATTGTCATTGTATTCGTTTGATGTATTTTTTCACAATAATACCCTTTTTTTAAGAACAAAAATCCCGTATAAATTATGATAAATACAAAGTTGCATATGTCATACGACTGATACATTATTTTTAAAAAATATATAAAAAACATTGTGGTTTAGGGTTATCGGCCTATGTACTTTTTTTTCCAAGATATATTCTTTTAAATGTCAACAATTCATTAACGATTTAGATGCATGTGCAAGATGTGGAAAGAAAAGAGAATGTAATGATTTTTTTCATAAACGCTTGAAAATGATTGCTTTTATCTGACTGATCCAGTGCGGAGTAGACATTTAGAACATTACATGCGAATGTCAAGGCCTACTTAGAAAATAAAGTCATGGGAAATGATGGGAATGTGTTTTTTTGATCAATGTTTTCTTGCTGGTCGATGAATTATAGATTGGAGTTGTCCCAAGAGCATTTACGCAATGATATCATGATTGTTTTGTTTTCCTGTGTGTTACATCACTTTAGAAAATATTGCATATATTACCATTAAAGACGCTATCGCAGTTGTATGGACATCTCCAAAATGAATACTACACAATACAATCTGGAAACCCGTATAATTCAATATAATGTGTATGTAAACAATATTTTTAAAATGTTAAGACCGAATTTTCAGAAATTACATTGGACAATTATCATTAAATGATAACTGTCCAATGTAATTCAAAATTCGGTCTTTTGCTGGTCTACAACACATTACATTCCAGATCAGGACATTAACAGTCCGACAAGTCACAAAAATACGTCACGAAAACTAATTATGTCTGAAATATTGCCGTCGCATAGGAAACAAAATGAACCAAATTTTCGACATCAAAGTGAACAATAATTTCATAATATATCGTGTGTAATTTTACTGATTTGCGCGGTGATCAAAAGCTCGCACGGAGCTTTAACCATACATGCCGTTGAATTTTTGAAGCAGATAAATGGCGCCAAATAAAATTTTTAAAAACGTGATGTGGATCGCAGCATGTAAATTACATACGATCACCTTGCATGCGATGAGATCATTGGGGAGAATGTTTTATTCAGGACCATTTACATGAATGTGAGCAGCTAATGAGCCGCATCCACAGCGGGATAATCATCATCGTAATCTCATTCATCATGTATTACCCTCCGCACACAGAGCCGACTCGACCCGATCCGACTGGTTTTCAGTATAGGTTCAGCTCAGTACATACGTTGCCTCAGGACTCCTGTTTTGACTGTCAAGAGCCAGTCGGAGATCATTCGAGGCCGATTCAACATATTGAATTAGCTACGACAGAGCGAAACCGACTCTATAGCCTGACTGAACATCAGTCGGATCGGGTCGAGTCGGCTCTCTGTGCGGAGGGCTAAATGAGTCCCATCATCAGCGGGGTAATCATCATCTTTATCTCATTCACCATGTTATTGGTGTCGATAATGAACGCTACTAACCTACGATACACACCTGTGAGGACTGTGCGGAAATGGAGAACATATATGACGTGTGTGTGCGTCTTTCTTTTAACGCGTTTAAGTACACTTGAATGGCAAATGATCATGCAGGGATTTGAAACATCTTATCTTTCATTCTAATACATTTTACTTGACAAAATGATTAAACTGACACAGTCACGTTCCCAAACGTTGATTATGTGCCAGATACGAGTATTTAAATACACTCTTTTCACACACCGAATCGCTCTGTGCCTCATTAATTTGCAAATGAAAAGGAAAAGTAAATACAAAGAAAAAAATGCTGGATTCAGAAGGTGTTGAAGAGAAAAGTACAAATAAACGAAAAATATACGTTATCTAAATATGAAATCATACACTTTGACTAGGAAAACCAAAGGTTCGGGAAAACTGTTCCATTTTCCAGTGGATACATTTTGAAATCACATAATTTTACAATGAGCTATTCTATACAATGTACCAGAAATTCACTTTTCCTTTTGTTTCACGTCGACACTTAAAGGGGACCACCAGGCAAAGAACAACACATTATTATATGTTTTGGTACCGTTTTGTGATATCAAATAGATACCCAACATTTTGCAAAGGGTTGTGTAATTCATAAACAAAGCAATTAAATTCAACCACTTACGGAACCACTTCTATTTCCTGGTTCCATACGGGCCAACCATTTGCGAGTGCGCCAATGCTATTCACGCGTACGTTTGTAGACAATAGATTCCCGGGCGATTCGTCCGCTCTGCACACATTAGTCTTCGCAATTCAGACCGCATGAACGCATGCTTTAGAATGGTGATGCTTTTCCAATTATATATTTTTTTTCTGGAAACATATTTTTGTGAACTTGTTGATGAAATGGAATACTAAAGATGTTACCTTTCTTTAATAAGAATATTATTTTTGGTTGGCGGTACCCTTTAAATCAATACTACATTACCTGAACACGTAATTATCAATACAATTCTCATTAAGCCTTTAACTCCAATATACCATGTATACCTTGAAATGTGTCCTTGTAAATGATGTGGAACCTCTTCTGTATTCATTTCTCAAGGGATTGTAGCAACGTACGCGTAGTTTATTAGTTTTGAACTCCATCGTACATAATTAGCAATCTACAATATTGGAGAGCAATATTTCAAAAGGCACTAAATCAACTTTCCATGAAAATTGATTCATCAATGTGAGTGCAATTATAGACTTCGTAGCAGCAAATAAATTTTAAAAAAATAGACAAATAAAACTAATTATTTAGCATTTCCGAGAGTTTGATTTTCCAATAAACAAACACAAAGGCGGTCATTTCAACACGCCTTTTCCTAAAGTTAATAAAGTGGCTTTAACGCCTTTTGAATCTACAATGGTTCACGCTTGACATGTTTGAGAAGTGAAGTGATGGATGTAAATACAGGTTTCAGATTTGCACGTTCAACCTTTTTTCCATGTTTTGGTTCGACATTTTTGATGAAGCAGCCCTATTTATAGAGGGATACATCGTTGGTTTCGGAGAATATAGCATTTGGCGTGTTTGAGTTGCGTCTGCACGAATGATTATTGGTAAATGGTTCCATAGCGAAGAAATTGTTAAAAAATGGTGGTCCGTGTATGTACATTTTTGTGTGGGTTATCCATCTGCAAGTTATGAGTAAATCAGAATGCTAATGCCAATTATCCAGTAGATAATCACAAAAGCGACATCCATCGAATCATGGTGATATTATCTGAACAGAATATTGATCGCTCATCCTTGTCATCCATGTGCGCAGAGAATCTTAAACAGAAAAGGAAAATGGAAGGGGTATATTCCATCATTCAATCGCTGTCGAGGTGATTAATGCACGTGATATTGAATTATCATCATGTACGTGTGACTTAGATTCATAGTTACCCTATATTAAAACATATTCAAACATAGTCACATACGTAGGGAAGCACTTTGCAATGCACTTTTATATAGAGGTCATTAGTCCATTCGAACAAGAATTGATACACGCAAAAGGGTTTCTTTCAAAATCAAACTAAAATTAAAATATTGCTTAAATATAATATGAACATTGCGTGGATATAGGGCGAGTGTAAATATCGTTCATGACCGCCTCATGTCATATAACTCGACAACAATGCACAAGCTTTCCAAAATGAATTACAAATAGTCCAGTAGTCATCTCTATGGCCTAGAAATGTTCATAAGTACTTTGTGTTACTAATGTACTAATGTTTTTTGTGCTATTTATGTTCTAAATGGTTAATAGAGAAAATTCAGCTTTGTTGCCACCTCGGCAACATTGAGAAATTTTGTTTATAAGCATTATAAAGATAATGAGCTAATTTTCATATTTCTGAAATAAGGTCAGAGGTCATTTGCTATCTAGGAATAGTGCAAACATAATGAAAACTATTATTTAAAGGTGTTTTGGGGTAGTGAATTAATTTCCGGTGCCCATTTGCATTTGCCATATGGGCAACACCCTGAAATCCAAGATGGCTGCCCCTAATTTGCATATTTATGAATATTATTGGTTTTTGGTAGTCTAATCCATTCATGAGCAAAAAGTACAGGATTTTATGTTTCAATCATGTTCTACATATGTATTAAAGATATTTAAGCTTTGTTGCCACCTTGGCAACAATCAGCAATGCATATAATTAGCATAATTAGGTTTTTCACCTAATTTGCATAATTTTATGCCCAGAAATCAAGTAAAATCGTATATATTGTGAATTAAGTATCATAAATGGATTTGTTGCCCCGCAAAACCTTGGAAAAGTGGTATTACTCGTAATTTATAGTTTTCGGGTTCACAATATATACGATTTTACTTGATTTATGGGAATATGCAAATTAGGTGAAAACCCTAATTATGCTAATTATATGCATTGCTGATTGTTGCAAAGGTGGCAACAAAGCTGAAATATCTTTAATACATATGTAGAACATGATTAAAAAAATAATATCCTGTACTTTTTGTTTATTAATGGCCTCAGCCACCAAAAACCAATCATATTCATAAATATGCAAATTAGGGGCAGCCATATTGGATTTCAGGTTGTTGCCCAAATGGCACACGCAAATAAGCATCGGAAATGGATTCCTTACCCCAAAACACCTTTAAAAAATAGTTTTCATTATGTTTGCTCTATTCCTCGATGGCAAATGACCTCTGACCTTATTTCAGAAAAATATGCAAATTATCTTTATAATGCTTATACAAAAAATTGCTCAATGTTGCCGAGATGGCAACAAAGCTGAATTTTCTCTATAAACCAATTAGAACATGAATAGCAAAAAAAATATTGTACTTATGAATGTCTCCAGGTCTAATACACGACATAAAGAACCGTCTACTGGACTAAAAGGATTATGCTGATCATTAATTACATTTTAATTGAAGGTCTCAATTGATTAAAAAAAAAAAAAAAATAAGTGATCAATCGTACTTATAAATGGCTTTGTCATAAGTGACTAGAAATTAAAATTCATGTCAACATATCCACAGATTTCCAAGGATCTTTGCCGATTTAAAACTATTTACATTGTCTGTACAGCCCTCTGCAGACAGAGCCGACTCGACCCGATCCGAATGGTTTCAATCAGGCTAGAGTTGGGCCCGGTCGGTCGGATCCGATTCATCGTGTTGAATCGGCCCAAATTGACATCCGACTGTCTCTTGACTGGCAAAATGTGTGTCGGGAGGCACTGAAAACTGAGCCGATCCGAATGAAAACCAGTCGAATCGGATCGAGTCGGCTCTGTCTGCAGAGGGATTAAAGGGTACCGCCAGGCAGAGATTTAGCTCTCTTACATCAAAGACATATCCCAAATGAACATACAAAACAAGTCTGTGATACTGAAAGTATTTGTACATCGCCAGGGAACCATTTTTAATATCACCTGTCAGGCATTCTGTCAGCGCAGTTCCGATAACGATATCACTTAACGATCCTGTTATCGGAAGCACCTACGATATATCGCAGCAAGCAGAAACAATCTCGAAAATCTCTTGTGTGCAGCGAATAAAATATCTACTTGGCGTTCAGAAACAGCATCCACCGCATATAACGTAACGCCATGCAAGCACTGTAGTGTACTATTGCATGCATGTAGAGTATTATGCATTGTGCATGGTGCGGTGGCTATTATATAGCGCTGGGCATTGTGTGTACCATCCACCCCAACACTGCCGTTGGAGTGTGTACATGCGAGCGCACACGGGCGTATTGTCTGCATGCCCGAAACGATACAAACTATCGCATGGGCTATGCGAATATACTGCCATATCACGTACGCGTATTGATTGAGCGGTCGTGCAAACAAAGTCGCGCGCGCGAACCACTAGATAGCCGTGGTTCCGTAAGTCTTAGTAATTAATTGCATTGTTCTCAAATTACAGAAACATATCAGACCCCATGAGAGTATGATTGATATTCAATTATAGTACCAAAACTACTAAGCATTGGTTTTTATAATGCCCGGCGGTCCCCTTTAACTCTATTTCGCGAGAGCAGGGCCCATGCAGTTGCAGAAAGGGATGCAATCATTTGTAAAGTTCATGTGATCATATGACTAAATGCGCAAATCTGATTGGTTCAAAATAGTGTGCATATTTTCTGACTTGCAACTTAACAATCGATTGCAACTCTTTCTCGATGGGGCCCAAATCTCTATATTATCGTAATGTTGCTTCTCTCACTCATGTCCTTCAAATCTTATCGTACACACAATGTCATCATCATTACACACCTGTTTAATTTGCATTCCACCTTCCTGATTGATTGTGACCACGACGTCTCGCCAAGTTAAGTAATAGTCCCTTCCAAATTCCAATCAGAACAATTATCAATTTGTCTTATCATATTGCTGTTGTCATGATTGTGTATGACGTTGTTTTACTATGCTTTTTAAACATAGTACACTTACATTCATAAGTCACCACACGTGTTATTTAGTTTCTTTTAATAAACTAACATTTAATTAAATGTAATTTGATATAGTTTCTAAATCTGCATTTCTTTCTAAACGCATAGTTGTTCAGACCCTAATCTAATGTATAAGTACATGATGGTCAAACAGTCAAAAGGACAACAGACCTGTTTTAAATCAAACTAAATGTAAAAGACTGATGAAAAGCTCGGCTATATACTTTGACTCATTACTCACACTGGTCTTGTATATCATTATTGCGTGTCTTTAACCACCCTCTTTCATAATATAAGTACCGTTGTAAAATATGTGACCGGCTATAGCAAAACCCTGCACTTGTCGGTAAAAATCAAAAAGTAGATTTCCATTTCCTTAGAAAGGCCTCATCACCATGATCACAAGCTTTCATTTGATCCTTTGTTCCTAACAAATTGGTAAATAATTTGGCGAAGATATGATTGTTTCAATTTTACAATCATTATGTCTTTTACACATATTATGTGAACTTAAAATGCCCATTTCTTCAAAAACATGAATTACCGACAAGGGCAGGGTTTTGCTAAAGCCGGTCACATATATAGTTCACTAGTTTCACGTAGCAAATGGGTTAATCGTCTTTGCGTAATCGGTCATAATCGGTCATAAATTGACCGATATACAAAAGTACGCGTACTGATGCGGTAAATTACGCCTCATAATTATTATGCGTGAAATAATATAAGAGGATAATATAATAATTGGCCTACATGGTAATACCCTTGCCCCAGTTCGAGGGACAGTATTATTCTAAGTACTACACTCGGAGGTGGAAGTGATCACCTATAATGATCATCGGGAAGTGTATCCACGCATGCAAGAAAACTCTGCCTAGCATTGCCACGGGCTTGGGGGTACTGCTTCTAAGAGGGTAGTGTTAACCCCCCCCCCCCTCCCCTATCCTGGCATGTGCCTTATCTCCTAACTCAGTGGCGTAGAGTCGGGGGCTATATAGTACCCCCCCCCCCCCTTCCCCAATTGTTTGACAAAAACAATGAAAAAACACAAGGTGAACAATATTGTATAAAATAAAATAAAAATACATGGAGTATGCCTCCAAATAATCTGCTTGCTCCCCTCCCACCCCCTTCCATCGTTCCAACCACGCTATACGTCACTGCCTATATTACTTATCCCTCTGCTCAAATGATTGCCATCACCCCCTCCCGTCACGGGTGCGGTTCGTTATTCCGAAGGTTCGTTATTCCGAACACACATATTTCCTTTACCTGAGGGTTCGTTAATCCGAAAATGAAATGAGGTTCCTAAGTCCGAAAATGCAATAGGGTTTGTTAATCCAAAATATATGATATGGGGTTCGTATTGGACCTTTCGGATTAACGAACCTCGTATCATTTTCGGATAAACGAACCTAATTTCATTTTCGGATTAACGAGCCCCATTTCATTTTCGGATTAACGAACCTTCGGAATATCGAACCCGATTTCATTTTCGGAGAAACGAACCTTCGGAATAACGAACCTTCGGAATAACCGAACCTTCGGAATAATCGAACCTTCGGAATAACGAACCTTCGGAATAACGAGCTGTAACCCCCGTCACTGCCCCTTCGCCAGGAAAAGTTAGAGCTGCCTTACTCCTGCGATCCATTTCCCACGGACGATCCCCCCCCCCCCCCCCCCCATGCTCCCCCTGATATCCATATGGTTTGCTCATGGCAACGCAACTGCTTTCTCTGCAACACAATTTACATCACTGGCTGTTTTTCCTCTTCGTCTTCAATATTTTATTTGGATGAACGATTAAAAAATAACAACAAAAACAATATCTTTGGACTGCCCCCCATCCTTTAAATACCGCTCTTCTATTTTATTTCTCGCTATCCCATTGTATGTGCTTATTAGCTCATCCAAAAATGATATGCGTCAGCTTATGTACTAATTTTGTATAATTTACTGAATTTTTACTAAGACCGTCGAATTATGTGTGCATTTAATTAATTCATTTCATTTCATTTCACTTCATTCATTTAAAAAAAAAATCATGACTGTTTGGTTAACCTACATTCATGAGTCTGACCAATCATTCCATATTATTAACATAGCAACTAAACACGTCAAATTACACTTATTTAACTTATCATTCCTTGCTTATATTGCACTTACTGATAGTACACAACATATTAACTTCTGCATATTAGACTGAAATTAAGTTCATGTGTTTGAGTAACCCATTTTCATGTGTCTGACCGATTTCCAGTCGTTGCATTAGCCTGATTCAACATTCTGGCAATTT
This sequence comes from Echinarachnius parma, assembly GCA_037951105.1. Taxonomy (NCBI): domain Eukaryota; kingdom Metazoa; phylum Echinodermata; class Echinoidea; order Clypeasteroida; family Echinarachniidae; genus Echinarachnius; species Echinarachnius parma. Next base: position 44,342 of record JBAMJV010001636.1, on the reverse strand, counting down.
GGGTCTAGACATGTAAATAATATTTAATTAAATGATTGTACATGACAGAGCGAAGACAAAATTAGAATAACACGTTCGCTGGACAATAATTGCCATTATATCACAGTATCTAACGTAGCTATATGTTCGTATTATGACATATCTTTTAATAATTCAACAAAAAGTTGGTGTCTACTCGAGAAAAGGGCCCGACATACCATCGTACTAACATGTTGAGCGAAAAAACAATATTCATAATCATAAATTCCCTCAAAGATACGAATGTAATTATGCAAGCGGTCAACTATATCACAAATCCTTTCATATTATGTACATACGTATAATGCACTATTAGTCAAAAAGTACCTGTATTAGATAATTCTTGTATATAAATGGAATTCGAGTAGATGAATACCTTGCTTGTTAATTCGTTAGATAGGATCATGGTATTCCATATCCGATTAATTGGTTGAAATTGCTTCTGAATCAGCCAATAAGTGGAATTTCAAGTAATTCGATGATCTATAATTAAAACAATGACAGATTAGCCAAGCATTAATGTCAAGCTTAATTGTGTCGTTTCATGGTGAAAAGGGCAACCGGTCCCTGGAATTTAATTTCACAAGTGTAGGGTCATTTTCTTTCGGGGGTGGGGAGCTGAGTTCATTGGCCCGAATGTCATTCTTCTTGTCTTTTTTAATTAATTTGACAAAATAAAACAGAAAGTCTGAAGGCCTTCAGTACCTGAACTTGCAAAATGCTTAAAGGATACATGAGTTTTGCCTGGACATGCTGGAAATTATTTACTTTATTTTGTTAACGAATACGAGCTCAGTTTCCTTGCCCAAATAATTTATGAAATAATTTTGCGCGGGATTTTGGTGTTCGAAGAATAGTTAACTTTGCTTGAATACAAGTTGACCTTTGCCCAAATATGATCATTTCTGACATTATTATTATGGCCAATGAAGACATGACTTCGCTGCCGAAATAATGATGTTACCAAATCATCGGAGGATGGGGCGGCACCTTAGCCCCCGGGGGATGTTTCACAAAGATACAAAGTTGAACTTAACTCTAAGTTGGACCTAACTATCATTATTGTCTTTGTAAAATTGTGGGAACAGTTCTTTTAAAAGGCATACATTTTGAATGAAACCAGTAATAATTCTTATTATCAAGGAGCCTGGAAGTTATTGATTATACATTTTCGTTGGAAGTTTCAAATACATGTATTTGTTTTGCTTTTGAAGATATATTCCAAGGCTACAAATGGCTTTCCATAATTGTTAGGTCTAACTTAGGGGTTCAACTTATAATCTTTGTAAAAACACCCCCGGTCCCGCCTCATACGCCTATGGTTTATATCATGATTTAATTCCATCGGTAAATTATGGTTCATGATCAACCTTTCCCTTCTAGATATTAAATGGCATTAATCATCTCCCACGCCACGATTTGGTACACGTTCCATTGCTTAATTATAGGAAACAGTTCTTCCTCCGCGCATTTCCCCAAAGAGTGATTTGAGAATTAATGAGGCCCGGATAAAGTGACCAACGTATTATTTTATTATTGTGTCATGTGCACGGACATTCACGGAAAATAATAAGTGTATGGAGTGGTACCTTTCTCCTGTTATATCTCATGCGTACAAAGATGCGCTCCAACTACCCCCTCCCCCCCCCCCCCCCCCAAAGCAGGATTTTCAAGGAGGGGGGGGGGGGGGGGGGCGTAATTTACAAAAACAGGACCGAGACCGAACATGGCAGAGACCGATACCACTGGTTGAGTCGTGTTAGCGGGGGGCGGGCGAGGGGAGGTTCGTCAACAGGACCGAACGTTGTCCGAGAAAACTGGTTTTGATGATCGAGACGGAAAACAAGTGGGCCTTTCTACATTTAGGGGGTACGTATGGACTCAACGCACCCCTCTGGCTACGAGCCTGCCCCCCCCCCCCCCTCCCCACACACACACATACATGGCAATAATCGGGCTAGTATCGTCTCGTATTCTATGTACATTATTTAGGCAGAATCGTATATATACACATTCATGACAGCGAGATTCTGAAGTTCTTGCGATGGGGTAAACATGATAGCCCCTGGTAAAAAAAATTCTTGATTAATTATACTCTATCCATCCATCCACCAATCATAAGAACATTCTGACAATAAGCCAAATGCTGGCTTATCCGACTCAACTTCAATCGAAATAGGGTCTGAAATGTTGTTTAATTTTTAAGTTGTTGACAGGAGGGGGAGTCACATAATTATTGACACATAATAATTACATGTTTTTCATTTTCAAATATATCGCCCCTCCCTTTTTCCAAATAGATTATTATGCACATAGTGATCATTTGTTTAATATTACCTAATTGACTGCCTTCATGCCGTGTGTGAGTGTTTCATCGTTTCAAGTATAGACATTGGAATTGGCGCTGGACAAACCTGTCATCATGAATTATATTGACTTTTCATGAATTATACATTGACTTTTCATGATTCATATCATTAACGTGGTTATAATTATGATAATTGAAGAACGGTTGTCAATCTATGTGAACAGGGAGGGGGGACGTAGCAGGTTACGGATGCATACTTTACCTCGTGTGAAATTATATTTACTTCAAACTTAATATTTAGCACATTCCAAGGTGTCAAATGGTTGGTAAAACCATCTTTATCATTTTTTGTTTCATCATTTTTTAATAATACCCCAGATATTCCACTTAAAATGTTATAATTTTGAACTAAGAATTGTATGTCGATTTTCTACGCTCATGCTCGCTCGCTTCGCTCGCTTGCCAGTTGTTACTGTAAATTTCTCGCGACACAACCGTATTATAAGCAAAGATTATATTTTAGTAATAAGTGATGTAAAACTTACTTAAACCATAGGTCTATGCTTAAACTACATACATATAGGTTCCTATCACACAACATACTTGATTATTTTAATGATGTTAATGATATACTGCAACCACCCCTTTGAAACAAAAAAAGTGCCCGCTCAAGCAAGCATTTACTAGTCGTGAAGGCGCGAAACATCATTACTGTTCTCATATTATACATACAGGAGCGTTACTATATAGGGTTAGTCCAGACATAAGATTAAGAGAGGGGCGGGGATGGTATGTATCGAAGGGGTGACATGAATTTGTTTCTGTATTCATGTATGAATGTATGTTTTCATTAACATTTATGTTTGTACTTAAATTGTATTTATTTTTTGTTGAGTACTTTCTTTATGTTGTATCTCTCTAACTATAGTCATTCATTGATTGATTCAATGTGTAATGTATTTATATACGTATTTAATTAGTTATTCAATCATTTAATAAATACATTCATTTATAATTTCATTGAACTCATGTCTTGCTTTATTATTGTATTTATATAATATATATATATTTATAAATTTATTATTCTGTCATGTATCTATCAATTCATTGATTTTTTTGTATTCATGTGTTTATTATGTATCAATTTAGTAATTTGTTCGATGATTTCATCTAAATTATTCTGTTCATGAAAGGGGCATTAAAGGATGGTACGAACCCAAGAGTGCGGAACGGTTGTCCCTTTGCCCCCCTAAGCTTAGCAACGCCATATCTGTGACGTAGTTATGGGACAGGGATATAGGGGAGCACAAATGTGCGCTGATAACCCCAGAGTAGTCGCGTATGTCACTGGATTTCATACCTCAGTAAAATGAGGCCATTTATAATGCATGATATAGCTCACATAATAAATGCCATACGGAAGGTGAGATGCGGCCCTCTCAATTTGTCATGGTGCATGATTCATCATTATGTGTAACACCTTACCTATGATCGGGCATGGTGGCCTAGTGGTTAGTGCGTCCGCCTCGTGTACAAGAGGTCATGGGTTCGAACCTGGCCGTTTCATATCATTGAATTAAAAGAAAAATGTTTATCTACTGAAAAAGGTGAACATTGATGTTCCATTGTATCACATTCTGCCCATTAATTTTGAATACAATAATATTGTAAGGCGTTCCGGAAAGCTTTTAAATTCATCATAAGTATCTTCGAAATTAGGGATACCTTTGAAAAAGTCAAAACCTATTTCATTATACTGTTACCATATTAAGTCAAACAACAAGGTACAAGAGAAGTGTGAAAGCTCCGAATAATTTTGATTGAATTTGACAAAGTTAATGGATCACTTTAAGTGTTTTACAGTGATCACTAATTTGATAGTTTACCTTCTAGCAGGAAGTTCTTTGTTTATATATAAATGCTGTGCAGTATGATTTCAAAAGAATATCGTTATGAATTGATGGTAAATATCGTTTATTTGGGTGACCTTACGGAATATGAATTATGACGCACAACCGTGAATTTGTTTTGAGGCCTCGTACGCGAGCCTAATAAACTTCGTCGAAAATATGAAGATGATGAATAGAAAATATCAGCAGCCAGAACTAGAACCGACATGTTTATCGTCCTGAGGTAATAAGGGCTCCTAATGTATGGACGACGATACATCTATTGTATAATTGTATCACACAAGCGGACACTCTGCTTCTCTTTTCAAAGCCTACCTTTTCAAAATTGAGGGACTAAATCCCCTCGCGATGTTGGCGAGTTATTGTGAATCTTGGGTAATAGTCGGACAATCATAATATAGCGCTACCACTATCGCATCCCCTGGGCGCGGGAAGAATAAAGAGGAGGAAGAGAGGTGAGATGGGATGCGGAAGGGTGATGGATACATGCGACTCAGGGGCGGGGAGGAGGAATGAAATGAGACAGATAAATGTCATTTTGGGAAATTGGAAAGGAGAGGGGTGATGAAATGGGCGGAGAATATACCCTCGATGGTTAAGGTGCAGGAAGCTAGCTATGGGCGGATACGTTGTACGCCCCTTCCCATTTGTTTAGATAAGAAATTAAAATAATTACAACTTATCAACATTTTACAATATCGCATATGCCTTTAACATTCCATGTCCACCCCCCCCCCCCCCCCCTCCACCACCACCCCAGGTTTGTCGATTTTTGGTCACACTATTGAATACTGGTCGGATGCGGCCAGAAAGAGGATGAAGAGAAGGGATTGGGGGGGAGAGAGGACGGATAAATGTCATTTTGGTCATCGCGCATCGTGTTTCCAATATCTGTTTCCAATATGAGGCGATTATCCTAATGAGATTTACTCCCGCCGGATTTCACCGGAGCAAAAGCTTCTCTTTCCCCTCAGTGGGCCGCGATATCATTGCTCGTGCCCCGCTCATTTCACACGTGCGCGCACGTCCATTATTCTCAACTTGACGGATGCCAATTGGCCGGGTTCACACTGACGTAAACTTGCTGGTATTTCCAGGGTTTTGTTTAAAATAAAAAGCTAATTTAGATCTCTTAAAGTTAATTGCTTGAGATTATAATTGAAATAAGTATCGATCCTTGAAATTCAGTGATTACAAATTAATATTTTGTACGTGTCTACAAAGCATGGTGGCTTAGTGGTTAGAGTGTCCGCCTCATGCACGGGAGATCCCTGGTTCGAACCCAGACCGGGTCATACCAAAGACTTAAGAAATTGCACATTCTGCCTTCTAGCCAGGCGCTCGGTATTAATAGAATGGAGAATTAAGGGAAAGTTTATCACACGAGTTACCAGAGGACTGGCCCCCTTTCTGTATAGCTTTCGCTACAATTTAGTACACGTGTGCCAAAATTGGCACGGGAAGGACTTTAACTTTAACTTGTTAACACGTGTCTATACAAACGAATGGCAACGTTCACACTGTTATTATTTTTGCTAAATAATTATTGTCTCTTACATCGCCGTGTTTTTATTTTGGTCGTAGCGATGCAATGTTGGTGCCAACGGCTTTGAACTTATACCATACTGCAAACCGATAAACCAATGTTTACCAATTTGAAATAATTGCGAGTAAAACTGCCAAAAAAAGAACAGTGATATAATAAGAAAGTGTGTAATACTTGTAATCATATCTTCAAAAATTATGCACTGATATGCAATGAGTCAGATACCATTTAAAATACGATATTCTGTGTTATATGAGAGCAGATTTATCTTTTAAAATGACACAAATGGCGTTTATTGTTTGTTTGCATATCTATAGTGTGATAGCATATCAGCCATTTACTTGTTAGATTCTTACGTATGAGAATGTGGAATATGAATAAGTATCTATACCCAATTCAATTTTCGGGGGAAGAAATGAAATGAAATGAAATGTTCAAAAACCGAATCAAATATATATTATTGATCATAGTGATCAATTTGATCAAAATTCCTTAATAAAGAGTTTCTAGCTTCCTATACATCTACAGCTTTCTACAGCTTCATGTTAAGACAATTCGCTATAAATCTGTGCACCCCTTTAAACATTTGTTAACAGATTGTACTTGCAAAAAGATAATTAAACGTCCATGGACATGTACATGTAACATAAGAGTTGAGATAGCATTACAGGCTTAGGGAGAATGGATGAGATAACAATTGCTCAGATCCGTGAATTGATGTGCGCATGTACGTAGGATTATTTACCATGTTATGTATTTGTTTAATATTCCTACTCATTTGGTATATATATATTTTGTTTAATGTGAGGCTGTCACCTCGTACCCAAATACAGCAAATTATAAAAAACCTACTCTTATCTAGCAACCACCTGTTTAAAAATACCAAATGCTTATACAGACCACTTTCATTTATCTCTGAGTGCTGTTTAAATTATGAAACGCCTCACACACAAACAATGACAAATATGTTTCATCACCTACCATGTGAAAGAATATGTATTAGAACTTATCTGATAATGTAAAGATTTGGACCAAAACTACTTTGAAATTGACTGTTTGAGCGATAAAATGTTCGAAATAAAAAACGCTTTTACCAGAGATTAAATTCAACCGCATACACGCTGCATGTAAAAGCTATGCAAGCGCACGTGTACACGTCATATGGGCTTGCCGACCAATACCAGCCCGGCAGAGAGGGACGAATTTAGGCCCAATCTCAGTCGCGTGCTGGTGGCGTGCATTAAAGTTTCAACCGATATTTCTGCATTTAACGATACTAAGGTTCGGATTTTACCACACAAGCCCTTTAACAAACTATTTCAACAATATTGCTTAAATAGTTTGAGCAATATAGATGGTTCGGTAACTTTTCCAATCCCCCTGCTATTTGGCTTTAAACTTCGAAGACAGGTTTTACTACGCTTGGTCGAGTATTTCATTTTCAAAACAAAATCAGGGGGTATACACGGATGCAATACCAAGCCCTTACCTACCACTGACTGTATGCACTATTTCCACTCCCCAGAAAGCATTCCCTCAGAGTCGCAATGTTTGATGGGTAGTGCAAAGAACATTCGACATTTTAAAGATACAGTCAAACCTGTCTTAGTGGCCACCTGTCTATAGCAGCCAACCTAAATTTAGTGGCCACCGAAAGAGATTCATTGCAGAGAAAACCTGTGTCATCATGGTGGAACCTGTCTCTATATAGAGGTCATCTGTCTACAGTGGCCATTTGTCTTGTTTCCCTTGAGTGGTCACTATACACAGGTTTTACTTTAGTTAATCATACAGGTAATTAGAACATAGTATGTGTATGACCACAAAGAGTCGTTTACAAGTTATTTCGATGTCTTTGCGCAATTATACTCAACTAAAAAAAGAGCGAACTACAAAACAGTTGAAATTACCCCTAACACCAGCCTCTGAGAGGCGAAGCCACAATTGGTGGCAAAGGAGTTATTTGGACAATCGCCCCCGTGGGATGTTGTCCCCTGTCTCTGCCTCTCAAGTATGGACAATCTATGATATTTATTGATACAAAATATTAATATAAATTAATAATATGATACTTCATACATTTTTTTTGGTAACAGGAGCCCCAAAAGCACCCCCCTTCGAATGATTCGTAACAATATTGCCACCCTTTTACACCCTCCTCCTCCCCGTGCCGTCTCCCCTTGGCTGGTCTTGGTTATGCGACTGGTGTCAATTCACGTAAATGCTTGAAATCACAGGAACGTGGTGAATTACACGGGTAAATTGCTGGCCCCTTCAATTATGCATTATTTTGTGTCTACACCAATTACAGCTGATTCGATTTCATTCTCACCTGCGTACCAACGAACAAATGACCTTTCTCCACCCTCCAATTAATGAAGGCGTGTAAGTGTGTAATAACTTGGAGATGGTCTCACAACTTATTTCGGAGAGGGTATAGGGCCGTATCAAAAGGGAAGCAAGGGACACCCCATGTTTGATTTATTGCCCCTCTCCCCACCCCTTGTTCTCCCGAAAGGAATAACAGTCTATAAAGACCGCGAAAGTGAGGCTGGAAATATAATAGACATTTTTATTTTCATATACAAACTGCTTTCTAAAGATGCATCACAACATTATACAATAGATCGTCCGTGAGTCAATTAATGTGCAAAATTGAACTAACAATTTAGGACCAGTGGGGGTAATTGGATGGGGTGCACACAATAACCTCTACCCCCGACCCCCAGCTCCCAATGGTTCCAGCGCGCACTTCATTAATGTAAATTGGCTGAGGTGGACGGTGCAGTGCGGCGCAGCGCGAAAGTCGTTTCGTCATTGGACATGTTGGAGGGAGTGCTGATCGAGCGCTATAACTCAAATGAACGTCGTGTTTTAACATATCTTACAACGACATCGTTTGTCACGCTTTATTTCCTACCTGCCAATTCCTCTAGCTCCGACCGAGTCTCATCCGTCGTCATATCGGCCCACTTGGAAAGATCGTTACTTACTTCATTTTCGTTATAGATTGACCGGTCTGTGTCAGAAATATAAAACGACCAAACATTCGTTTTTTAGAAATGTGTCAATAATTATTTAAAACGTTATCTGCAGAAGATTATTCAAATATTATTATGTGATTTAAACCACTTGACTACCTGTAAAGGAAGACGCTTTTGACCCTCACCTTTTGGAACGAGCCCCACTTTTAGTTTTTGCTTCGAGTTATTTGAATCGGACGTTTTTTTTTCGCTACACCTTCATTTTCGACTTTTAGCTTACACTTTTCTATAAAACGGTGTCATAAAGTGGCGTCCAATCATTACATTTTTCATGTTCCTGGACTTTTTGTATCTGTTTTGGAGAAGCTGGTGGTCCTGGAATACAACATCTTCTTCAATAATCTCCGTGAACATCGCTTACGTGGTATGGAGAACTGGAATACTCTCTAACGACTCGGTTTAGAGGTAAGAGGCAAGCTTTTGAGGAATTCAAATTATAATTTTTCCATTATCTGACTCATGCAATAATACATAATTAGCAATTACAAATTGAAAATGTATGTTAATACTCCTGACCCTTTGAGTACGTGCGTCTGTTTAAACTACTTTCTTCATAATTATTCATACAAATTATTTGTCATTTCTGTCCTGCACAAGCTATCGATCTTGTGTTTTTCTTCTCAGCATAATCTGCGGCAAAAGCTTGACGTTTTCGTTCTTCACTGTTTTCCTTAGTGATCATTGTGATTGGTTTGTTTACCACATTAATGGTGTAATATACGTTTATCTATCTTCATCGTCGATTCGTAAATATGATTCATTCGGAGAGTAAGAGTTCTTTTAAATGGATTGTAAATATCAAATGTAAACGTTATGGTCAACATAAGCCGGGTAAGTCTTAACATGCAACAACATTATATATCAGGGTATATGTCAAAGGGACAAGGAGTTAATATAAATAATGCATGGCGTTTTATTTTATTAAGTTTTTCTATCTCCTAAAACATTTTTGTCCGAATTTACTTCTGAATAGTATGATAGTTTATCAGTTCATAATAAACCCAGAAAATTAACCATCATTTGACTCATTCACAAGTTGCGATCATATTAAAGTGATCCATTATTAAACTTCATAAGGTTTTACCGAACGTTCTATTGGAGACTATACACTCATAATTGTAAGATTATTCTGAATGATGTGCGATAGTTCACTAGAAAAAGAACACTTTCTACCTTGTGAACAAATGAAAATTGATGTCAGATTTTATTACTTATATACCGCCGAGTGAATTTGACCATGCATAAATCGAAAATCGTTCTGGAACGCTTTTCCATTCAATCATGAAAATCTCCACAACTAGAGAAACATCCTTTAGTAATATATACAAACCAATTTCGTTACTCTGTAACTATAAACCAGACGCATCTTTTTTTTGAAATAGGCTGTATCGTAATTTATCGTTTCCTTAATTGTATAATTTGTATGTATGTTGTGGTTGAATGATGTATTTTGTTTATTTAATTTAGTATGTAAAGCGCATAGAGAGTCATATTGACTATTATGCGCTATATAAATAATATTGTTATCATTAAAACTCCAAATGATTTTGGTCGAATTTGACAAAGCTAATGGATCCCTTTAAGTTACCAAAAACATTGCTACATAATTGAGGTGTCCGTTGGCGTAAAAATGTTCCATCCCTTGTGTGTCAAGGTCGGATTATTCGAACGAACCGATGCGGAAAGAAATGGATTTAGGAAATAATTTACCGAGTAAAACGCATTATGCAGGAAGCCTGCAAACAAACTCTTTCCAAAATATCAGTGACATGGGACTACATCCTGCCCCCCCCCCCCCCCCCCCATCCCCCTCATCCCCTCATCCGCGGGCGCCTTTTTGTAACCTTGAATTCGTTTTGCAATGCCATTTTCCCACCATTTTATGTACTTGCGCATCGCACATTGCAGAGTTCAACTTTATTCCGTATCTAATCGTGCACATCAGGAAGAAAGAAATAATAACACGGGTTTTGTTTTGGAAAATTCCCTCATTATTGTCTACAGCAATTAACGTCTACATCAATTTCAATCCGGTTAATCTAATATCCATTCATCCGAGACAATGAGCGATATACAGATAGACTAGAGAATGTCTACGAGCCAATAAATGCTCGTTACGCTGTGATCGACATCGTAGCAAGAGAATACACGTTATACTTGTTTAGTAATCATTATTAGTCTAAATGCTGTGCTTTAAAGAAACGATGTGATGAACTTGAACACATGACATACATTGTATACTTATTGCGCTGTAAATCTACCATATTATTATCACCATTGTCTACTATCGATTGCACTAAGCATTGACAATTCGTTTCAATTTTTAACTGACTGTTTTTCATTCATAACACATAACTAATTTAAGATAAAAAATGCATTTTATGGACTCGACTCGACATAGATTCTTCATCTATATTCTTAATCAAACATCAATACACATTTACATGAAGCGCAAGTTATCACAAAGTCAATGAAACTAATAACAGTAATATTATTGGTTATTTTATATCATTATTATTATCTATATTATTATTATTATTAGAATTCCCCGATCACCTTTTTCCACTCAACTTAGGAGTATTCCAGCCAGTCGCTTGTGTAGCGCACACAGTATCCAATATGCACATTGCTCATTGGGTAGAGAGCAGTAGTGTGAATGCGATGTTTTGCTGAAGGATGATATTACAGGCCCGGTTTCGAACTCGGGACCGCGCATGGTGGCCTAGCGGTTAGAGTATCCGCCTCATGCACGGGAGGTCCCGAGTTCGAATCCTGACCGGGTCATACCAACGACCTTGAAAATCGTACCTTCTGACTTCTATCCACGCGCTCAGCATTCACGCGGAGTTTAACACACCAGAGGACTCTTCCCTTCTGTATATTTCACTACTTATAGTAGACGTGTGACCTAGGGCTAACAAATCGGAGATAGGCGCCGCCTTATGTGCCAATAGACCGCTTCTGTAATGTATGCAAATAATATGCGCATGACGTCAGCCTCCCCGTCGTCAAGCTTAACAAAAGTAACCATGTCCGGTAAGCTAGCTTGCCGGACATGGTTACTTTTGTTAAGCTTGCCAACGGGGAGTCTGACGTCATACGCATATTATTTGCATACATTACAGAAGCGGTATATTGGCATGGGAATGTCTTTAACTTTGTTTAACTCTCGAACTCGGGACTCCATATTTACAAGTCAGGCGTTCATCCGTGTACCACAGCACCTCTATTAAAAAAGTAAGAGTTATATCTAATGGCGATCGCACTGCATTTATGGAAATTAATTGCCAGCAAGGGAATAGAGGGGGTGTAAAACCACACCTCTAGATATATTTGCAAGTAGATCAAGAAAAATGACCAACCACATACGAAGTTATCACTTTTAAAACCACAGCCTAAGATATAATTGATGATCTCTTTTAATATCATGACCACAATCAGTTTGTACCAAATAACTTGTCTTGATAGGTGCGGGCTTGCATTATAATCGTAATGACTGGGATAATAGTTCAGTGCAAAGCGCTTAGAGATGATACCGTAATTGTACCATATTAGGCGCGGAATACATCGAACCTATTATCATCATTATTAATTGGAACGGAATGGGTATACACATTCGGAAAAAAGGTGATGCAGACTTTAGACATCTGTCAATAAATTTTAAAAAAACATATTTTACTTATTATAATTATGTATCCCTCAGATGATTAGGAAAACATGTGCAAAATGACTTTTGATTAATAAGACCTTGTGACGAGCTAGCAAATGTCAATATCAAGATGTTGTATCAAGTTTCTCAAGGACGCGGAAATATTGCTATAACCATGATAACGTTCACAAGTATATAATTGTTTTAGTGTGCAATGTACGCACATAAACACATAATTGCAACAACAGATAACACAATTCAACAATATATATGACCACTTGAACATGTTCCTCTCATTCTCTTTTATTTACAACTATAGTCTGATATCATATTTAATATTTGCCACCTTTGTGCCTTCCCTTTATCTGTTTCCATACGTAGCATAATAATAAATGGCAGGATAAATGCAAGCGATATATCCACGCCGTTTATCAAACGAACGCTGTTATATGCTATTTGTAATATTTGATATGACTCGAAATAGAAGTGATGGGGGTTTTATGAGGAAAAAGAGACAACCTCTTGCTCATCCCTCGTAAATTGCCCGGGTAGTGGCTCATCTAAAATGGTCCGAAGAACATGGGCGTACAAACACATTTTTTGTTTAAAGGGGGCAGAGGTCTTTTGCCCGAATATTTTATTTCCCGTTTTTTAAACCTGACTGAAGAAAGGAAAGAAAAATGTCTTCACTGCCACTTTGTTGCCTAAAATTATATGTTGTTGAGTGTTTGTTGTTGAGATGGTTTTGCCCGAAAATGGCGTTATATTGCCATAAATTGACATGATTGTGACTGAATGTGACATGAGTTTGCCCGAATATGACAAAGTTGTTACCCGAATAATTATGACATGTTTTTGCCCGAATTATTATGACATGGTTTTGCCCGAATTATTATGACATGGTTTTCCACGAAAATATGGGCGTTTTCAAAACTCTCGGGCGGGGTGGGGGGGGGGGGGGGGGGCTGCAGCCCCCCTCCCCTCGCCTCCTACGCCTATGCAGAAGAAGTCAAATCAGAGGACATCGGGTAATATTGTTTTCGAAAAGGCCATCTAAGCGCGACATATGAACTCATAAGTCATTTTCAGTTTTCGTCAATATTGCGATTCGAGAATGCCTATCATCGCGTTGCATTTTTCAATCTCTTTTCTTCTCCGTCGACCGTACGCGTAGTGCAATAAATTGTCGATGATGGTCATAATGTATACACGTAATGCATACTCATATCGATCAAAACAAAATAATACGTTTGTTACAATTATCTAAAGTATAAACTTGAAAGGGTCATTAATATTTTACTGCGCAGCAATAGTGGTAGGGTATGACAATTGTTGTCACCTTGATGTTGTGTTTTCATTTTGGAGTCAATAATTGTAAAAATAAGATTGAAGTATGAACTTGAAAACAAATCTTAAATATTTCGCAGCACAGCAATAATGATGTGTATGATTTTTTCACCTTAAATTTGTTTTGTATTTTTGAGTGAATGTGTAAAGATTGCTATTAGGTAGTCATCGTTCATAATGTTTGAATTATTGCTTTATGAGAACGTTTATGTCGCCATTAGTTCAATGTCAAAACAGAGCATATCAAGGACGATTTGGAAATGAGGTATACAATCATGGTTTATATACGAGAAAGAGGGGTGTATGCAATGGAAACCATGTTGGGTATAACGAGTAAACTACACTGTCTACACTTTTGTTTTCTTTCTTATATTTTGCACCATTTATTAACTATTTGAAATATTGAAAATGCGATATCTAAAAGCGAACAGCTTTATTTGGATGGCAAGCGAAATAAAGGAAGGGTGTATAACCCATTGCCTATACAGGAACCTGGTGGGTCCTGTATTAACAGTATGGTATTGAACAATCCAGTAGGGAAAGTGCTGTCTGTTTATTTTAGCTATCATGGTTTACTGGAATCTGTAAGAAAAAACATTAATTACAGTACATCTGAATCAACTGGTTATGAATGTTCTGAATATATGAAAATATTTCCCCACATGCAAAATGAGATGATAACATCGAACAAAGGGTACTTGCCTTCTGTCAATCTTTCCAGCGAACCTTAATGCGAGACCCTAAAATTATCTAAACCGTTTACTAAAAATCAAAACAAAAACAATTTTCTGCACTTAAATTCTTTTCGAGGAAATGTAGGTCGGTATGTCGCAAGAAAGATTATGGTAGCAGAATTGGAACTCGGTCATATATACTAAATGGTACCAAATAATGAATGATACCAATTCACTGTCAAATACAGTCCAATTAGAGGGTAGATAAGAACCAAGTTCGTGCGACCAATTAGGCGCATGACAATCTATACTCTGCAATGGCAGGACATAGCGAACTGCCATCTCCGATCAATGACGACTGAATGGAATAATATTTCCTCTGAAATGGCACATTTCCGTTTCGGAGGAAATTAATCATGAACGAGATTTGAATGCGCGTGTTGACAACAACGCGGAAGGTTATATTCATTTACCGAACTCTTCTTCTACTATACTTTTATTTTCTACTCTCTTTTAAAATTATGTTGTAAGAGATGAGCTGCGTTTGCTCAGGCACTGTTCCCTGGTTAGATAAGACATTGTGAATCTATAACATTCAGTAATGTACTTGTCATTTCAGCCCAGACGAAGGATCTCCTAGTTTCGATAGCTCGGCTACTTGCTTTGAATCTAACATTCGTTGGAATAATAATACGTGATAACCACAATACGTAAACAATTAATGTTGTTGCTACTTAGAAGGCATTAGCCTGAGTTCAGGTATTAGTCATCAAACTGTTAAGTCCTGGTCACAATGAACCTACGACGGGTTCACGACAGGTTCACGACGGAAGTTAGGGGGATTTCGTGGCTTGTTTTGCGATGTTGTACGACAGTCATACACAACAATGGGTGTCGTGCGACAAAAATCTGTCATGGCTTGAAATTCGGACTACCCCTATATGTCATTGTATTTTATGCCACGACAGATCCACGAAGTTTTTGTCGCACTGGTGTCGTGATAAAATCATACGATAATCGTACGACATCGGTACGAAAAATGACTTGTTGGGGATGCCAAAAGTTTGGTGTCGTACGATAGACTTGAGATAGACATAACCACGAAATTCTCTAACTTCTCTCTCTCTCTTTTCCTGTCGTGAAAGCATCTACAATTTCATTTCAACCACTTCCACTTCCACGACAATTCTCATTTTGTACGAAATGTAACTACGAAAGAAAATATACATTTCGTACGACAAAATCATCGTGGGTTTCATTGTTACCGGGGCTTTAGACGACCAAGACAGTACTGTACATTACGTGAACATCCAAAGACAAAGAAATGTAATGTGATATCCCAATTGTACAGTGACGTATTTTTTTCTGGTTCAGATTACATGGATTAGATGTATACAACCCTGGCGAAGATATAAATATGATAAGTAATATCGGGCATTATATTTAGTTTAGCACTTTATTAAAATATTATCGATTTGTTTCACTCATAAGGATATGTTTGTTTTCACTCACACACGACGATGGGTATTTTACTCACATTAATGAGTGTTTTACTCCAAGTCGGATACACAGTTGAATGTTAGGTATTATACGTATACAGATAATTGTCATGTGACTATAATCCTGAAAATTATTGACACGTGTATAGCTAGATACCATTCTTGAATCTAATCATCAATCATGTGACATCACTGACATGAATCCAGAATGCGTTCTTTAAAATCCCATATCATGCTAACCTTGGCGCGTCTTCTTGGATAACTGACTGATTCCATCGTTCTACATGAACATAATGATGGGTGAGGGGGGAGGGGGAGGGGGGGGGGGCGTACGTAGCAAGGGTGAGGGACGACCAACTAAAGAGGGCAAAATGAGGTAATCGACAGCAGCTTATAGTTACTGGATGTCAGTAGGAGTGATATGAGATCGAGGCATCTTAATTGTGCCAACAAACGAAGGCCTAGTTGTTCGTTGCATTTGTTTTCACGGGATATGAAGCAGAATTGTTTAAAAGAGGGTAGGTGTAATGGACAATGGGATAGTCAAATATTTGAGATTCTGTTTGTTGTCTTTCAACATGTTCAATGCTAAGGTCGTGGGTTCGATCTCCAATACAGCATACTCAGCGAGTTACCGTACTTTGGCCTCAAATACCCCTCCCAACCCACGTGTGTACTAAATGAGTACCTTGCAGGAATGTATTCCTTGAAATGCTTGATCCGCCTTATAGGTGGGTTGGCTAGAGTCTGGGCTATATTAGTACACATTAAAGACTTACAAACATGATCGCATTCGAACATTGAACATGGAAGTGCTGAATGCCCGACTACCAGTACAAGCAGCCACATTTCTTGTCGATATTTTCGGATATGGATGGATGTCGCATTTTCTCGCATTTCTCGCATATTCCTCTTCTTCCTACTCCACAGTATTATCATCATTTCCATCACCGCCATCATATCACCAGCAGCAGTAACAGCACAATCATCATCATCATCATCATCATCATCATCATCATCGTCATCATCGCCATCATCACCATCATCACCCAACATCACCTTTATCACCATCATCATCATCATCATCATCATCATCATTATCATCATACAGTAAGAACAACATCAACAACAACAACAAAAACAACAGCAACAACAATAACAACAACAATACAATCACCATCATTACCAACACCCCTCTACCACAATTTGCCGTACTTCTCACTGGGCGTTACACTGTTACACTGTTGATTACAACTGGTAGTCCCTGATCTGTCTAGTCCTACTTGATAAATTGTCTTCAATATAATCTCAGAGAGCCGAACTCGAGTAACTGAATTTTAAACAAACATTCAATAATCGTCTCATACGAGTGAATTTAGACCATGGTGGTATGACATGTATGGGAAGGCCTATAATACATACATTTCAACATTTTGTAAAACTCGTAAATGTGACGTAATGCGATATGACGTAGAATTAAGCGTAATTGGATTTCGTCTTCAGTCGTCACTTCGTTAAATTCTAAGTCACATCCATCTACGGAACAATGCTTCCCCCCCCCCGCCCCGCCCCCCCCCCCCCCCCCCCCTCCACCTCCCTCTTCCTCCTCACTCAACTTCTTTAGAGTTGTCATCAATAGTGCACGCGATCGGATCTAACCTCTGGATGTAGATCGAATCAGAATAGAAGAATTTGTATATGAATGAAAGTAAAAGAACTGTCAAGGAGAGCGACTGATACAAACTTAAAGGGTCACAGTCGGCTACACACGAGGGGAAACTAAATGAAAAGAAAGGCAGTCTATAGTGTCCAAAGGGAAAGGACATAATGTACAGTGAATTAGTTATGAATTAGGTCAGGTCGAACGATCTGGGTGAAGGCGTCAAACTCTTGAAATTTTAACGACTCCAGGAATGATCACATGCAGATCCATCATTAAGCAACAGTCCGTTCCACACGTCACCACCAGAGCAATAGTGGCCACTATCATAGTCACTTGTAATTGTTTTATACCGGATCAAAGTTAAGCGGTGAATTGGAATTGTGGTCAAGGGTAAGCCCCCGGGTGGCTGATGTCAGTTGACGTTAGTCCCATATGCGACTTGTCGTGTTTGTGCAGGTGGGGGGAGAGATAATTGGGTCAAGTCGTGATGACGACCGCTTAAGCTGGTGCTAAAGTCATAGATTACTCATAGATTCCTACTTCGCCTCGCTAATTTATGAGAGGAAGGAATGAAGTTATGGATAGAGAGAGAGATATATAGGAACGGAAGGAGGGGAGGGGATAGTAGATGGAGGCGGTGAGCATGGTGAGGAGTAGAGAAGGAAATCCACGGCGAGGGGGAAAGGGGGTTGTAATACATATTATTATTTTAGGCATAGACGAATTAAATACGTGGAAAATCTATAACCCAAGTGTTCAAGAGAACAATCGCATTGACATGTTAACTCGTTAGAGACCATAATGTCTTTGTTTTAACACGCAATATACATACAGAGACCCCTGCTGTCATGTACAGTCCACATTATGTTAAAGCCATATTAGTACGCAGGGGCTCAGGGCGAAATTCCGAAAAGCCCCCCCCCCCCCCCCCGAATCGTGAAAGAGCCCTTTTAAGCGAGCTTGATTTGTAGCCCCTGAAAACATGGCGTGTTTATGTTATTGTTTTGTTGTTACTGATTTTGATTACTAAAGTGAAACTCACACTGATCTAGAGTAGATGTAAACATAGTCAAACAAGTATATAATTTTTAAAACTAGCCACCATCGACGCTAGCACGCAACGAGTTCCGAAGGACAACAGCCGGGTTTTAAAAGGTCAGTTCAACATCTTAAATCATAAAACATTACGGTCATCACATTATACAAATTTAATCAGTTAAATCATTAAAAAAGATGTTGAGTAAATAGGTGTGTGTCAATACACGTTTTATAAGAGGGAATAAATGCATGGAACAGACATATTCTCAATGAACAGTGTTATTGAAAATCATATGGGTTGGAAAGTGCAAGCCCTTACAAAATATCGTAAATGGCAGTGGCGTAGCGGGGTCGGACCGATTGGGAGGGGGGCACACCGTATGCATGGTATGTATTGATGTATTGTTACACAAATGTTCCCCTTATGATTGTATTGTTTGTTCTCAAATTATGGGTGGAGCACGAGGGGCGCGAGGGGCACCTCCCTCCCCCCCCCCCCCTCTCCCCTCTTCCACCCGTAGCTACGCCACTGGTAGATGGTATTTATATACATAGCACCGGAAAGGGCTGTGGAAGCTAGGCTGAAGATGTTCCAGCAGATACTGGAAGATAAAGGGCTTATCTCCTTTATCGGACTCATGTTATTATAGTGATCTGGTTAAGTGGTGTGTAAATGGCACCCTCTCTTCTTCACCATCCCCACCCTCACCCCACCCCCAACCCACTTCCAAAGAAGAGGCAAGGTCGTAGAGAAATGGTCGTAGAGAAAAGAAGACAGAAATATCCCTGATAGTAAGCAAATAATTACCGTTGGTGAAAGTGATGGGACAAACTATCACTACCGAGGCGATCTGGATGTAGCTATCTTTCCGAAGCGAAGCTGAGGAAAGATAGCGTATACATTCAGATCGCCGAGAAAGTGATAGTTTGCCATCGCCTGAAACCAAAAGGTGATTATTTGCTTTATATTCCACATCAATTATTTTGATCACAAACGACCTATAACTTACACAAAGGGCTAAACAGTTTGGAATATTGAGCAATTGATCGACTCTTTTATTTTAATTTCGTCAATCCTTCACATGAACAAGATTTATGATTAAAAGTAAAATACGCTTATACCATTGTCTATTAAGCGTAGCCGCGCGTAAACGTTGCGCACCAGCGCGCTACCTTTCTGCGCACTAACGCGCGCACACGTACTTGCACGCGAACAATTGAAGATAGTACACAGTGCAACGCACTTTCACCAAGATAGTAGTGAGTGCAACGCACTTTCACCCAATATAGTACACAGTGTAACGAACTTTTCTTCTCCCATCAGTGATGGGCGAAACTATTCTTCATCACGTGATTAACTTTTGACCAATCGTAGAGCAAGATTCTTTGTATGTGGAATATAATATTACACATGTTTACTAAAGGGAGTTCGGATTCGTAAATCAGAAGCGCGGTTCCATCTTGCGAACGGTTAGCGCACGGTGCGTAAGACACACTTGGCTCAGACTGTGTTTGAAGTGCGCACAACTAGCCCAAATCAAAATGGCGACACGCGATGTAGCATGGCGATCTTTATATTATACATCACAATGAAGGGACGGTTGGGGAGAAAGAAATAAAGAGAGGGAAGAACGAGGGAGAATGCAGGGGAAGAATGAGCTGAAAGAAGGACACAACTATCGACTAAAGACATAATACATATCGATAGACATAAGAGGGAAAGATAGAGGAGGAGGCGAGGAAGAGAAGGGGGGGACGAGGGGGGCGACGAGGGGGCGAAGGGGGGGGGGATGGGAATAATTTCGAGAATGAAAAGAGAGACACATTTGAAAGGGAAAGTAAATCTCTCATTGAGGGGGTGGTATATGAATAGTGACCATGGTAAATTCAAAATTAAGTTGAAGAAATCTGACGAACGAGTAACATAATGTCATAGTCACATACCCGAAATGCCTTCCCGTAAAGAGCCACTTATTGATATTTTGGGGGAATGCAATTATGAAACGTGGCTATTCGATTGTAATACGTGGCGATACATGACAATACGTGACAGTACTCGATTTGTTCGTGCTACTTATACGGGAAGGCAGATCAAAATGTTCTTATTTCTGCCACGACACCTTCCCGTGTGTGGCACGAACACACGGTTCTGCTACGTATAGCCACGTGACAGAAAAGCCATCAAATTGCCACCGAATTGCCTCGTTTAATTGCATTTTACCAAAATTACAATACGTGGCTTTTACGTGTAGGTCTTGCGGGTAAGTGTGACTGTGACATATATGCATGCACAGTATACATATGTGGGAAGGACACGACTAGGTGATGCGGCTTTTACGAGTGCCAGTGATGCGGTTATCCCGTCTAGACTTATTGATTAACAATTTCGTACGTATCTTTTATTGTTTTTACGATACCTTCACTCTTAGGCATTTAGGGGGCGGAGGTGTATTACCCAAATAGTTTGCATGGAGATTGAATTTGCTATAACATTGTATTCTCCATAGACCCTAGCCCGAGTATTGTCTGGACCAGTCCTGAAAGGGTTAAGATGTAAACAGGCAAAAATACAATTAACGATATGGGGTGGATGCCCTTTGCAAATATGTTCTGTTTACTCCCCATATCTCCCACCGAGGTCGCTTCCCATGCATTACCCTTCCATACATTTAGTAGTGTAGCCATGATCAACTAATAATCGAGGTAATGGGGCTAGAGGGCGGGGGGGGGGGGGGGGGGGATAATAATCTTAGTCAAAATGGGCATTTAACCTGTTCCTTAGGTTTTTCCAATCCCCATATAGTAAATACAGGACCCACCAGGTTTCCGTAGGCTATTATGTTCAATGTAATTTCCTTACTATTTCTTGCGAAAGTGTAGTGAGGAGGTTATTTTTTCCCACAATACCAGGGGGCAATAACACCCTCGCACCCCCTTTAAGCACTCCACATTGGTGCCCCCCCCCCCCTCCCCTTAGTCTGTTCCCTTTCAGTGTGACCTAGTTACAATGAATTACACATGTCACGTCAGTTGATGACACTGCTGTCTGCATTGGAGGTGACAGCTCGCCTCATAGTTAAACCCCACGCAGGCACGTCTCGGGACGTACACCGGACATGCAAACTTTACCATTCAGCAACATCGGGGTTTATCTAAGGGGAGCAGGGGCATCTAAATCCCCCCACTCTCGACCATGCACTTACCATGATATTTGCTTATACCCCGCTTGACCCCTTTGTGGAAAACGTCTATAAAGATGCTTTTAATAAATACCATTTTCACCAAGGGGTTTTTGAAGACATATACCGGTCATGAAAACGTTATCATTCACTACCATCGGTGGGGTAGGTATATAGGTGGTGTCCCCTCCTCACCCTATAGTGTGAATCTTTTCTCATCCCTTTGTAGGACAAAATATAACTACAAATAATGTACAAGGCATATATACACCATGATCTGGGTTGACCCTGGACATGCAAACTTCAAGCTGTATCCCAACCCCCCCAACCCCCACCCCCACCCCCTACCACGCTGCCTGGGTTTTACATTATATTACCATTCCGAAGGTATCTATCGGACATGACAGCTTTCACTTGTTTATCCATCTCTGATTAGCGGGAAAGGTCGCACACTTGACCATAGTACATCGAGAACATGAGGTCTACTGTTGCGTCCACCGTCAGATATTTGAAAAACGCGTTACAAATAGTAATCGAAGTATAAAGAAGTGTTCCTTAATATGTATGTTTGATATGATGCATATAGTGTAAGAACTATCAGAAGCCCATTTCATTAAACACTTGCAATTGTTTTTAGTGTCCAACTATTGTAACTACCATGGCTACTAACAGCTGCACTGCTCCATGCTGATTAGCTGTTGACCAAATAGTTACACTAATTGGACATTTACAACAATTGCAAGTGTTTTATGAAATAGGCTACAGAACCTGTAGAAATGTCAAGTTTCTTTCTTGCATAATACATCCTTGAATTGACTTATGTTTCCTTTAAAAATAAGAAAGGGGGTAGTATGTTTCAATCGATGAAGAAGTACACATCTAATGTAGATATGCCAACACCTGGGGGTTGTTTCACAAAGATCCTAAGTTGAACTTATCTCTAAGTTGGACTTAAAAAGTATGGAAAGCCATTAGTTTCTTTGAACAATTGTTGTAAATGTCCTTTTTCAAAGGCATAAAATGTTCATTCAAACCATTAGTATTTTCTATTATCAAGGAGATTTCATGTTCTTGATGCAACATATATGAAAAGTCTAAAATTCTTGCTTTGTTACTTTTGGATATATTGTATTCTAACGCTACAAATGGCTTTCCATAATAGTTAAGTCCAACTTAGAGATAAGTTCAACTTAGCATCTTTGTGAAACACCCCCCTGTACTTTCTAACATGTCTAAGGTTTAGTTAATTATTTGGAAAAGTCAATTTCGATTAAATTCAACATAATTCACATGTGGTGAGCAAGTCACATGACACTGAACTTGCTACATACTGTTTATACTCGTATACTGGGCAAGTAAAACACAAATGCTGATTATAGTCAGCAAGTTGATTAATACATGTTATTGCTTAAGCATAACTCTAATACTCATGTATACATGCTAGATAATGATCACGATGGGACATTACTTTTCTCAAACTTGTTCTCTGTTAATCTTTCTTCGACAACACGAAAATCAAAAAGCGGCTGATATAGAATACCTCCATTTTATCGAATTTCGTCACATGAAACTGCGCATCATCCAGACTTATTTTAGGCCGCTGATTTGGCTTTGCTGACAGACTTTGTGCATTAATTCGTACTCATTATATTTCTGCAAGGACGGGAATGTAAAATTAAAGTCTATAATGTTACATTCGTGCATGGCTAAAACATGAGATTGCGTGTCCACATTTGCTGCTTGGCTGTCAAGCTAGATTGGTGTACTGGTAAATAGATACTTGGCAAAAATGTATTGCTTTAATGCCCCTTTATCGCAGCCAAGGTAATTATGCTCCAAGAGCTTTGATACTTCCGAATCGCCTCTATAAAAATTGAATATTATTTATCATTATCTCAAAATATTAGCTAGAAATCCACTTAACAACCAAAATATAACCATGGAATAACAAACCAATGTTTGTTGTGGTCGTTTTTTTTTTAATTACATGTATCAATTCACACAAAAGTGGAAATACACTAAGTTAAGAGACGATTTCATGCGATTGTGACTTTATTTTGGAAGATACTACAAGTTAAAAATGGCATCTCTGTCATTCGACCTCAAATCCAGTTAAACCAAACAGATCCCACGCGTTGATTGTTCGCCTTCTGTTTGCCAGATGTCATTCCCAAAAAGTGGAAAGTAGAGTATATTTAATTAAATTAACCATTCTTACAAAATCAAACGATTAAGCCTTCGTTTTAATATGTACTACATACTGATGACTCTTTCCTTCAACCTTAGATCCATTAAAAACAAGCATGTGTGTGTGTTTCATTGAATTCCGCGTGCGTATTTCAATGTATTTTGGGCGAATCCTATACAAGTACGGGTTACCAGAATCTAGGTCGATTACCGCTTAGCCCGATTTGTGGTATAAATCCTGCCATCCGTCATCACAAATCAACTAACCCTGGAGTTGGGTTGTTACAGTTATTCGTATGTATCTTGCAAAGGATAGGTTGCGAACGCAAATAATACCTATAGCTTGCAAATAATACCAGCTAGAAAATAATACCTATAGCTCGGAAGTTTATAATGCTTTGGTATTCAATATTATACACATTGTTTTGTTTTATGAAAATTAAAAATATTGAAAATTTCAAAAGAAATACAAATAATCAAATTGTTAAGAGATATACGAAAGTGTAGGTCAACAAAGGCCTGATTTTGACCATAGATATTACCTGCAGTGCACGTAAAAGTTTATTGTAATGGAGGGCAGGGTGGTAGGAGGGGGCTCGACGTTTCGAACAGGTTGTCTGTCCGTCGTCAGACTTGTGCTTATATATCGAGAATATAACTCTTTTTAAGTTTGAAAGACATGGTTACCTTGGTTAAGGTAATATATAGAGAGCATCAATCCTTGACATTGCGAGATTGCGATGGTCATAAAACTGAACAAGGGAAGTTGATAAATAGAAAAATACTTGATTAAAGTGAAAGGGAAATAGCGAAGAAATCTAATATTCCCCAGTTACCAAGCACTATAGCCAGTATTGAATGGTTTTCTTTTCATCACGCATTATCCCTCAAATCCGATTGAAAATTATTTTATTTTGTATATGGTAAATAGCTCATACATTTACAGCCCCTATTTCGATATTCTTGGGCTAAGTCTTGAACGGGTTAAATCCCCGCCATATAGCTCGGGTCGCAAGCTTAGACTGACCAACTATTCGGGGAATGCACGTTTGTCGCGAGGCGGAGACGGGATAGAGGCTATTTGTGGCCGGTTCTACCGGGAGAGCTGTCCGCCACGACGGGGGGCTAAACAAGTCGTGTCTCTTTATACAGATCGTACAATTTTCCTCTCCTATTTCACTCCATACAGTTTCTCTTCTATTTCAATTCGTACTATTTCCCTTCCCTATTCATGCCATTACATGCACTTTCTTCTATTTCAGTTCGTACAATTTCTCTCTCTTATTTTTTTTCATTCGAACATCGCTCACGTTCTTTCTTTATCTTATTTATTACATGATAAAATTTAAATTATCAAAGTGATGTTCCCTAATTCTCAGAATGTCTTCAAAGTCCACAATAGCAGCATGAATTAGTGATGGTTAGTCAAGCTTGAACTAAACTTGACACCTAAAACAATGGAACAATGTTACGATAGTACATTTTAACGTTGGTCAAGGTGAAAAAATTGCAGCATTTTGCAGAGACATTAAACGGGAAAATATGCGAGGTTTCTCGTGATATTTAAACGAACACAAAAAAATCACGAATAATTCATCTGGAAGATCAACCCTCAATATACTCTTTAACTACGTTCCATCCTTTGATATCAGAAGAAAGGTCAGTACACCCATGGTCCAATCATGACCACTCGCCAGAAATCATACGTGCAGTGAACAGGTGATTCATGATGCTGATAAAGGTATCTACATTCGAGAAAACATTTCGTCGCCAATGGTCATTAGGCGTTTAAACGTTCCATACTTTCTGCACATTTTATTTGAGGAGTATTTTTAACTTGAATACCTTTTTAACCACATTTCCTTTCTTCGATCAGAGATGTCAGTAGTACTCTAATGTTCCAATCATGATCACTTGCTTGAAATCATACGTGCAGAGAACAGGTGAATCATGCATGTTGTTAGAACAGTATTAATAACATTCGAGAGAGGAATTTAAAAAAAAAACATCGTGACCAATGATCACCATGCAGGCGTATTCAGAAGCCTCCCATACTTTCTTTACATGGATTCGAGGAGCATATTTTTACTTAAATACTCTTTAACTACGTTTCCTTTCTTCGATCAAAGATGTCAGTACCCTGTCATTGCAATCATGACAAATTGCTGGAAATCATACGTGTAGAGAACAGATGATTCATGATGTTGATAAAATACTATTATTAACATTCGAGAGAAAAATAAGTCGCCACCTGACATACCGTATACATCTTTATTTTCATCCACATTTTGTCTACATGGATTTGAGATGTATTTTTACGACAGATGTGATTTCATTTGCTTACTGTCATTAAGTACCACCATGTAAATTGAAAATTCTGATTCGTGACTTTGCCTAATGATCCGGTTATTGTCAGTGACTAGAAGTTAAAATTATTTTTTTAAATTTAATCATGCAAGGTTATTTCTTAAAACAAAATCCATCGCGCATGTTAGTTTTGATTTGTTAAAATATACTCAAAACATTTCTGAAAAATGGAAATAAACAATTTATTTATCATCTTTATCCATACAGTATCTGGCATGATGGCTTAACGAACTTCCAGATATAGTCAATATAATAATGTATAATGGATATACACTTAAACGCAAATTGAAGGCAGGTTGAGATTCAAGATTTAAGACTCAACATTCAACATTTTATCCGCCGAAATTAAAGTAAAAATGGGTTTGGGTACACAATTTCACATTATTAACAAAAAAACCTTAATCATTGCAATAAATAGAAACATCTAACATATAAACATAATATAATGTATGTATGACTTATCATGAAATATAACTGTTTGTATGTTAGTTCGGCATTGATGTTTGAGCGTGCGTTTTTTACGTAGGTATGCTGTATTGTTATGTGTATAGATTAACATATTAACTATAAGTTTATTCGTAAGGACAAACGTTTTATATGTACATCAGCGTATAGACATTTATAGTTCCCATAAATGCAGTTCCTCGATGTGTATAATGCATTAATGTACCATAAATAATATACGTGCAGTTTATTGCAACTAAATTAATTAAAATTGTGTGCTACATTTCACTGCTGCTTTATACCATCTCCCTAGTACAATCCATGTGTATGCACGGTGAACCATCAAGGTATGCAGTGTGTGTAACTGCAGATAGAGGATGTAATCCCCGAAAGCATTAAAGGCAACCAAGCGTGGATATCGAGATGGCGCTTTACGATGTATATGCTATAGGATGCGCCATGTTACTACGCGCGTCGCACGCTCCGTAACTTACATGACATGTGTGAGGCGTGCGCTTACGTATTATTCCGCCTGCTTCCGAAAACTTGGCGTACCCTGTACGCATTCTCGAATTTGACGGCGTCGTCCTTTATAGCCCGGTCACATATTAACGGATTGCGTAAATGGACATCAAACGGAGAGCTAAATTTTCCATCCGTTCGTCTCCGTTCGTATGCGTTTCTTGTCCGTTCCTTGTCCGGTGTTGTACGTTGTTCTATGTTTTGTACATAAAGCAATGGAGACGACTTTCATCACCGGATAATTTCATTTCGAAAATTTTCTATTCGTTGGGCATTCGTTTCCGCTATCCGTTGATATCTGACCGGGCCATTAATGATGAATTTAATAACCAATACTTCGCGTCATTAAACATGTTATGGGTACATGGTTCTATGCAGTTCTTAGGCATGTTAGACGGGCAATCTCCGCAGTTTACTGAAGTACTATTATTGTTCATGCACTGTTTATTTTACAGTCTGGTTTAGCCCACACTCAATGCCATACTGGTTCAAAGGATACTGTGTTTATATACTGCAAAGATATGCTCCCTCAATCAAAAAGGATATAATACAAGCCGTTAACACACATCCCATTCAAATACAGCAGGCATTAGGTGTGACCTTGTTTTACTCATTACCAATCCACTTTAACCATCTTAATCGTTCAAGTATATACCATGGGCACACAATACTTATATTATCTTACTAACCTTCCCATAGCTTGGTACTGAGGGCATTAAGTTGTAGTACAATGTGTTCTGTCATTGAAAATAGTGTAAACGTTGTCGTTGAAGGATAATGGACGGGAAGCCGTGTTGTTGAATATGATAAAACACAAAAAGTAAAAATAAACCACCTCCACCGATCGGATCTTTCAAGCCCATTCTGCCCTTTACCCAAATGGGTTGCAAGAGATGGATTTGGAACCTTATTGCATTACAAAATGGCGGTCATCCCTTTGCGGGATCGAATTTAGAGCGAAAATGGATGTCTTGGGTAAGGCTGTGAACCTGTTAAGCCGGATTTGAGGCAAACATTTCCCCCTATTTTTAAAACTATTACACGGAAGGGGTAATCTGGTTACTCCAGGTAAACGCGGTAATTTTCTGGGCAGTTAGTGGTGCAGTGGGCTTAGCAAGGTGCACTCACCTTTACTGGGCATATATATAATTGACCCTTTCAGAATCTTCCATAATCATCTGCAATGCTTGTATAAGTTAGAAATAACCATCTATTTAAACATTATTTTGAAGAGGGACATGAAGGAGAAGACAGATTCACACCGGAGAGAGGAGGGAGATCAATATAATACAGAAGAACGAAACATACATAATAATTATACAAACATGGCATGGAGAGTAAGATAGAGTTGGGCGGATGGTGTAAAATTGAAAAGGGTAGAGAAAAGAAAGAAAAAAGGTGGACGCAAGAGTGGGAGGAGGAGGGGGAGGAGGAGAAGGAGGAGGAGGGAAAACAAAGTAACACAAGCAATAACAAGTTGATGAGGTCCATACAACCATGCACCGTGTAACTATACACCGAGAAAGATAGATAGGCTGATAGGCTCTTGTGGCGTCTGCGCATGCTCAATCAGCAACAGTTATGGTTATAATAGGCGACTGGCAATTCTTGCGAGACCACCGCTGACATAGCAGCAGGGAGTCCGGCATGCCGAGGTGATGCAGTTTCACAGTCTAGTGTCGCAAGGCCATGCATGCCGGGAAGGCATCCACAAGACATGGAATATGAGAGACAGTTGGCTTCTACGAGCCATTAACCCTTTCAATAAAGCAATATTATGACCACGCCGATGAGTAAGGCATACATTAATGCCCGCATTGAACGTAAAGATTGACCGCAGCGCCAATAAAGTGCCGCAAGTTGTGGCACAAATACATGTAATGCCCGCAGAACGTCTGCCAGCAAATAAAGGGTTAAATACATATGCAATTCTACCCCATGCTTTTGAGCAATATATCGTTTTACATCCATGTATTGCTTCTAACATAGAAACAGTGAGCTGTGTACGTACATCTATACGGTATACAATAATTCAATGCAAGGTTAAATAATTCAATCCAAATATGAAGATGGATATTTAACTCTTTTCCTCTCATAGATAATCAATTCCTATGTAGTTTATACGGAGGCATTAGTCGATACGTTTGTACTGGTAACATCAAGCTTTGTGAATTGTTTTTCCCTTTTATATGATTGGTATGGACCTTTTTTTGAAAAATAGTCATGCGGAAGGGCAACCATAATTTGAGAGGCCTACTATACATATATAGCAACATGCCTTATTTGGGTTATTGACCATTTTGATTTCCTCGAAATGAAATATGATAAGTAGTACAGTATTATACATTTAACCAATAAAGTGTATGCATAACAATAACGTTATTTATGTAAATGACTGTGTGTATATTTTGACGTTTATACTAACAATATCATATCTTCATTATAAAACATTCTAAGTAATTCAATATCAACTCGAATCGGATAAATTGCTCTATTGATTTATAGCTCTACAACAAGCAGTGACGAATGCCCAGCTTGGCACAAAACTTTCCATACATAACTGATAGATTAATTACAAATCAATGAAACAAATAAATAATAACAAATTTTCAAATGTCTTACATGAACACAGAGCGTTCAGTCAGTTATAATGCGGAGTGGAATAATATCCTTGCAACTGCGTTCTATTCACGGTTCCAGATCTGTTTCTCATTCACCATCGCCCCCATTGGTCGACCCATCTGGGTCTGTTTAGGTCCTAAATCTTTCTGAAAACAAACAATGATGTTAGCAAACCCAGATACTAATTCAATTGGTTAACCGTGAGTATTAATAGAACATTCGAAATGGGGGCATGCATACGAATATTATGCTTCGACGGGGTGCTGTCAGAGTTAGCTCCTCTCTCATTTGTAAGATCTTATGGGCGTATACAGGTACTATTGAGGTCGTTTGCCCGAAGAACATCATTTCAATCAAATAGCACAACTCCAAAAAAACTGTGCTGATGAATTTGAATGACCTAAACTTGCCCCCAAAAATGCCATTTAGCGTAATTCTGTGTCGAACACAGGTTAACAACCTCGTGTTTTATTTGAGGTCTTCGCGGTTATAAATGTTCAAGTTACTCTCCTCACAGCAGGGGCGTCGATCTGTCCGGAAAACACAATACATTGGTGGGGCGAGCTATTATTCACAAACAATGCTGCCCCCCCCCCCCCCCCCCCAATGCATTGTGTTTTCCGAACAGATCGACGCCTCTGCCTCACAGATGATATTTGGAGCAAATATATACTACAAAAATACTGTAGAATTTATTGAAGAGCTCAAACGGCTCTGAATGTCAATTTGTAAAGGGTTGGTACGTAACTGTTCAACCGTGTGCGTGGTGTGAGAGGGACTACTATACGTATACCGGTGAGGATAGGTATGCTGTCAAAACAGATTCAGAATGAGAACGCCCTACTCCCTCAGAGTAATTCTATTTTATACGTTTGGATTAATCATTTATACACCAAAGCCCTATGTTAGGGTGACCTAGAATAGATGTGCCCCTTGAGAAACAATGAGGACCTCTTCATCAGACACTTCCCATTCACGTAGATTGGAGGTTGTCACCTACAACCCAACCCCACACACGCTACGCACGCACCTTTACACACATACACACACCATGCACACGTACACTTATATGTTATTGAATCTTAGGACAGGTATAGTTTACATACATTTGCAAACCTAAGATCAACTTCTTGGAGTTGATCTTACCTTCAAAAGTTGATCTTAAGATCAAGTTAAAGAGCAACTTACAGAATACCAAAGTTGATCTTCAGATAAACTTTTCCTTAGAGAATACCACCCTATGTCCCTATGTATTATTACTATTGTTGTTAGATAAGTATCTGCCACTGCCCATTCATTATGGTGAGAACTAAATAATTTAGCATAATATGTAATAAAATATCCCTTTTTGTTATTATTAAATGAATTGTACTTATTAATTCATGGTGTTTGTGTGCAATGATTCAATATCTCATATTCACTGCTGTGGCCAACGTGCGTGTATAAGATGATAATGATCCACAGCACTGGTATGACACCATTTATCTGTTTCAAACACACAGTTAATAAAGACAGCATCCCACTTAAATGCTCATACCAACGCACTGCTATGGTGCAGACACATAGTTTACAACCCTCATAGAGATGATAAGCCTGTGGCATTTTATGGGTTAACCCAGTGGCGTAGCTACGGGAAGGAGGCATGGGGGGGGGGGGGGGCACGTGACCCCACCCAAATCATTTGGAGAAAATACCAATTAAACTACATAAAGGAAAATCCTGTATACATAAAGAAGAAAAGAGTCGTATAGAGCCTATCTTTCAATCGGTAGCAGGATCTTCGTCGGGGCAAAAATGATATTTACTACATGGAGACTACGTACTAAAGGGTTACATAGATTGTGCCCCTCCCCCCCCCCCCCCCCCCCCCTTTCAATCAGTCCCACACGTATACACCACTGTGTTAAACATAGGCCTACGACACGTTGTTATCACAGACATGATAACTTCGATAAAGGGGGCTAAGCCCACACACGCTCCTTGTCTTTTCAGCGCTTCTTTGCGGTCACAAAATGTTTCTTACCGCCAAAAGGTGTTGCGCAATTCTTTCGTAGGCCTTCACATTTTCTGGATAAGGTGAAATATCTCCTCCCATAACCTTAACAATGCATCATATTTGTTAGTACATGTATGTCTCTTGGTTATGTAATAATGATCAGTGGCATAGCTACGGCGTGGCACTAGGAGGGGGGGGGGGGGGGGGGGGGGGCTGTTCCCCCGCTAATTAAAAAAAGAAAAACATAAGGGAGCATTTGTGACAAAATTAAAACAAATAAATAAGGAGTTCCCCCCCCCCCCCCCTCCAAATCAGTCAATAGTCAGCAGGTCAATGACCATGAATGAATCACTTAAAGTGATCCATTAACGATGTCAAATTCAATCAAAATTACTTTGAGCTTTCACATTTTCTATTCCACTATAATGGTCGGCTTATACCATATTATGGTAACAAAAGTATGAAATTTCCAAAATGTCTCCCTAATTAAGGAGATATTTGTGATCGAATTGATATGCGTTCCGGAACAATGTTCGATTGAAGACAAAATCAATGTGCAAAGTACTATACATGTATAAAATCAGACATAAATTTCAATTTTTCCACTAGGATAACAAAGTTCCTTTTCTAATAAATTTCACGCATTATTCAGAAGAATCTTACATTTGTATTGTTATACGATTGACATTTCAAATATCACGTTTGGAAACATCGTATACCATTCAATACACCAATGGCCAGCACGAATCGCAATAATTATGTAATGTGGTTGGAGTAGGTCTAACACAGTGCACGCATGTTTAACCCTAATAAGGCCGGGGGGCCATAATGGCCCCCCCCTCCCCCTCCGCAATTTTTGTTATTGCTCCAAAACTCGGAAAGATGACGCGCCGCTGCTTGGTGACTTTTTTCTTTTGGGTCTTGCGCATATTTTAAAACAAAAATTTTGAAAATCGGACCTACCGTTACGAAGTCACGTGACCTTTTGTCTATGCATGTCAGCCCAATGTCGCTCAATTTCGTGATTTGTGTACAAAACATATGGAAATATCAGATTTCGTAAAAGGAGGTATATCATTGGTTATTTGGTCTTGTTTACATTTTATATGTTTGTTTTGGGGTTCAAAATAGTTGAATTATAGTTGGAAATAAAATAAACAACAAAAACAATAAAATACATAAGTAAAAAAACACAAAGAAATACATAAGAAATTATAAAAACAATAGAAAACATAAGGAAGAACCTGGCTCTTCCAAACTTTTTTGTCGTATTATTATTCCAAATGCTCTAAATAATATATGTAGTGAAAACCAGAGTTTAATTATGAAGAATATATGATTTATGGGTAAAAATATGAATGTTATGACCTTATTTGCATAAATTACCATAAATATGCAAATTAATGAATTTTTCAAAAAATTAAAATTACCATTGTATTCTATACACGTCACTTATCATGCGTGCAAATTTTCACGGCGATCGGCCGAGATCTTAAGGGGGGCCATAATGCCCCCCCCCCCCCTGGCGTAGGAACACCTCAAATAGCCCGGCCTTTTTAGGGTTAAATACAGAAGTGTTCATGCACTTTGCATATTTCGATGCAGTACTTTTTTGTGGAAAGTTTTTTTAAAATACGTTTTTTGTTACACCTCTGAACGTGTTCCTTTAAACGTAATAAGACATTTTCATTTAACGAGATGAAGATGCATGCTCATTTGCATCGCTATTACATAATTCGTATTTCTAATTCATCATCATTTCTCTTGTGCATATTATCTGAATGTGTTTTAAGGTAATACTACATTTTACCTCAATTAAATGTAGATACATGTCCATTTGCAGGTTATAAAAATGATTTGTCTAATTCATGGTTACATGTCATATACCATAAGCGTGTAAGCCTCCATGTAAAGTTAATGTTTTACTAAATTCATACACGTATGATGCCCGAACCATAGATTATATCAGTCCCACGTATATACTATTAGGGCATGATATATAGTCCATGCCAAAACTGTGCCACTTCATCATTGGAACTCCATTTCCATGTATCCCACACCTTCCCTGTTCGCCCATGTCCTCATCCTCAAATATTCCTTTGTTTCATTTTTGTACACTTTGTTTACCTTGCTCATCTTCATAATCTCTATCACGACTCATCCAACTAATAGTCTCCCAGCAGACTGTTGCACTATCTTAAAAACAGCGCAAACGCTACACTGGTGCTTCTACCCCCATCTTGTTTACATAGACGCATTGCGTCGGTATTTATGTGGTGATTCACAGCGCCTGTAGGGAAGACTAAGAGGGTCAATATGTTTACCTAACATTTGTTCCAACAACTTGTTGAACACGAACTTAGCTCGGACCACAGGCTAACACCCGAAACAAAGTCAAACAAGTTATCTATTGGTAATGGGCTAATAATCTACACCATTCTCACACATCTACCATCATGACCATGTCCAGTTGCGGGTCAATGGAAGCATGAGGAGGGAACATGAATATAATAATATTTTGTAAATTTCGCGCACATTAAAGGATGCATTCCTCTAAGAATTCTTTAAAAAGGAAGAGAGTGGATACTTTAAAGTCTCCTGACATTACAGTGGGATCTTTGGATAGCATCATATACATTTTGTTTGTATCATCATTAAGTTCTTAAATATGTGCCTGTTACATGGAGTTATGATTCTTTTTTAATATTTTCTCACTTGGAGAAGTGCAATAGTTGCATGCGAGGAATATAACAAAAGGAGCTTACACCATATAGTACCGAATTTTCGGGAATACCGTAGAGAGAAACTAATGCCAGGCGAGGACCACTTTTCATGGTCGGGAAAGTTTGTCAGGATGTCGGGAATCGTGAAAACTTTTCGGGATTTACCGCAGCGACGAAAAAGTCGAGCGAATGGAGACAATATGAAAGGAGATAAAATAAAATGGATGCCGGTCAATCTGTGGTGGGAAAACAGAAAAGTGAGTTAAGTTTATGATGAGATCAATTTAAATGTTCATACTTTTTTAATGATTTGTGTTAATTGTAATTCATTTTTTGTAAGGGATCTAGTAACTTTGTTGACATGTGCAAAAAGTGATCAATAGTTTAGTATAATGTGTAGTTTTGTGACAGTGATCTGATATGTCCTCTGAGTATTATGAGAATATTTCACGTTAAATGGATGTTATATGGCCGAGTAATGAGCGGAAATGCAAAGTGATATTTGCTAACTAATTGTAATGACTTTGTACATAGTTATGACTATCCAGTGGATAGTTTTACAAATCAAACACTTTAATCTTAAATATCTTTCTAATGAAAGGGAAATTTGGAAAACCCAAACATGTTCCACGCTTCTATTAGTTATCCCAATACAACAAGTTATGAGAAAAACACTATATTTCTAATGAAGTTTTGTGGATTTGGACCATGTTACCATATCCCTTTAATGATTGGTGTTAATTGTAATTTTGAAAGTGGATAAATTAATCCGATTACAATCGAAATCGTATTCCCGCCAATTGTTGACTGGGACAATGAGGTTAGTGGTTGTTAAGCTGCGTTTCCATTAGAGCGAATTTCCGCGGCGAATTTTTTTTTCGCAGCGAATTATTGAAAATTTACAAAATTTGCTTGTTAATATTCGCCTTGTAATATGAATAATATATATGAATTATATATGAATTCCACTGATTTGGTCCGTGTGGATGTTCGCGGCGGAAATTCGCTGTAATGGAAACGCAGCTAGAGTGTAAATTAAATTATCATTTAAAAATACGGCGGATAACAAGAAGTGAGAGAAAATAGATTGATCCTTTTCAACCTCTGTTGGTTGGGACAAAGAAAGAGTGAGAGGACTTGTCTTAAGTTGGCATTTTGTTGATGGATATATCTTGTAGATGTTCTAATTGAGACATTTGTTCATTGTCTTGAGTTGCTGTGAACCTCTATAAATTGGCCAATTAGAACATGATTTATAGTGTGTTTTTGCCAATATTTCGAGTTTGACTTATACGTATCTCGTCTTATCATGCTTATTGGCTAACCATAAAATAATCATTTGGTTAAAAACAGACATTTTACTCGCTATTGTTACCCTTTCTCCTGTATTAAAAATAGCTAACTTTATAGTCGGGTGCATGGTCATTCTTCTGTAGCAAACTTGTATAGCTAGCTGCTAGAGCTAAAATGTTCCCGAGTGAGTTGAAATGGCGATGACGATGATTGCATCTGTTTGAACTGTACCTATAATGACCAACGATAATAATAATAATAATAATAATAATAGACATTTATATAGCGCATATTGCAAAGAGCCTCTATAAGCGCTTAAAGGGGTAGTTTAGTTTTGGTAGAGAGGGCGCTGCACATCACAATTTTCTTGTGAGGTAATGAAAAACTGAGTGTCGAATTTGAGAGAACATGCAATTTTAATGGCAGAATAAAATTTATTTGGCCAAAATCGACCCAGAAACGGCTGAAATATCAATAAATATATCTGATCTTATAATTATTTGGGGCCCAAATAATTAGATGATTTTTTCAAAAAATAAAAAAATGCTTGCACTTTTTCAAAAATTTTCAAAAGCGTTTTTTAAATAGTTGTTGATGATCTCTCTATTTAATTATTATTTCAATAAGACATCACATGCATAATTTTGTATGAAACATTATAGAAACCAATGCCTCTTAAGAAAGCGCCCTCTTGTGTTTTAATGGCTCTTTGTAAATGATAACGGGCTTTTTACTAATTCGTTTGTAATTTTGTATACCTTTCGAGCGTGGTGGAGTTATACCTATTAGTTTATAATGTTACTGACCAGGTTTGGTTACTAAAGTTCAGCCTTACCAAAACTGTACTACCCCTTTAAATGATTATTTAATAATGCGAGAATAATGCATCCACATCCACAGCGCACTATACATGGACAAATTTTCGATAATACAATTATTGCTGCTTAAAATTAGTATCATTACCCATGTTTAGATGCCTCAGATTATGTAGACTGGCCATATTGGTGCTTTAAAAAAAAAATTCTAAAATCATTGAAGACTGTACACAAAAAGAAGACCTTGAATAGGTAATAGCATAAGGATAATAAGATTTCAAATCACGTTGCCTCACTATCTACCTAAAGCCCTCTGCAGACAGAGCCGACTCGACCCGATCCGACTGGTTTTCATTAGGATCGGCTCAGTTTCAGTGCCCTGCGACACACATGTTGCCAGTCGAGAGACAGTCGGATGCCAGTCGGGGCCGATTCAACACGATGAATCGGCTCCGACCGACCGGGCCCGACTCTAGCCTGATTGAAACCAGTCGGATCGGGTCGAGTCGGCTCTGTCTGCGCCGGGCTTAACTCTCCACAGTGCCCCTACTGATCGGACTGTTAGGGAGGGGAGGCCTGGGGGGCGGGGGGGGGGGGGGGCGGGGACTATATGTATGTATGTGTGTTATTGTTCTAACATATTAATTGGGGCACGCCCCCCCCCCCCCCCCAAACCCCCCGTCACTACGCCCCCGACTCGCCACAAGACGTTGTATACCTCTATAGATATGTGGAACGTGTTAAAATGACACTACATGTTGTGTCAATAACACATTTTCCCAAGAAACACCCTCTTATTGATTTCCCGTGATTATATATGCCAGTGTATGCTTCATTGCATCCATTAGCCATCCACTATCGTAATTAATTTCAATAATAACACACAATCAACTATTTTTGTAACGGCTTAAGTATCGACCAGGCAAGGGCATGTTAACAATAATTTGGTCAGTGTACATCAATCATATTAAAACTAGTTTGGACAAAATTAATTTCATTTTCAATTAATACTTTCATTTGCTTATTGGATATCGTAGAAAATTGTAATGTGATAAATACAAAACCTTCACTCATCAAAATCTAAATATACATATACCACGGTCACATCCATAGACATGCAAGTCCTGTATACATTTTGCATGTGTCTTGCTTATGACGACATACTGCTTGTACTGAGGAAGGTAATTGTGTACACTCGTATTATGCGTATCGATATGGCCGAGGAGGGGGGGGGGGGGGGGGGGGGGGGGGGGGGGGTGGGGGGGAGGAAGGGGATGCAGCACTCGTATACATACGTATTCGGGCAGAAACTTTTCATTTTCAAGCAAACCACCAAATGTGGCACATCAAAACGATCTAATTGTAGGGCAAAATAATATTATTTTATGGCAAAACCATTTTATTTGGCAAACCACCCAATTTTGTCCAACAGAATCATCTTATCTTTGACAATAATCATCTTTTTTTCAAGCAAAATCGTCACATATTGGGGTAAATTCGTAAAATATAGTGGGTAACCGTGGGATGAAGTCGAGAATTGCGATATCCGGGCAAAAACGTCTTGGCCCCCCCTTAAAGAACAATTATGCCCCTACCCCCATGCGTGCATTTTACAGAACGAAACGCGTACGCTTCGCGCTCACACTAGGATAATGTTCTCTCATCGTTCTGGATATTTTTGGCCGAGCGGACGGACGGGTCTGTTCTGTTCTGTAGTACATTCGGGAAAGGGCATATCAAGTTATACAGGATCTAATAATTGCTTTGGACTTGACTGGTGCCTGGTACATGTTGTCTCTCTCCAAGTGCACCGAAGCCGAGGAATCATATAATCCTGTTGACATATTATTTACTTGTATTATACATGCCTTCCCCTCGCGGTATGTGAACACGACAGGGGGGTGCTGGAAATAGTGGAATACGAGTTTTACAAGTCAAACAGTAACAAACTATTTTCATTCATTTGTTTGCATAACTGATTTAAATCCGGCCTACGCTGTCGTCTTGTCACCTTTTGCCGACCTGTGAAAGTTTAAAGCAAATTTGAAAGAAGTATATAGGTTCTTATATTTTTATGAGGATGTCCATGACCATGACTTAGTTTCTTTACGGTTTCACCTTGCATGCAACGCAGAATGCAACGCATAATATCGAGAACAATTTAAATATGACAAGAATTTGACTATTTTGACTAATTGATGTTCCCTCGCCCGATCAGCGAAGTAAACGAATATTATTTGTCTACATCTTCATGTTCTCTTTTAATGGATCTTGGATTTTGCCGCGTTAAGAAGTCTTGCCATGCCTTCACTATCATGAGTTTTACTGCTTAATGAATTATTACTCTGATGGTAGCGTTTACGATATCTCGTAACTAATCCTTCGAACCATTTCCCGAGTTTGTACGGATACCATCCCAGTTAATTATCAACGACTGAGATTCCTGCACCTTAAGTGTAAGTGGGTTGTATTTTCTCTATACTCCATTACTATGTAAACTACTTCTTTTCAACTGCATGTCTTAAAAGGATCTAGTAACCATGGTAACGTTGTTGACTTGTGCAAAAAGTGATGATGGTTGATAAAATGTGTATTTCTTTGATCTGATATGTCTACTAAATAATGGGTGAAAATTTCACGTTAAAACGATATAATATGGTCGAGTAATGCAATGTGACATGCACTGAGATTGTACACAGTTATAACTTTCCAGTGGATAATTAAAACCCGAACATTTCATTAGTAAATATCTTTCTAACGAAAGGGAAATTTGGAAAACCTAAACCTGTTCCATGCTGTCTATTGGTAATACTAATACAAATACAACAAGGTATGAGAGAACCACTACATTTCCAAGTAAGTTTTGAGGATCTTGAAGTTACTAGACCCCTTTAACAGCCTTTTCTCTAGCAACGGTGTAAATTGCGACTCCTCTTTATTATCCTGCTACAACTACCACCATTATAGATGCTAGTATGAAACTAATAGTTGTCACTAGAGTAACAAGGGGGCAGGGGCTCGCCCCTACCCTCATAGCGTCACCACTGCTTTTGGGGAGATACAAACAAGCTATAAATAAAATCACAAGTTTCAATTTCAAGGTTAGCTACCCTCTTAGATATCTCATGCTCTTTACCATCCCACTGATGACCATCTTTTTGCCTACCGCTGATGAGCCCTTGCACTTATAATTATAGCTTGCAAAATATCGAATGACTCCTGCTTCCATAATCTTTATCATGAACCCAAGCTTCTTTTGCATTCGCTTGGATTAAGCATGCTTGTACTTTATATAGGACAATTTCATTAATTTCATTATTCGCGGTTAAAGTTGTAAAATGTTTGTTTATATATTTTGTCTTTAGTCAAAATGACACTGATATTTAGAATGACGAGTTCAGTAGTTTTGTATATACAGTATATAAAGCAATTCATATATTTTATGTTTAAGTTAATCTTCTAATGGTGCTCCTAAATTTCTTGTCGACTACCATAAATGTGTACAGACAACACTTGACATTACAGCACTGAACTCAAGAAAGACTATAAACCGTCTCGAGTTCTTGTACACAACGATGATTCATTATTACAGAGTTTAATTGGCCACTGATGAAATACAACCTTCCAAAAAAAAACCTTCACCTCTGTAGTGATACCATGTAAACACGCAGACTCTCTCTACGAAAGACATACATGAAGAAAACAACAATACAACCAACATTCAAGCTGAAAATGTCAACAGTATATACATGATGGGTCGATTTAACTTAGAGCGGACTTAGATTTAAGACCTTTCTAATTGGATGTGGTTTTAGAATGACATGGGTAATCTCAAACGATGGTTGCCCGAAGAAAAATCTGGAAGTTATACACTTAACATTAATGTCCTTCAAACTAGTAAATATAAAATGCTACGGGTGTTTTGGGGATAAGATGATGTTGTAGTAAAGCAAAAACAACAAATGCAATACCAGACATCATATGCATCTTCTATACCTATTTGCAAGCTAAATGTAGTTGAGTGTTTGTTTTTATAGCTTCTTTCTTTCTTTTGTGATGTTACATTATTTTGCATCTTTTTATAAAACGATATTTTGGATTAATATTGTCAGTACAGTATCACATATCTTGCTTATCATTTTAACCCGATGTCAACGGGAACATGGCAGACCTTGTAATAACTTTATATGAGATGACGTTATCTAGGGGGTAAAGGATCTACTAACTTTGTAATTGTTGACATGTGCAAAAAGTGATGAATGGTTGATAATTATGTGTATTCTTGTGAGCTGATTATATCCACTAAGTAATGTGTGAAAAATTCACGTTAAATGCATGTTATATGGTCGAGTAATGAGCGAAAATGCATATTGAAGTTCGCTATAACTCATTGCACTGACTTTGTCCACAGATATATAGAGCTCCAGTGGACATGGTGGATAAATAAAAATCCGAACACTTCAATTGTTAATATCTTTTTAACGAAAGGGAAATCTGAGAAAACATGTATCATGCGTCTATTGGTAATAGGAATATAACAAGGTATGAGAGAACCACTAGAGTACTAAGTTTTTTATTTGTATGTGGACAATGGTTAATGCGTTGACATTACACTAATATTGCAACTATTCAACTGTTTAAGGATCAGTGCGGTACAAATTGGCACCCCGGTGACGAAGAACTTTAAAAACGTGACAGGAACGCCTCTGCATGGGTTTTTTTTCTTCTGATGTTGGATACTTATTATTTCTATCTACAATATAGGGCGATGAAATAATAATTATAAACAAATAATTAACAAAATAAATAATAATAATAATAATAATAATAATAACGTATTTGTATGGCGTCTATATAATGCAGAACGCACTAAGCGCTTTCATTATTATTATCCCTGGTCATTTGGTACAGTTCAGACCCGTACAATTATCTTGTACACATTCTCAACTCCCCGGGGAGCATACTAGCCGTGGGCAACTAAACAGGTGCACCAGGCTGATTTATTGTTATTTTAAATGTAATAATTAGTAAACAGAATTTATGTTATCAAAATATCGTTCAAGTTGCACATATATATCTACAGGATATGTACAAGATATGTATAGGTCATTTGGATGCATCGAATTAATGAGTGCACTTCTGAGAGCAGACCATTTTTGTAAAAGCCCCGCTATACATGTATAGTATTCCTTTGTTATTGTTATGGAAAAGGTCTTTCCAATTAAACTGATGACCATGACTTTCACCTTGTGTATTCCGAGGTATTGCTGAATGCACTTCATTTGTATCAAACACAATTAAAGCTGTATATATAGCTGGTCAGTTACAATCAAGATTCGCATAATTAGTCATCCAAGGCCATATAAGTGTGCTAGGATGCATATACGGTATATATATCCCGTTTGTAAAATATCTAGGGTACATAATACTCGTACGATGGACACCCAACACATCATCCAGGGTTTTTTCAGAAGTAATTGTGATCCCCAAAGTAGTGGTAAACATCAGGATTCTCTTTTAATTTCTAAATTTAAAT
This sequence comes from Echinarachnius parma, assembly GCA_037951105.1. Classification (NCBI taxonomy): domain Eukaryota; kingdom Metazoa; phylum Echinodermata; class Echinoidea; order Clypeasteroida; family Echinarachniidae; genus Echinarachnius; species Echinarachnius parma. The sequence goes on along the minus strand of JBAMJV010001636.1, from coordinate 1,962 downwards.
CCAATTGAATTATCACCCTATTAAGTCCCGCTTGGATTTAAAGGATAACCCCTCCGGACATAAACACATACATTCTAGAAGACTTATATTTATATAAATCCGAATGTAGTATAGGATAAAAAAGAATACTGTGGAGTTTAAATCAAAATCCTAGTATCTGATAGAGTGCCAGTCCTCATTTGGAAATACAAAATTGTAAGCATCTATAAGACGCCGTATAATAATTTGTATAATTTCTTTTTGGATTTATCAAAAGAACATTGGATTCCATTGCGTCAAATAATTATATTTCATGGGTCAAGTAAAGTTCGTTCTGCGAAGGGGCTCTGTTGCTAATTGGTAAATTTATTATATCTGAGGTGCACATTATACAGTTGTTAACTGGTAGGGGAGGGAGTATCACGGAATGTTCCATCCGAGGGATTTTAAAGGCTATTGAGGGATTTATTTTCTTCAAGAAATATTATTTTAAGTCCCGAGGGAACATTCCGTGATTTTCCCGACAACAAAGTTAACAACTGTTATACCATCTGGCAAAATCCGGGGGCTAATACACATTCATGCATTGAAACTGAAATCAGTCAAAAACAACATACGGTACGTGTACGTGTACCTTTGGTTCTCATTGTGACTTCATAATACAATCTCTTTTGCAGCGCGCGCCATGCGGGTGATATACCTCTCTGGCCATGTGTCATACAAAAATGAAATCCCAATCACGTGACCGTGTTTAGCCAATCAATGACGCGTATTTTACTAAGTCAGATGATATAATTATGTTATTGGCAAAGGTTGTCATCCCCCGAGAATGGAGATGATATACACAATGTGTGCGGGCAGGCACTGTATCCTATATGCATGAAGTAATAATAGAGGAATGATGGATAGCGCTTCTAGAGATGATAGTTACTCTGTCATATTAGGCGCTATACAAATCGAGGGTAGCTCTAATTATTATATAAAACTGTCTATTATATGATATAGCCCTGTGATATCTATTTGCGCGTTTGATTTTAATAATATTCCTTCTTTGAAAAAGCTACTAATTGGCCAATAGGTGAAGGTATGTTTATTGATCGACCCCACGGCCATTGACAATGATACCTGGAATCACTTGGCCTTGCCTATATGAGCATTTCATTATCCCTTCTCCAGCTTCAATATTCCTTAAATAGCACACAATAGCCTTCTCACTTTCCAGAGGTAATCAAGCTCCCACCTCTCTGGTCAACCCAATCATTATTAATATCAATTATGATGATGATGGACACGTTCATATTAATACATTAAAGAAATGTCAGTGGTTACAACATCATTGTAAGTTGTTCCATTATAAGTTGTTGACAAACAATAATCATAATAAGTTCCATACAATAACCTAGCGGTCATACCATTTAGGTTTAAAGCGTTTAACCCATTACGTGCCATACACATGCGCGCACGCTCGTGCTCGTTTAGTTTCTGCATGACTACAAGTTTAAAAGGGCAATGGCAAATGCATGATAGTGCGCATTTGGTCCTGGACAAGAGTAGCATTATATCCCTTTGACGAGGGTCTAAGTAAAAAAAAAAGTAGCCTATGTTGTGTTTGCCTTTTCTATCTGCTTGTGTGTACCTTACGGGATAGGGACGGAAGAGGAAAATATATTTTCAGGGGGCGCAGATGCCCCCCCCCCCCCTCCCCACCCCCTTGTACTCCCTCTTTAGCGACGCCACTGCTTCAAAGCACCTATCAACACAACGTCCTTTGCTTATCGTATCATCATTCGTCGATTAAGGCCATGTAAAACACCCCCAAATGCCCCTTATTATCCACTACCACGTCCTTTTACACTCGCCACCGAATCGCGTCAATGTTAAACCCGATGTAAAGGGATGTACCAACTTAAAGGGCATGTGTGGACGCCGTTATTTAGTAGGGCGCTGCAACTGAGAGACTAGATAATCCGATATTGAATTGCA